>NMRA01000271.1:448715-512709 GCA_002633005.1 Phoronis australis
TTTCTATTTGACAATAATTCTAAATAAACCTTATTTTACTTAAAAATTACAATACGAATAATAGTAAATAACTACTTACTTCTGTGGAGGAATCAAAGTCCTGCTACATCGGTTTTAACTTCATAAACTGCTTCACTACGTCTTAACCCGTTTACATCTCCGTTCTGAACTGCTGTAAAATGCCTTCTCATTCAGAATTTATATGATTCTAACCCTATGACTAATCTAGTCACTTTTCATGATTTTACTTGCCCTTACCAAATTTGTCACCGAATTCTCTTGTCAGTGAATAGCTGTACTATGAACATGGCCATATTTAAAGGTTATTTCTTGGAATATATCCAATTATACATAGAACTCACTACAACTGCTGCACGGAACTATATGAGCAACACTATTACATAATAAGCCATGTTTCCTAGAGTCATCAACCCACACACTGCACTCATCCCATCAGCTGTAGTCACATGCCCGATTCTAACATAAACATAAACACAACACCGATGCGCTCTTGTAATCGTTACTATTAAAGGTTACTGTTTCTGTAACCTAATTACGCTATAAAAGCTTTTAAGTTATACCTGTTGCCTTGACTGCCGAGCGGAAAATTGGACTCCAACATTGAGTTGTCGTTTCGTGCCAATGACTTTAAGTCTCGCTAAACAATCCCAGACACAAAAATTCTAACTGATAGCTTGCAGAAAACAGTGGGCAACAAACAATGTCTGTGACCGTTGTCAACAAAATTTTTCCAAGTTACTGTATCCAAAATATGAGATTTTCACAGTCTCAAAAATTTTTTCGCTCTATTCAAATGAAAGTGGATGCAATAGATACCTTTTTTAGTCGTGGTGTCATTCCAATATTTACTTTGGCAAAATGAGTTTTTTATTAGCTGTAATTAACATTTGAAAACTCATGTTCCATGTGACAAAGGGCATTTCTCACATAAAACATTGCATAATTCTCGCATGTGACATTTGAATGTTCCATGTGAGATTTGTTCAGTTGTGCCATGTTGCAATAGAAATGGTACATGGCACAAACACTATATTTGTGACATGGGTTTTTCATAGCAAAATGATATAATGAATTTTAGGAGAAATTCTTGCATTTAGTTAATAAAAAGTTATTGTTTCACCAAACGGTTGAATGTTTAAAACACTAAAGTGCAATGCCTAATTATCATTAGATAATATTTAGACCACTTTGGTCACTGATAACCAAATTATGAACAAATGACTTAAATAGTTGACAAAGTTTTTTTCACATTTTTGCTTTATTTTCTTTATGACTATTAACTTACGGTAATTTATTTGGATTAAAAATGTTTCTTTTCAGGACTTGCACAAAATTGGTGACATCAAAACATTTTGATCATAGATTCTAAACTTCTTTAGGGAAAAGGAAATTATAAAGAAAAAATTATGTAACAGATGAGTGTAATTGGAATATTCTGCAGTTTAGGCACCACCTCTTATGACATATTGCACTGTTTCAAATAATTTTTCATTTTCAAACAGTCACGTGAGGAATTTAGTGAATCATTCCATACATGGCACTTTTAATTTTAGACCATTACACACCCTTTGACCCCTCCGAGATCATCCATTTATCATTGGTCATGAATGTTACAATCATGACATTGAAACCAGTTTTTAGTATTCTTATCATAAAAATTGTGAAAATCTAGTTGGAGCATCCCTAATAATCATACCCAAACTTGCACAATCGACGTGTGCCTAAAGGAGAATGCCACCCGATTTAATTAGTTTTTTTTTGCCGTCTTAATCGGTCTATATCCACATCGCCTTGCATACGGTCGACCTTACCTTGCCGAGAGGTGTCGCGTTATCCTGTGAGGAAGGTGAGAAACGACGAAGCGACGTCAGTGGTTCATATGCAGAGTTCCGCTATGTTGCGGTGTACCGTTCCCGCTTGTCCAAACTATGCAGCTGCGAGGAAAAGGGTATATCGTTTTTCGACTTCCTCAAAAGTCCGAAAGGTTTAGGAAGTGGCTCGCGGTAGTGCCGAGTACGCTGTAAATAGCAAGTATGAGGCCGTGAAACATCTCCGTGTCTGTGGCCTAGGTGCAGTCGTCGCGGACGGTGTTGACGTTTATTAGCGTTCTGTTTCAAAATGAATTATTCTCACCCTTATACCAATACTTATATGAAACTGAAACCAATTCTGTCTCATTAGATACAATTTGGAATGCCTTTGGAGTGTTCGTGAATGCAAATGATTTGAGAGGCCAGCAATTAATGAATAAATCACTGCGTTAACGGCTTCACTGTGTAATAAAACTAATTGACGGGACACCGGCCAAGACCGTGCCGAGCTCATGCTAATTCAGTTTTTGCTGACAGATACTGTTGTGAAACAACTCGATTTTTATATCACGGCCAAGTGTTAGGGGAATCTTTATTTACATTTACACTGATAATGATTGTTAATGTAAAACTTCTGCCGTGACGATTCTGTGGCCAAAGCGGAACCTGACTTCAGTTCGCGGCCCCCGACGAGTGAGTAGATTCGCAGTTTCGTGGCTAATTCACCAACATAATCACGTGCACTTTACTTCTTTGGCTCACTAGTATTTCTTGACTGGAAGTTTAGTTTCCAACTTTGGATGGTTTATGTCCGTGATGTCTGACTGATCGGCTTCCGAGCCACGACGGGCCGGGATAACGACTCGAGTCAGTGCCGCCGCCGCGACGGGCCTGATCGGGCTCCGAGCCACTGGCCAGGATAACAATCGTTTTGTGTGTTTAGAACTCAAAAAATAACAAGTCTAAACAACACAGATCTCAGTTCCCGTGTCTGTATCTCACGGAAAAATACTTAGAACTCCTGCTACGGACCTTAGCCTCATGCCGAACTTTCAGTTGTAGGCCACGGTGTGTCCAAAGACAAATAAATCCGTAACAGCGATATAAAGCAACTTGTTTTTATAAGAACTCGGTGTATTTTTAAGGGTTTTACATCGAATTTTGGCGATTTATTGGTGTTAAACGATTAATTCAAGCAATAAGCTGACACCAGTAGCCCGTGTTGTGAACTGCTGAACAGACTGCGTGTCAGGAAACCCGGAATATACGCCATTGGATAATTTCAACACCTCCGTCTGCCGTCAGGTGTGAGGTAACGCAACCGTACGTGCCCTTATAGAGTAGACCTACTCGATCTAAATTGGTACAAATTAGGTTGTTTTTTGGGTGGCATGCTCCTTTAAAGATTGTTCATATACTTTTGGATAGTTGTCAAACGAACGCAAAATAAAAATATAGAAACAGATGAGTGTAATAGATACACTGTGTAATTTGAGGGTGCACAATGTATCAAATACACTCATCTGTTTGAAATATTTTTTAACTTAAAAATGTTCCATGTGATGATTTCCCGAAACTATTCCGTGGAACTTTAATCTTTGGTGACTGGATAACATTGTTTGCAGCAAAACAGTTCATCTACTGTTACATTCATAACGTTGGTCCCGATTTTGAGTATTTTTATTATAAAAATTGTGAAAATCTATTTAGAGCATCCCTAACAATCTTACTCAAACTTGCACAATCGGAGTATGCTTAAAGACTGTTCATTTATAACATTTGGGCAGTTGTCAGGCGAACGAAAAAAATATAGAAACAAATCAGCGTAATTGATGCACTGTGGAATTTGAGGGTGCACACTGAACCAAGTTTACTCACCCGCTTGTATATTTTTTAACTTAAAAATGTTCCAGTGCCCTAGTCACGTAAGCTGCAGCGCCGAGTAAGTGGGACGGGCCAAGCTGCCGAAGGCAGTGGATGCCCTAGTCCCGTAAACTGCAGATAGCCGAGTAGGCGGGGCGGGCCAAGCTGCCGGAGGCACCGCGTGCCCTAGCTAGTCCCGTAAGCTGCAGAGCCGAGTAGGCGTGACGGGCCAAGCTGTAGGAGGCAGCGCGTGCCCTAATCCCGTAAGCTGTTTTGAAATGTTTTTTAACTTAAAAATGTTCCATGTGATGTTTTCCTGAAATTATTCCATGGAACTTTAATCTTTGGTGACTAGATAACATTGTGTGCATCAAAACAGTTCATCTATTGTTACATTCATGACATTGGTCCCAATTTTGAGTAGGTCCTATTTTTATAATACAAGTTGTGAAAATCTATTTATAGCACCCTTAATAAACTCAAACTTGCACAATCGGGGTAGCTTAAAAATGTTCCTATACAACCTTTGGATAGTTGTCAAGCAAACGCAAAATAAATATATAGATACCAATGAGTGTAATTGATACACTGTATAATTTGAGGGTGCACGCTTTTTCAAGTTTACTTATCTGTTAGAAACATATTTTTTAATTTAAAAATTTCCATGTGATGTTCCCTCATATTATTCCATGGAACTTTAATCTTAGTGACTGGATAACATTGTTTGCAGCAAAGCAGTTCGTCAATTTTTCTTGAAAGTCACTATTACTATTAGGCCTACTCCTTACTTATCCCTAGCATGATTGTCATGGAAAACTATTTTGAAAAAATGAAACATAAAGTTGGCATTAATTACAGAGTAGATGTACCTGCTTGGCACATTCAATTCGTCTGAACTGTGAAGTAACATTTTCTGTGTTCTGTAGTTAACACTTTTTCTATTCTAGAGCTTTTATTCATCAATTTTTAGTATAATCATTATGACGATTTTCGATACAAGGGCAAAATGGGTGCACCTTATGCCATGAGAATGTCGAAATGAGAGCACGCCATAAGAATGAGCACATTATATTATCTCAGGGAGAATGTAAAAATGGTAGCACCTTATGCTACGAGAATGTTAAAATGAGTGCACCTTATGTATAAGAGTGTCAAAATGGGAGCACTTTACTTGTCATGAGAATGTTAAAATGGGAGCAACGTATGCAAAGACAACGACAAAATGTAAGCATCTTATGTTATGAGAATATGAAGATGGGAGCACCTTATGCCACGACAATGTCAAAATGGAATCACCTCATGCCACCAGAATGTTGAAATGCGCACACCTCTTATTAATTTTACCGCCACGCTCCGAGCACGACATTCAACAATGTCACAATGTCTGAGGCCCAGAGCAGTAATGGACCACCAAAATAAACATGAGCGCCTTTGGAGACTGAAGCAAATGTGCAAGAGCACGCCACTGAGCAGTGAGCAACGGTAAGCGACAGGGCCTTGCAAGTTACTATTTGATGCCTTATTTGGCTATTGCATGGGCGGCACAGCACTGGAGAAAGTGGGGGGGGGGGACTATAGCTGACATTAATATTTTTCTTTCCCACAACATTTGAGCCAATCACATGAAGGTGCTGAAGAAGGTACAGCTTGTTGCACTTTTGTACCTCCCTGACGACGATAGGTATCCCGATGAGGCTGTGTGCTTCAAGCACGTGGCTATTAAACATTACTGCAGAAACGAAAGCGTTGCTGCTACGCCCACTTGCCTGCACGACAAGGATAAATATCGTTCACTGTTCACCATTTTATTATTTTTTTGTAAAGCTAACCAATGACTGCCGAGGTTACATCAACCAGTGGTAAAGCGCAGAGAACCAACGAGAAACATAAGCCTACCATGATTAGCAGACGACGTAGCCTACTTGACAAAATTAGTACTCAGCAATTTGGCCAGGTGTCGCTAGTGAATGACGTCCATTGAAAGTGTATTATGTAAGAAGTTGGCGGTGTTCCATCATGCTACAGTTTTTGGTGTAGATCCAGGGCAGCTCTATTACGCTACGTACGGTAAAGATTCTCGGGTAGGCCTAATCGTTTACAATATGACGAAATTTTAGGGGGTGGACATGGCCCCGTTGGTCCCCCCTTAAATCCGCCACTGCTTTTTGCCACTACTTAAGCTGAACTCTTACGAAGTTACGGAAGGCAACGGCCATCGCCTCTGCTGGCCCTATGTGTTTGTAGGGCCAGCAGAGACGATAGTCATTGCCTAGTCTTAAGGTAGAAATTTAGGGTATACATATGTCATGTAGGCTATATGTCCGTCACACTAACTCCCATCAAATTGACAGGTGTTTTTTAAAACAATCCTGGACCTCTAAATTATCATATAAAACAAAGAAAGATAGTAACTGTTTACAGTTCACACCAAATAAAATTTGAATACTGGTTTTGCAAATTAAAATTCAAATTCTGTGGGTGCATTTCAAAGTCAAGCTAAGAGGTAAGACATAAATGGATGCAGCCGTTGAAAGTTACTAATATTGACTGACAGTGATAGTGTGTCCAACCGTTACAAATAGAAATGCCCACCGTATGAAGGGTTTGCAGTTTTGTCTGTTACTTCATTACTAGCTTGTAGATACAGAATAGTAATTTTGTACTGTGTTTCAGTTACTTTACTACAAAATTGCATTCACACCCTATAGATACCAAATGAAAAGTTTGCATGTACAACTTAACTGTAATGTGTTTACCTTGTAGATACCGGATATATTTTTTCTTTATGGCAGTTGATCAAACTGGAGAATCGAAAAGTAAGGGTTTGGAGATTGGGTTTGAATTTTGGGATTAGATTTTGGAGCCTGTAGTCTTTCAAGGCCGTTCTTTCAGATAATCCATTTGAATTGTCTTGGAAACGTTTGATGTCATGGCCAGGAAGTTTGAATCTCGTATGACTCACATTGACGTGACATTGGAGAGTAGCGAGGATGAGGAAGAAACTGATTATGAGGACTCCAGGGCCATCGAGGACATTCACTACGAAATGTTTGGCAGGGTGGCAAACAAATGGAAGGTCTGCACTAACATTGTTGATGGAAAAATTGATGGAGAGGAACACATCAAGATGGATGTCCGGAAAAAACAGTCTGGTAAATCAGGCCTGAGATTACTGATCTTCAACCTGGAAAATTGATAAATGCAATTGCATGACATAATTTGGTTTGAGAATTTTTTCATGCTTTTAGTTAGTCAGGCTAAACTGAATTATAGTCATGTGGCGTACTGAAATTTGAGTAAAGTTTCAAGTTGCACGTGATCTAAGCTGTCAGTTTTCGAGTTTAGTCTCGTGTGTTTCTGTACCCATGTGGTCACATAAACTGACAGTCGGTCTAAAGTAGAGACAACAGTCAGGCAAATAAAAACCAAAATTCCAACACCTGGTATAAAACGAGTTACTATATTAGTGAAAACATGTTTTAGAATGAGAGGTTATTCAGTGTGGTTGTAAAACAAACAAGAATATTTGCATGGTCACTAATATGTTCCTTATATACAAAATTTCGGGCTTATCTAATATACCTACTAGTAGTTACCAGGTCATGCTGATTTGTTAAATTCTTGGAAAAAGTCGTAAGTTTAGAAAGCAAGATAGCGCTTCCACACTTTATTAGAATGAAAAGGATCTCTAAGAGACTGTTGAGCTTGAGCTAAGCTTATTTGGCACGGGATCCAGGTTATTACTGGACTCTGCAGTATAGCTTGGCACTGAAACTTCAGGTCACATGACATGCTGAAGCTTCCCTAAGTGTGGCATGAAAGTTGAAACTCCACAACATCTAAGTGAGATTTTCCCAGTCTATCAGAGGTTTTGCAACGTGCTACGTGATGGACTTCTTAACTGCCTGGAGGAAATAGCAAGATGATTTGCATTTAGCAGTCTTTGTATTAGTTCCTGAGGAAACCAGCGAATAGTTACACTCAAGTTTTGCATGTGTGGACCATCACTTTACCCCCCTCTTCCAAAGCATAGAGAACTGCCCCGGGACGTGCTTTCAGAGAAATTGAGTTGTTGGATGTTAAATGTGGCTAGTACACAGTTCCATGAACCAATTGAGTTTTCTTCAGTTCTTGAATTTTTATTGCATATCACCTCAGGGAAATATTATAGAAAATCTATAGAATTCATTCAGTAGTCCAAGATAAGGAGGTACAGTTTATTTGGTTCCAAAAGGGATCTTCACTCTGTATTTTTATAGGATGAAAAGGTGTTGATAATGGGCACGCATATGCTAGAGGCTGGGTAGTACAATCATGCAGATGTTTTTGAATGTTGTATGTTTGTTTTGACATGGAATCTTTAAATGTATGCTCAAGTTGGCAGGGCACTGTGGTTGGCTGAGAAATTCAGATGTTCTGATATGTTGTTTCTCCTATAATTTCAGGAAGTCCTGCTGTTTATAAAGTTGTGTTTCCAAGCATTGAAGGTACGTATAATTGTTTGGTCTTTTATTCTGCTATTTATGAATAAAATACTGTTTAATATGAAAGATATTATTGATCATGATCATTGTCTTCTCTGCGTGTTATGACCTCCACCTGTTTTAATTGGGATCATGGTCTCAAAAACATATGCAAGCAAATTTTAAACATCTCGTTGTGGTCAATTCAGCAACAAACCCGACAATTCCCCCAACCCTTTGACACATCTCTTGGTTACGGTTGACCAAAGGAGACCAAATCTCATTTCCTCCCATGTCTGTCTAGCTGATATTCTCTCACTAAAGATCGAGTCATGTGATGTCCACTTGAATGTGCAAGGTTCTTGTTACTACTGCGTAATTGATCATTTTATTTGCAGAGAATACAAATTGGTACAAGTCTCTTGAGTTTTTTTAGACTAATGTTTGGTGTCGTGCTACTTATAGTGATTGTATAGCATGTCTGTAGTCTTTTACTGTTGTACACATCTGGTAGTTTGTTGAATGTATTTATTCCTGTTGATCAGCTATAGGTGATGTTTTGCAGGTGTTGCAAACAACTTGTTTCTCCAAGTCCTACCATGGATAAACGTAAAGTCCCCTGTTGAATTTATCGGTACGTTTATTTTATCAGTTTAAAGTCATTGTAAAATTTAAAAACCATGTGCCTATTCCAAGATGTTTCATTTATATATTTTTTCACCAAGCCGTTGAAGATAGTGATCTAAGACGATGCAATCCACACCTTTCTGCAGATCTAGCCAGATCAGCATTCAACATTCATTTTGCCTTTTGATTTTGAAAGTTTCTGGCGAAAGTCTGCATATAATTCACAGTTCACATTTATGTCAGCCTGCTTTGTAGTGTGCGAAGACAGTTCATGAAGTCCTAGTTGAAATTGTTTCAGTCGACGCGAAGCAAGGTCGTGAGAAAAAAGATGACTCGTGGAATGTAACAGTGGATTCTGCCAATGGGGAGAAAGTCGCAGTTGATATAAAAGGTTTGTTGTGACATGTTAACGCCTGACGGAAAACATTGAACTGCTGTTCAATTCTTGCTTGGCATTGTAACTTCAGTTATAAAAAATCTTTATCATTTCTTCATCAGATTGATTCACCACAGGGTTGGGCTTGTAGTTACATATTTGGTAGTGGGATGTGGCTGCACTCTAGACCAGTGCTATTGTCTTGGAGAATAAGAGAAAATGGGTACCCGAGGCCATTATACCAGGTGACGAAAAAGCATATCAATACATACTACGCTGCTGCTTTGTTGTCACTGAGCCTATTGCCTTTATCAACCTGTTCCATAGGAGAGTTGTCCAGTTTGACTTCACCTAGCCATTGTTATGAGAAGATCATCAAATGATTTGTGTAGTATTCCAGTGTTATTCCCTTAACAGACATAAATCTTTAGTGCCCAGCTTATGACTGCAAGTTGTCCCTAGTATTTTTTCGCTTACTGGCTATTCATTGTAAGTCCAAGACACAGGTCGCACAACAGGAAAAGATCTTGTGACACAAATCACGCGACTTAAAAATGTGAAAAAGAAATGTTTGATAATTTGTATTCATGCTTTGTATCTGCTATGTTTATGTTGGTTGACTTAAGACAATTTTGGATACAGTTATCTAGGCTCTAGTAATAGTGAGGTGAAGATTTTCTCATCTTTGACTTGATTCCAATCCATTGCAATCCGTGTTGTGACTGGTTTGAACACCAACATTTATAAGTGTCCGGGTTCATATGCAGAATATGTGGCTAGGGAGCTGATGGCTGGCATAAAAAGGTAGACACGATCCAAAAAGGATGGTGTAGCAGTGATTTCAGAAAAACCTACAACAAGATTGAGCCGCTTAGGTAAATTATATGAACATAAAATTTTTAAAAATCAATTTTTCAGAATTTTGCGATGTCATGGGTAATCAAATGACGCCAATTACGTACACCTTCATGCCAAGGTCTTCTGATAGTTCCATGGTGTCTGTGAAGATTGGGGACCACCATGTGGAAGGTTTGTGTCTGTTGCACCGAGCTCATGAGGGCTGCATCCTTCATTTAAATAATTCTAACCTAAAAACTAATTGCACTGACAGGTATGACAAATTTTGAGAAGCAGTTTGATGCCCATTATTTGGTGACGAAAACTGGTTCTTAAAATGCGTTACCCCTTTTAGTGACTATTACCCTTTGTTGTATAATTGTAAACAATGGTTTTAATGCCTCTCACAGTTTTGTTTCTGGGCTGGGTTACAAATCACATTTAAAACTTATCCACTTGTAAACTAAGGTCCATTGTAGCGGGACTGTTATAGCATTATTCAACAATGGCATTGTGATCTGCTTGATGGTGTCATGTCATTCTTGTTATCTGTATAACTTTTGTGGAATTGGGCCCAAGATTTTGTGCAATGTATTGTGACTGTCAACTCCAAGTTTTTACCAGACTGTGGCCCATTCCAACAAAACTGACTTAGCTAAGACAAATCTTAAAGTTTAGTAAATTTTAAAATAAAAGTTAAATTTGTCTCAAAACCAATTCAAGAAAGAGATCTTAATTAATTTGACTTAAGTGTTTGACATAAGTTTTGTCTTAGTTTTGACTAACTTACTGAATGTGGAAGTTTCAAAGTTTGGAAGTTAAGGCAAATCTTAAACCTAAGTCAAAATTAATGAACTTAAGTCAGTTTCTTGGAAAAGGACCCTGTTCTGTATATGAGATGAACATCTAATTCTCAACTTTGGTATCTTGCATGTTCAGGGTACACAATGTTCTCCCTCGCGGCCCGTACAAGCTTTCTTAGTAACAGCGTCCTTGTCTCATCAATGTGATAATTCTTTTCTCGCAACCTGCAGTTCTTTTTTCAAACATTTTGTATCATGAATGACAGGAGGCGCTTGATACATTGTAGAGAACGTGTCTGTACACTACAACTGGGTGGTTAGTAAGAACAGAATTGGGTTCCTAAGAACAGAGTAGCAGGGTATATGAGAAGAACTGCATCTTATGAGAAAGAAGTGCGGTTATTTTGACCATCCACAAATACGTAGACGGGAATGTCATTAAGATGTCTTGATCTTGTCAAATATTGAGACTTTGTTTCAGGTAGCCCAGCCAATGTCCAGTATTCCAGACGACCTTTGGCGAATGACTTGGAAGAGAGTTCATGCAGTAATTGTTTTTTCTTGAAGTTACTTAAATTTAAAATAATTCTGTTAACAATTAATTATTGCATTGAATATTTAAACTCATTGAGCACACATAAAGATTTCGTAAAACCACTTTGAGGTGATGATGTAGTGACATCGTGTCTAAAATCTCTTGGTCAGTTTACAGCAACCTCTTATTGTCTTAGCAGTTTGGGAGGTTTTGGTTGAACTTGATACTAGAGTTGAAGCTGTATTCCTCTTGTTAAGCTGACAAATGCCTTGAGTAATTGTGAAAGTTCGCACATTAATATTGTTCCTATTGGCCATTGGCAACATAAGTTTTCGGAAAAGTCTAGCTATTGTCGCATCCCTATTGACAAATGAAATTTTTAATTTTATTTGTGTCAACCTCAATTTCTAAAAAAAAATTTTATTGATCGTTAATAATTTGTGATCGCATTGAGGAGAGTAGGGCTAACACAGACTTTCAGAAAATGTGACTAGTGCAGCGCCTCATAATGTTTTTGTAGCTCCTTCAATATTTTGATAAATCTTTATGGAGTTTGGGTTGTTTATTTCTGTTGAGGGAAGCCCATCTGGGGTTAGTTTTCAGTTTTTGACTTCTGCGGCATCTGCTAATTGCTGGGTCCATCTTAACTAGTTGTTCTTTTGTATTGTTTTCATGACTGAGAAGAACATAAGTGATGCTGTAGATTCATGTGTATCTGGCTATAGTGGAAATGTTTGAAAAAACCGAACACCCCTTATATCTTAGCTGTTGCGAAGCACACGGTTGACGCATATCAATACATTGTGTTGATCTTGTGTTAAGTAACCGTAGCATCATGGCAAATCTATGCCTGAACTCTGCTATGTTTTCAGACTCCCATGAGCGGAATAACATAGGTTCCAGCCTTCCAACCATCCCAGAGATGTCTTTGGATCCATATCCTACTTACAGTTCCTCTATGCTTGGACAAAGTCATCAACAGGTGAAGAATTAGTGAACTATATCCTGTAACTGACACCTTGTTGTGTTACACGTTATCAGAACTGGAACTGTTTGAGTACGGTTGGCTAATGACTGAATAACCAGCACTATTCTGCATGTATTGACTGTCACTTCATGGTAGTGATTATATTTAATGAAACTGGATTTGCAGTTTTGACAAGAGTCTGTGAGTATAACCATTGCCTTGTAATGACCACAATGACTACAACAAGGATTTCAAAGTGGGCATGGTCGGCAAAATCTGCTCATTTTGCACCTTAAATATAGTTAAAATTGAACCATGAGAAAGCAGAAAGATGACGTTTGAGAATTTGCCAAAAATGTTGGATTTTAAGATGGTTTGGAAAAGTTTTTAAAGTTACGTACTAGGGATGATTTTTTTCCAGCCTGCCTATGTTCAAGAACAGAAAAATTCATCTAGTGGCTACAGAGTGTACGAGTCAGTGGCCCCACATCGGCAGCTTTCAAACAATGAGTACGAGGCACTTCGCAGTGCCTCGGGCAGTTTCAAATATTCTTACTACCCCACCAGAAGGAGCTCTGTACAACTAATGCCAAAACAGGTATTTTCTAGTTTATGATTGTGACGATTATTATTCAATTGCATCCACACATTATGTGGGTGGTTATTGTGCTATGACTGTGCAGGCATTTGTCTAATAGTTGCCTTGAAGATACTCTTGTTTACTTTCACCTGTCAATATGGAATGACTTAATTTATGGATAAAGTAGAAACATTTAATTTGTAAGTTATAGTCCTACATGTTTCTGTCCTGTCCATGAAATTGATGATTTGCTGGATGAAGAATGGGCAAGTATCATACTCGCCGGTTAGCAGGCATGTGAGTCAGTGGAAGAACTTATTAAGTTATACCATGCCATCTGTTGGAAATAAGTTTTTAATTGGTTTAGTTATTGAAAGAATTGGGAGATCTTAGGTTTGTAGCACATCCTGTTCGAACTTTGAGTTAGTTTTCTTGTACCCTCTGACACTGCTCCACCTATTCTGGAAAGTGGCCCTGTGAAAATATGATGAATGACACATGGAATTTCGTACGTGTGGGCTTCTATGCGCATGCTTGGTCAGAAGTTTACCCATCACATCACCACCACTTGCTCGCGGCCTTTATGCACTGTACATGTTTGCCAATGATCATTGTTCTCCTGATTTTGTTTATTTCGATCATTGCCCGTTGTAATAAATTGCAACTGTATAAGTCAAAGGATGTTGCCATAGTATGTTACAGTAAACTAAAAGGGGTTTCCCAGGTTTCAACCAATAGGAATTACTGAATATCATGACATCGGTGAAGCCACGTTAAATAACATTCCACAGTACGTAATACCTTTGGCAGCATTGTGAGAGAGTGTAGGTTTCTTGCTGCTTGGATGGGAAAAGTATTTGATGTTCAAATGATGTAATTTTGGAATGCGATCCAAGACACACTCTACTCATTTGACTACAATATCTTGGCATACCTGAATGTCATTACAAGAGTTGCTGCTGATATCCTTCGCAGGCAAAAGATTTAGGTCAATTTCAGAGTTGTCTCCACAAATCAAGTGTGCCAGATAAAGGCACTTGAAATGATACCACAGGATGCAGTTACCTTTCATTGTGGCCACTGAACTGGAATCACACTTCTAGGTACTTGAAGACATTGTGTTGTACCGTACCAGTCGACGCTTAAGGCATGTGGACCCTGTAGAGTACTCCTCTGTTGAGGTAACAATCGGACAGTTTAATCCAAACACAACAACGCATGTGAAGATCACACGTGAAGCATTAAAAATGGGCATTGAGAAACGGGACGTTGAGCTCCTGGATGTTGGTGAGTCTTGTACTGTACACAGTTGTTATAAAGACATGGAATAATTTCAAATAAATACACCGATTCCTTTTTATGTGCCCACATATTTATATGTGGTGGCATATTGCTGTCGTCTCTGTCTGGGCGTCCGGCGTCTGCAGCTGTATCTCCTAAACCCCTCGCAGGATCTTGATGAGATTTAGCAGATGTGTTCCTATCAAGCTATCAACAGATGACAGCAAATTTTGAGCCTTTTTGGCAACTGTTGTGCCCCCTAGTGGCAAATTTAGTTTTTTACGCTTACCTCTGTATCTTCGGAAGTACTCAACGTATTATCACGATGAGACTATCCTTTATCATGATGAGACTATCCTTTCATTTTTGGATGGATTAAACATTATAGTTTGCGCTACCCAGTGATTATTTTTACTGTTTTTGAGTCTGCAGGATCTTCATTAAATTTGAAAAGTGTATTTATATGAAGCTAACAATAGACGACTGTCATAATATTGTACTATCCTCTGTTGACTCTTCCAGTGTCTGTAGACTATCGTGTTGCATACTCTATGTTTAAGCCATGTTTCCTGTACTAGAGAGCTCTCTCACTCTTCCTCCACATGTATATTATTCCTAATAAATCTGTGTTTATCTAGTGCCTCTATAACCATCCATAATATAACAACAACGACTTTCAGGCAGACGCTGTGACCCTAGTGGCAATTTCATTTTTTTCCGTTTTCCTTCGTTTCGCTGAAGTTCCTTGACAGATTTTTATGAAATTTGGTAAATAAGTTTCTATTAAAGAAGTGATGGCGTGTTCTGTTTTCAGATGGATATTATGTTTTACGCCATCTAGTGGCCATTTTTATGACACAAATAAACAACTTTATGAGCACACCATTTGCGGTGCATTCGTGGGTGCATTTCAATGATCTACGTTGCTTTTGTTTTAGTTTTTAAAAGAGTGTGTTTTATATATTTTAAGAAGTTACTCAAGATATAGGGCAACTACTTGATCTCCCCCACCCACTTCACTATTGCTGAATAAAGTTTAATCAAAATTATGAATGCATCACAGTCTAAAAACAATTGATGGAAATTGTCTAGAGTCAATAACTAATAGTTATGTGTATATTCTCTCAGACTGCACTCCTAACTCACTTTTCATGAAACAGACCTCAGATGAAGCATTTTCAACTTTTTTGATTATATATATTCTGGCTATCTTGTTTACCAAAAATTCCTTGATCTCTGCAAAAGTTCATATTCTCGTTTCCTTCAAGTTGGCACTCACGGCAACTGTTTTCCTTAGTTGTTGCGATGATGTTTCAATCAATGGTAGTGCGGCAGTTTGTGATCCTGGAAAATGAGTTATTTTGCTCGAGATCAGAGCCTTTGCCAAATTTTAAAATTAGGCGATATTGATTGTCCCAAATTCAAGAATTGAGGTCACTGAAAGACGATCGCTCACCTTGATATTACGCTTCATGTGCAGAAATGTTCTGTCAGTGACAATTTTTGACAATTTTAAGATTTGTCGAGTCTGTTTTCAGAAAAGGTCAATGTCCGATATTTGAGAAATATGATCAATAACGAAATCGCTCTCATATCTCAACCTTCAGAATCCAGAAACTTCAATTTGAACTGGAATTTCGGTGTCCCATAGAGACTGTCCCAAAGTGGGGAATTATGGTCATAATCTTCTTTGCAGTAATTCCTTTCTGGAAAAAGCTGAAGGAGGACGGAAGTTGGCACCCGATGATCCAGATTGCCAAGGAAAACAACGCTTTCTTGTTCTCGCGTCTTGCTCTTAAACACGAGCTGCACATCCCGGAACCTCACGACTACTTTTGCTCAAAAGAGAACTGCCCTGTCAAGGACTCCCTAAAGCACTCACTGTTGAGGATCAACACATACAAGGCTCTGGCACAGCCTGCTCACCTCCTGGCCAAGGAAGACCCCATCAGAGATGCCTTTGAGCTGCGACGACAGATGATGGCAATGAGCAATCTGGACAAAGAATTTAAGGTAGAGTACAAAAGTATTCATACAAAGTGACTCGGAATTCTCCCATCACGTTGAAAAAATTTTTTTTGATTTCTTACAATTTTATGTTAACCTAATCCTTAATTCTTATAGCAAAAAAAATAAAATTATTCTGAAAATCCAAAGTTGCTTTTTTAATTATTTTTTATCAATCTTCAGTATCATATGGCTTGACTGCTCACCAGCTCAGTGACTGACAAGTGCGGTGGAGCTTATACAATGACACTAGCTCTAATCTAATCCTGTCAACAAACATTGCATAACGGGCAATCGAGAGTGCTGTACCAGCTGATATAGGTGTTGAAGTGAGACTTAGAATAAAATAAACCATTTTATGATCATAATGTAAAGTTGGTGGTGAAATGGTAAATTCCTGTTCCGAGACTGAGCCTGTTTGTTCGTCTGCAAAAAAATCAAGTTGTATACGACAAGTCCTACCGAAGTCATCACTGGAGATGCAGAAATCTATGATGACAACGGAATCTGGAACTGCACTCAGCTTGAGGAGTCCATTCAGATATTGTGCGTGAGCAAGAGAAGTCAGAAAGGTGTGGTGACTTGCACGAGGTCACTGAGCATTGACGGTGTTGGTATTGCATGATGCGAAGGTCAATTAGAGATGAACTCTCAGTGATCAAATCAGTGGCCAAAAACCTTCATCAATATGACACTACCTTATTGTGGTACTGAACAATTTTTGGTTGTGCGTCAAGCCGAGTTGGCACCAACTGCGGGAATCAAACCCTCATGGCCTTGTAGGCATCTTGGGGAGAGCGCTTCCTTAGGGGAGGTTTATGGAGATTTGCTGGAATTGTCTCGAGGTACCCATTCTTGTCCATATTTGTAATGCATGTCAGCTCTTGTTCTGTGCATCACTACCTTTAATGCTTATATTCCCACTGAAGTACTTTTTTCCAGAACGAGTACATTTTACTTTCGGATAATGTCGAGCAGTTCTGCTGTGATATGGCCAAGCTGTGTGGTCGCAAGAAGGAGATAGACATATTCCTGGATAGGTCACACTTTGACTTGGACAAGGAGAAATCGAAGCTTGGAACTGTGGAGATGGGTTACAAATACGAAGCTAAGCAGGTTAGACAGAGCATATGATATGTTTGATGTAGGACTGACCCTGCAGTTTGGTCAGTTCTGCAGGAATGACCTATAACTAACATAACATGTTGCATACAGATCATTTTCACTGTAAAATTTAAAATTAATAAATCTTAATTTTGTGTGACAAACTTGTTCTTTGGGAAATGATAAATTATTTCATTTTTTTATTTCCAAATTGTTGGAGTGGTGGACTATGTTCACCATTATTTTTCAATGTTTTGATTTTGTTTTGTTCAGAAGTAGTGCTGATGAGGTCAGTTTTCCTTGGAGCTCTGAAGCAGCATTTGTGCAGTGTTGAATCAACTCAAACTCATTCTCACTACACGTCGCAGCTTCTTAATCCACCAAAAGTACTCTTAAGCTTGCCTTAAATGCTTGAGTTGTTTTCAGTGAGCAGAATCTTTAAATCAATTTCTCATTTCAGTTTGTAGCTAATGAATTTGTACAGAGCCATCTACATGAGGAGTTCTATGGCAAGTCTCCACGGCAACAGAAGTTTTTCTTGAAACACAACAACTTCACAAAGCTCTTCATGTGTTTAGTGTTGTCACCTGTGGTGTTACTAATGATTCTTGGCTACATCCTGTTCGGAGGCATAAAGATTCTAAAGGAAAAGGTAAAATGTGATTTGCTGGACAGGTGTTTATATGATACCTGCAACTCGTTTTGGTGTAAAGAATCATCGCTGTAAGACTCTGCTTATTTTACTTTTTGTTGTTCCTGTTTAAATACAAAATCTTATCTTGCTCTGTTAGGCTATGCAGGAAACGCTGCATTTTTTGTTCTCGACTGTTTGATGTTCATTGTATAGTACAGCTACTGAATTATTTGGCTTCGTCCGGGCTGCCTCCGGTCTGGCTAGGCGTGACTGTAACTAGAACGCAAGTGTGAGAGAAATCAGTCACGGTGTTCTCACGCCTACTCTCCGGGAAGCACTCACACTTACCTCCGGTTTGGTTAATTCTTTGCTCACGCTTTCCTCACGCATTCCTCACGCTTATCTTAAGCTTTCCTCACGCTGTGGTAATGTACCGTGATGGTGCACCAGGCTAATAGAAATACCATCTAGGTCTGTGTGTACAGTAATCCATTGTTTTGGCATCTTATACCACTGAGTTCCGTAATTTGTCGTATTTGTCACTCAAAGGAACTTCTTTAACTCCTCTGGTGTCACACTTATGTAGTCCAATTTATAACTCTAAATCATGTCCCATCAACAACTTAACCGTGGTGAGTAAAGACATAGACCTAAAGTTAAGACGAACAATTAATGTGATCCTCTGCTTGTGTTCACAGTGATGTTTGCATGGCTAGGAGACTCCATGAAACCCATCACAGTTGAACGTACTTAATTCGCTCTAAAAATGACCCACGCATCTTGACTCACTACTCATGTATCGTCACTGTGTGGGTTCTTTCAGCGCACTCGTGGAACAGAAAATTTCAATAAGCTCACTTCTGTGGCTGAAGGCATGTAGCATCTCCATCCCCTACTACGAGCAAATGTTACGTGCCCAACCCCTTATACCGGTTTATTTGTAGCCCCATCCATTTAGTATTTCGTGCTAACGTAGTCCGGGATATTCTTTACTAAAATAATTATAGCAGTCACCTCTCTGACACGTCAATTGGTTGTGATCACATTCTCCACATAATGCCGGAATTTGGGATAAATGTGTGCAGAATCATGAAGACAATTGAATTATTTCGTCAGGCACACGTGTGTTAACATTGCTGATATGTTTATTTCAAAAACAAAATAACGAGTGAGAAATTAAGGCCTGGGGTCTGTTTCATGAATTGACAAAGACATCAGTGTGTTATTCATACTGTATGAATACGGGACAGTATCGTAAAAAAAATCATCGACAGTAGAAAGATGCACTCCGAAAAGGCGCAACCACAATTTCTGGGATTCACATTTCCTGACCATAATTTTTAAGCACCGATTTGTCTGTATAACAGACCACACTTGCTCCATCAGTCATGCCAGTTTGTTTGCGTAAAGCGCTGCCTGTTGAAAATTTGACCAGCCAATCACAAACACCGGTGTAAAAAGAATTTCCTGAGGAAAATTAAGTGATACCTGCGTGCTGGNTATTTCGGGGTGCGCATGCGCCACGTCCAATATTTCCGCCATCTTTAACCGGAAGTCAACGATTTTCTGCACAATTGTAGCACATGCGTTCTAGTATATTCGTACCGATTTTCAGCCATGTACGTCGAAAAATGCGGCCTCTACGAGTATTTGACTGTGAAATCGGATACAAAATGGCCGCCACGTCCGCCATTTTGTATCCGATCATGACCAAAAACAATAGGCTTCCAGGACTTCCCGATCTACACGTTGTGTGCAAATTTCGTGAAAATCGGACGAAAATTGCGACCTGTAGAGTGCGAACAAAAAAAAAAAAAAACTTGACGACAGAGCAACATACTTGTCGGAATTCGAAGAATTCCGCCAAGTAATAATAGCAGTCAACTCTCTGACACATCAATTGGTTATGATCACATTCTCCACATAATGCCGGAATTTGGGATAAATGCGTGCAGAATCATGAAGACAATTCAATTATTTCGTCAGGCACACGTGTGTCAACATTGCTGATATGTTTATTTCAAAAACAAAATAACGAATGAGAAATTAAGGCCTGGGGTCTGTTTCATGAATTGACAAAGACATCAGTGTGTTATTCATACTGTATGAATACGGGACAGTATCGTAAACAAAAATCATCGACAGTAGAAAGATGCACTCCGAAAAGGCGCAACCACAATTTCTGGGATTCGCATTTCATGACCATAATTTTTAAGCACCGATTTGTCTGTATAACAGACCACACTTACTCCATCAGTCATGCCAGTTTGTTTGCGTAAAGCGCTGCCTGTTGAAAATTTGACCAGCCAATCACAAACACCGGTGTAAAAAGAATTTCCCGAGGAAAGTTAAGTGATACCTGCGTGCTGGCTACCACCTAGCGGCACGCAGGGAACCAGCGAGTGTTCACCCCTTACTCGCGGTAAGTTCCGGGCAGAGTCACACTTAGGCTCAGGCTAGCTGTCACGGTTGATTCACGCCTCGCTCTCCGGTCTATCTCCGGTTACGGTCATGCTTAGCCAAACCGGAGGCAGCCCGGATGAAGTCTAATAATTCAGTGGCTGTACTGTATGTAGCTTGCTGGGCTCTTGCTTAAAACTGTGCTTTTGATTGACAGCTGTGTTGCTATTTCTCTTCAGTACCCTATCCCATTCTACTACATCAACGCGCTGAAAGACCCGATCATCAAGTTCTATATTCACACAATGTCCTATATCCTCTTCCTGCTTCTACTGCTGGTTAATTCCCTGCTGCCACTTGCTGATAACCAGTCTCACCGCAATACTGGCTTTTCATGGATGCTGTGGTGCATTGCATTCTATATTCTGGGTAAGAGAAAGACTTGACCTCATTACTTGGGGCTAAGTGAACTGAATAGTCCTATCAATAGGGAAGTGGACAATGTGCTTAAGCCATTTCAAACCTAAAAATGCATTAAATGAAGTTGGCAACATCCCATGAGAGCTCATTAAATTGTAAATGAACATTGTTCCTCTTGGCTGTACTTTGGGAGCAAGTTTTCAGACATAGTGCAAAATTGGTTGAATACACGACGCTTGTCATGAATCTTTATTCCATTCCTTTCGTATCCTCGGAACAAAGTTCGACACTCAACAGAACATTGGTAATTAAAAACAACTGATCAAGAAGCATAATGAAAAGACATACGATATTTCCTAACATGCTTGTTTAATTCTTAAGTGGCAATAAAATGATGCAGTAATACCACCACAGAACAAAAGCTGGAGACATACACAGTGGGACACAGCAGGTGTGAAATACTGCAAAGAGTGACAAATGTAGGGGGGTGACAGGAAAGTCACGCAAACAAGTATAGCTTGTTGTACAGCCCTGCTTGCTGCTCATTCAAAACAGGCTTGTCGAATGCAGTCAAAAAGGACTCCAATATTTTCAATCCCAGCATATTATGCTCTACATACCATATTGACATGTTTTCCGCAATTAGTTGTATTCAACCAATTGTTTCTCTATACTTTTAACAAAATGCTTTGTCATATACCATACCTGAATGTTTGGATGAGAACATTAAGTGTATAAATGTGATCAACAAAAGGGTAAATGCTGTTGTAGCTGATAATGTTATGTTCTTGAAGTAACACTCAGTGTGTGTTCTTGGATAAAGTTCTGAGGCCTCTAGGCTTGCTAGTGTTTAAATCTGATGGGGTTAAACTTACTCACCTGGAAACACTGTTAGTTAGACACCAATGTAAACATCATTAGAAAGGCTCCTGGTGATTTATCTTCTGCAGGTTATGCCTGGGCTGAAGTGAAGCAGTTATATATGAGAGAATACCGTGCATACTTCCTCAGTGTTTATAACTGGTTGGACTCGCTCATGGTCATTCTGTACATGGCCTCGTACGCTTGTCGTGTAGTGGCCTTGTTTAAAACGAAAGATGCTTTGCATTTCCAAGAAAGAAATCCAGTCGGACCGTATCCAGAAGATGTTCAATATTACCTGGAAACGGGTGGGTTTTAGCTGAAGTGTGTTCATTCGTATGTTTTCCATGAACTGTTTGTGGACTTTTTTGTTGTCGTTCTGTTTTGGGCTTCAGTTCTGAGACTGCTTTGGAGCAATTGAATCTGAGTGAAGATGTATTTCAGATACTGACTTTACCTGAGATGTTTGCATATTGTTATCCTAGCAGATGACATTTTGAAACCAAAAGTCAAACCTTTAGTGTATGCCTAGGTATAGCAGTAGCTGGGTTTTCCATGTAAATGCCAGGGATTAATTCTCCTAAATAGCATTCCGTAATAGGAACAGCAAATTTTCCTTGACTGTAAGAAAGAAATTACAACCAAA
This sequence comes from Phoronis australis, assembly GCA_002633005.1. Lineage (NCBI taxonomy): Eukaryota > Metazoa > Phoronida > Phoronidae > Phoronis > Phoronis australis. The sequence goes on from NMRA01000271.1 coordinate 470,952, forward strand.
AAGGATATTAACTCTTCAATATCCATTAGGGGAAAGTTTAATATAGGGTCCTACTGAGTACATTTATTTTTTTTCCAAATAATCACCATGTGTGCATCTTTGTAAAATTTCCCTTGTATATCATGCATTCTAGGCATATATTCTGCTGGATTTTTATTGAAATGCTCGTTTTGTGGCAATATGGACAATTCTGTATTTTGCTGCACCAAACTTCCCTCGCTCAGTGTTACTGGCTGTCTTCATCAGGTGACAAAAGTACGTCAGGCTGAACCTCGATTGTCCTTACTGTGAACTGCTGATTACCTTCACTTTATTGTTTAGACCCCAAGCCACCTTGCCATCTGTGTGGTGAGTGAGTGCTTTCCAGGCATTGTTCACCCTTGCTACCCAAGGCCAAAAGTAGATACCCTGAGTTTTAGATAATTATAGAGTAAACAACCAACTGAAGGTTCCTTCTCAAGCAACTAAACCTGCCCTCTGGTTGACGTTGAATACTACTAATGGTTCACCCTTCATGATCCATCTTACTCCATGACTGACTGTTTTTAATTTCAACCACAGAGGTTGCATGTCTCTTATGGTAAAATGAATACTGTCGAAATAGTACAGTATTGTTTTATTTGCTTCAAAGGGAATCCTTAGTTGCTTGTTTCACCTCTTTGAGTGAATCAACTAATCACCTGCTTTAAATGTCTCCACAAATGCAAGCACAAACTTAGGATATTATGCTTAGCTTTTGCCATGCATTTTGCAATGAAGTATCATATTTATGAATATGTGTTTCAGACCGCAGCAAGTGGTCAGCTACTGACCCTGAGATTGTGGCTGACTCTGTGTTCGCTGTTGCCAATCTACTCAGTTTTGCTCGTCTCTCCTACGTTCTTCCAACATTTGAGAGACTTGGACCCCTGTTGGTCGTTTTAGGTACTTCCTATGACATTGGCTTTTAAAGTTCCACATACTTCTTATGCAACCATGTATGAAATAAACATTTTGTTGTCTGCGTTGTGTATTAGCACTGTCTCTAAGTTGATCTGTTGATAGTTGGTTTCTGGCTATTATGTAATGAAATTGACCACTTGCACTTTGCTTGAGTAGAATGCACGATTGCTTTTGATTTCTAACCTGTTCTAACCGCTCCACTTATTGTTTGACTGCTGACCCGTTTTTGGCTGCGTGGATTATTTCAAAATAACTCCGAAGTCATTATGAAACTTTGCAAGGTTTTGTTGGTAAGAGCAGGTTCATGTCAGTTTCCACCCCTATTTGGACAATGGCAGTGCTCTGCCGTTTGCTAGATACTGAAAGAAGTCATGCTCTCCATACAGATTTCTATTGTTAGCTGTCCAGTATGGTAATTATGATAATGATTTTTTTTCTTAATGTTCGTTTTTGATGAGTCACATTTCACAAAATGAAGCTCCGTATATCCATCATTTTGCGTAATAAATTGAAGAGCGTTTATCGTACTCTCTGCCTTCCAGCCAGTCTAACAGCAACACTATTGTATTTCAGGTAAAGTCCTGTGCGACACCTTACAGTTCATGGCTCTCTTTGTGATCGTCTTCGTTGCATTCTTGGTAGGAATGCAAAATCTCTACAAGTTTTATCCCAATGCAACATTCTCCTCGTAAGTGTCCTCTTCTGTGTTGTCAGTCTTTTTTCTTTTGCAGAATTTGAAGTCAATGCATTCATACTGATATCTTTTCTGATCCCTGTTCTTTCTTTTCCCGTGACTTTCATGTCTCATGAGCTACCTTTTTTAGTATTCNAAAATTTCCCTTGTATATCATGCATTCTAGGCATATATTCTGCTGGATTTTTATTGAAATGCTCGTTTTGTGGCAATATGGACAATTCTGTATTTTGCTGCACCAAACTTCCCTCGCTCAGTGTTACTGGCTGTCTTCATCAGGTGACAAAAGTACGTCAGGCTGAACCTCGATTGTCCTTACTGTGAACTGCTGATTACCTTCACTTTATTGTTTAGACCCCAAGCCACCTTGCCATCTGTGTGGTGAGTGAGTGCTTTCCAGGCATTGTTCACCCTTGCTACCCAAGGCCAAAAGTAGATACCCTGAGTTTTAGATAATTATAGAGTAAACAACCAACTGAAGGTTCCTTCTCAAGCAACTAAACCTGCCCTCTGGTTGACGTTGAATACTACTAATGGTTCACCCTTCATGATCCATCTTACTCCATGACTGACTGTTTTTAATTTCAACCACAGAGGTTGCATGTCTCTTATGGTAAAATGAATACTGTCGAAATAGTACAGTATTGTTTTATTTGCTTCAAAGGGAATCCTTAGTTGCTTGTTTCACCTCTTTGAGTGAATCAACTAATCACCTGCTTTAAATGTCTCCACAAATGCAAGCACAAACTTAGGATATTATGCTTAGCTTTTGCCATGCATTTTGCAATGAAGTATCATATTTGTGAATGTGTGTTTCAGACCGCAGCAAGTGGTCAGCTACTGACCCTGAGATTGTGGCTGACTCTGTGTTCGCTGTTGCCAATCTACTCAGTTTTGCTCGTCTCTCCTACGTTCTTCCAACATTTGAGAGACTTGGACCCCTGTTGGTTGTTTTAGGTACTTCCTATGACATTGGCTTTTAAAGTTCCACGTACTTCTTCTTATGCAACCATGTATGAAATAAACATTTTGTTGTCTGCGTTGTGTATTAGCACTGTCTCTAAGTTGATCTGTTGATAGTTGGTTTCTGGCTATGTAATGAAATTGACCACTTGCACTTTGCTTGAGTAGAATGCACGATTGCTTTTGATTTCTAACCTGTTCTAACCGCTCCACTTATTGTTTGACTGCTGACCCGTTTTTGGCTGCGTGGATTATTTCAAAATAACTCCAAAGTCATTATGAAACTTTGCAAGGTTTTGTTGGTAAGAGCAGGTTCATGTCAGTTTCCACCCCTATTTGGACAATGGCAGTGCTCTGCCGTTTAAATTTGCTAGATACTGAAAGAAGTCATGCTCTCCATACAGATTTCTATTGTTAGCTGTCCAGTATGGTAATTATGATAATGATTTTTTTTCTTAATGTTCGTTTTTGATGAGTCACATTTCGCAAAATGAAGCTCCGTATATACATCATTTTGCGTAATAAATTGAAGAGCGTTTATCGTACTCTCTGCCTTCCAGCCAGTCTAACAGCAACACTATTGTATTTCAGGTAAAGTCCTGTGCGACACCTTACAGTTCATGGCTCTCTTTGTGATTGTCTTCGTTGCATTCTTGGTAGGAATGCAAAATCTCTACAAGTTTTATCCCAATGCAACATTCTCCTCGTAAGTGTCCTCTTCTGTGTTGTCAGTCTTTTTTCTTTTGCAGAATTTGAAGCCAATGCATTCATACCGATAACTATTCTGATCCCTGTTCTTTCTTTTCCCGCGACTTTCATTTCTCATGAGCTACCTTTTTTAGTATTCTGATGTAGAGATTACATGACAAGTTAATATTATGAGTGTTGAGATCTTTCTGTTTGCAATGTAAAAATTTGAATTACATTAGATAAAATGATCCCGGATTTGCAGATATACTGCATTTATTTGTTCTCAGAAGAATGATGATGGTATGTAACCCCTATAGTCCTTTAAGTCATCATTCCCGTGAGAAAATAAATGCAATTTATTCGAAACGTCAGGTCATATTATCTTAATTTACATGGTACACTGAATGACCACAACACCCTGTGGCAGTTCTTTTCTCATGATCTGGAAGTATTTCTCAAACACCTTTTTCTTTTGGAACCACAGTTGGGCCCAGTTTTTCATTTCTTGCTGTAAGTAAGTAATTTTTTATTATAGTGACGTGTTCAAATGAATTTAAGCAATGAATACGTTACAAAGACTAGGAACACCCAGCCCTCCACGGGGCTTATGAGTCACTTAAGATACATGATACAAAAAAGAAAAGACAAGTGTACACGCATTGCAAGAGGACCAGAAAGAGAAGGCCGAGATAAAAGTGATCTTAAATAAATATAATTTTTCCTTACTTCAAAAACATTTTTGATGAAAACTGAAGTTTTTCTAATAACATCTTTTTGCATGATTATAATTAGTTTACTTTCACAGCTTTCAGCACGGAATTCTGGATATTTAATATCAACATGACAGTAAAAGGTGTTTCTGGCATCTACGAAAATGGACACTCAAACAGAAAATATAGTTCAGTTTCAACCTGACCAGTGTGACAAAGACAGCAAATTCTGTCATCAAATTCTAGTGAACGAAAACGCCCAACCTCAACCAATAGCTGTAGGGTTCCGGTTCTATTTTGAGCAAGAATTGACCTACTAGGCCGAGTTAAGTCTAAATGCACGTAAGGCTCAACTTCAGACATTCTTCATCAAAACATAGGTTCTTAACTTTGGTTTCGAACGGCTTTCAAACAACCACCTATTACAGGCCAAATCATGCAAAATATTCTTACAGTGAGACAGATTAATGGACGTAAGTTATGAAAACAATCCGAAATCCTTAATTCTTCAAAAATGATCAAAACTTCAGAAGACCAATCATTAATACAAGTAGTGTAGTCCCAGCAAAATATTCAATATGTTAGTCTATCAACCTTGAAATTAATAATACGATTCCACATTCTCAAAAGCTCAATTTTCCGCCTAACACTGGGGAATTCCCACCCCATGTCACCCATAACAGCTTCAGCGAATTTGTGAATGCCCAAGAAAAATTGCGCGGCTCTATTCTGAATGACATCATAATCCTGTAGACTAGAGCCGCCCTAGACACCTACGCAATAATCTCTAACAGGCACAACACAAGCATTGAATAATGTAGTGAACGTTCTGTACCTCATATTTTTATTCTTTTTAAATTTATTAATTAAAGCGCCCAAAGCTCTTCCGGCAGATTCGGACAGAGGTTTAGCAGTTTCAGAAAACTTCAATGTTCATTTAAAATTATTCCTAAATATTTGTATTTGGGTACATATTCTAGGTCTAGTCGAACCAACCGAAATGGATATAAACTACGAGAGACACGCTTGGATTTGAAGTGAATAATATTAGTTTTTTCCTGATTGACAATTAGCCTCCGTATAGAGCACCATTTATCAACTATATTCAATAAACCCTGTAAATTTTCTTCGCTCTTGGCAAGTACCACTATATCATCAGTTTTAATCAGACCTGGTTTACCGGTGACTCGACTCGGCAATCGTTTAGCCCTTATTATGTTCACAGGATGACCAATCTCGGCTACAATGTCTTTGACCAAAGCATCAACACTTTGGTTATCATTGTAAGGCAGGTTAAATATCACTACTGTCTTGACTTCATCATATTCAACAGTCTGTGTACCATTACTCTCCAGTACCTCAATCCTACCTCTCAGCTGGTTGATCTCCATTCATTTTGTTAAATCATCTTTGACAGCATTGAGGTGACCCAGCAGGAGTATTTTTGAGTCTTCAATAGCCTGACCCAACTTGCAGTGGTTTTCATCTACTTTGCTCATGAACTTTGTCCAAAGAAACCTCGTCAAGTGACACCGATACTGAAGATTTCTTCTGTGGCATTTCATAGTCACGTTTTTCAGCACAGAGAGAATCACACGAGAATAAACAACAGAGTTTAATCAAAAACTGACTTATAATTTAAAAGCACTTGTGCAATGAGATAGAGATGAAAATAACACAGAATTCCGATGGTCGACCTCTCAGCTTAGCGCATGCGTACTTCCGTGTTATAGATGATTAATGTAATGTATTAAGTGATATCACTTAGCTGCAAATTTTCTTGACATAGCATGGCAGCATTCTGTTGTTCAGCAACTTTTCCAGACGTGAGGGGTTCTGAACGTGCGATAACATCTGGCTCTTTTGTTAACTCCCCAGCTCAGTCTTTTGTCTCGTATGATAACAATCAGGCCAATTATCTCCCAGGCTTCAAAGGAAACAAGTGCGTTGGTAATCGGTTTGGACAGAATAGATTGTCTTAACTTCTGTTGTAGTTGGGCGATTTTGGTGATTCAAAAACTAAACATGATCAGCATTTGACAAGGAATTCAGAAAATATGCTATCTTCCTTTCATGGATAGGACAGCATTAGCATACTATCGAACGGATCAGACTACCGGTGTGCCCCCTAGTGTCAATTTTAGTATTTTACATTTACCTCGAGTCTGTATCTTCAAAAGTCCTCAAGGTATTTTCATACAATTTAGTATGTAGGCACCTATTAGTGAGATGACGCTATCATTTTCTGTTTTCGGATGGATTTGACGTAGTTTGCATCACCTAGAGGTCATTTTACTGTTTTTGAGTCTATTTTTTGGCATCCACCTCTCTAACCAACTAAACCGCTCTAAGGATGATTGTGAAAATTGGCATGTATGTTCTTGCTATGACGAGGGCAGCTGACGATTCTCCGATGCCTTCGTCTACTGTGGCGCTTCCTAATGGCAGTTTTGTTTTTCTTTGCGTCTATGGCTGTATCTCCTTAACTGTTTGCAGGATATTTACTAAATTTAGCAAACGTATTTAATGATGTTGACAACGGACGATGACAACTTTCGGACGGATCTGACTACTGGTGTGCCCGTTGTGGCAATTTAATTTTTTGTGTTTGCCTTTGTATCTTCAAATGTCCTCTACAAATTTTCATAAAATTTTGAATATAGGCATCTGTTGGTGAGACGATACTGTCTTTCCGTTTTCGGATGGAATCGGTTGTATTTTGCGCTACCTATTGGCCATATTTGCTGTTTGTCAATGTAGTTCAATGCCTTGTGTTGCTCGTGTATCATTTATAGGGCTCCCACCTCTTACGGATTTATCCATATTTTTGTACTTTTGGGGTGTAAAAAATCACCACATACGGATTTTTAAATATTACGGATTTTGAGGATTTTTTTCTTCAAAAAAGTTAGATGAAAATTAAAAATATGTTTTAAATTGTCAGTGTTTTGAAGCGCAAGATCGGGGAAAGTCGAGGCAGGAAGTATAAGAAAGAGATGGAATTGTCAAGAACGCACGATCCTTCCAGATAGACATATCCTGATTACCAGTGGAGAATGCAATTTGCTATGAGATTTCCCTTTTGTGATTGGTCAATTCCAGTTTTCTTTTGAAGGACTGGCCAATGAAAAATGCCCTTACTTGGATTTTTGCATTATAGGATATCACATGCTTTGGAATTCGTGTTAAGATGTCATGATCAAAATTTCGGAGACGAGTACCCCAATGAATTAGATTACATTTAGAAAACGGGAATGGACTCACGCTGCCTTCAACACTGAGAACCCTGACGCCTGCAACACCAGTATGGATCAGGAATTATGAGATATCGGTATTTGCAGGGCTGTGGTAGTGTGGGAAGAAATCAACCATGCCGACATCAAAAGGCTAAAAGCATCGATGTGACAATCTGAGTTATGACATAATGTTGCTTTTTTAATTAAACACAATTACCGGTATAAGAAATTGATAATTGCTGTTTTGGTGTATATCTAATATGCAATTGAAGTTAAACTTTTTGAAAATGTTGGCATTTCTACAAGTTTTCACTAAGCAAGTTATGGATTTTTTAAATAAAAATTACAGATTATATTCTTAAGGATATCTCAAACCTTATTTACAAAATATCACCATTTTTAATGCAGTATTTCACATTTGTCTAGCAAAATACCTTATCTTCATTCTCAGGGAACTTCAAATACATACCGTGTAGCGTGAAAAAAATATTTGGCAGAACCATCTGGGAACCGCACAATCCCGTGGAAATTTGATTACTACTTAGCTGAGGTCAAAGATTTCAGGGCTGTCACACATATCAAATCTCTCGCCAGGCACAGAGCAGCTCAGTGTGTACCCTTAGTCCCTACATTCAGGGAGTCGCCATGATATTGCGCCAAGGACGTTTACTTATGATAGAAAGGTGCTGGTGAAAAACGAAGACAAAACGTAGCTTTGATCCTGAGAGAGTTGTGAGTCTGCATGCATAAAGTGGACCTCAATGCACCAGCTTGACCCACTTCATATGCTTGCTCCGCCCCTGACAAGATCGACTTTGTTTAAAATTATTAAATGAAAAGTTTTTTTGATAATTAAGATAATTGCGCATGGTGAACATGGCTAAGGTGTGTATAGGATATTTTGACCAAAACAAGTTTCCACCAAATCATTAACTGATGTCTTTGACTCGGCCTTGCATTTTTCACGTATCGCCACATAGTCAGCTTTTTATTGTCTTCCCAAATTGACTTAATTTGAACTTAGGAACAGGAGTTCTCGAAAATGGCTTGATGGATTTCGCTGAAAGTTTCCAAACGTAATATTTATTTATCAATCTCAAGAAGGCTTTTAGGATTTTTGATGTAAAGACCATCTTTTCACGTAATGTAAGAAATATGAATATGACATCTATTTTTTACAGTAATACTTTACTTTTTGCGAGTTGATTGGTCATAGAAATCGAATGGAAAGGCTAATCGAAAATTCCTAACATTGTTTTTAGGTAACTGGTGAAGTTGCATTTAAAAAGGGTTTCATTAAAATTTACGGAAGGGTTATTTAGCTATGAAATATGTACCTTTCTTAAAAATGGAATTTTGACTCAAAAAGGTATTAACATACTAATAATAATAATGACACATGATATAAAACATTTTTTGTATTGCCAGATCTGTTTTCTTTCACCAGTTGACAAAGCCTAGTGTTTTGCTATACCAGTTAGAATGGAGGCCACTAAATAAACTTTGAGATAACTTAATGGGTTGGCAGGCCAGTATTTAGAACTTTGTTTTTTTTGTACTATGTTGTTTTGACGGTCAACTGAACACAATTTTAGTTACTAGTATTTTATATTTTCATCCTAACTCAATGAAATTTCTTTATATTTACAGATTTGAAGGCACATTTGATAACCTGTTTTGGGGAGTGTTTGCCATGACGGACAAGGATTCAACCAATTTTAACTCACAACAGGCTGTGGTTGAAACTGTGGGCTTCTTGATGTTTGGAACATTCCATGTCTTAATTGTCATCATGTTACTCAACATGTTTATTGCTATGCTGTCTACGTCCTACGAAGCCACTGATGTAAGTATTGACGGTTGGTCGTACAGTATGCCCAGAATGATGAATAAGTCATTTTTTAGAATTCAAATTTTTAGGTTGAGATAAATTTTCAGCTTGTTTCTGAGAAATGACCGACTAAAATGTCATGCTAGTATAAATAGGCTTTGGTGATAACAGACCAGTAGATTTCAGAAATGATGATACTACAGCTACACCTGACAGCGGTTTTGAGAAGTTATGGGTGAAAATTGCATACTACGCATAATAATTGAATGATCCTTTTTCAAGATTTCTGAATTTTCTTTACAGTTTTATAGGTGTGTTTTCAGCACATTAAGCGTTCAGAATAGACCAATATTTGTAAGTTTTGGGGTATGTCAGCAGAAAGTGGGTTAGTCTAAATGATGGATGTTGACTTAGAAAGTAAGCTAGAGTCACAGATAGCATTGTACATTTTTGAAGACTTACTGGTAATAGATTCTGTTGTGTAGTGATTGTCTGTAAAATCTGATATTTGGTATTATCAATTGATGATACTAGGTAGGTATGTGGACGACAGTTTGTCTTATGGGTTCATAACTGAGTGAACTCTAATTTCGTTGAGGAAAAATTGAGATGAATTTCCTATTGATAAGTGGTCTGAATCGGAAGTTTTCTGTGGTGGAAGGTGGATTTGTTGTTGCTTTGATTACTCTCAGTATTTATCTGTAGGTGAATACTGGTGTGCAGACATAGCATTGACACACTTGTTCGCACTTGGTTACAGGAGAGGAAGGACGTAGAGTGGAAGTTCTCCCGCGCTGGGCTGTGGCTGGACTATATTGTCAAGGGTGAAACGCTTCCAGTGCCTTTCAATATCGTCCCTACTGTGAAGTCTGTCATTCGCATATTTGTGCGACTCAAGGCTCTGTGCTGTTGTGGTGCCAAACTAGCTCTGCAGAGGGTATGTGCAGTCATCTGTTTTTTCTGTTCAGGTCTTAATCATAATGTAGTGTAACAGTTATAATTCATGGCTACCACAAACACAGAGCTATATGCGTTGAATGCAAACTAGCACAGCTCATAGTTCATATCTGCAGAGGAAAATGAGCCCTGAAAGTTTTGCCGCGTGAGGAGGTGAAGTGAATGTCTCTGTTGTTTACCGGGCAATCGAAAATCCTCGCAGCCGTGTTATGTGAGCTTAGTGCTTTGCCAGTTACTTCCGGAAGCCAAAATTAATCATTATATCAGCTGACATCAACAAATCTCTCATTGACTCATTGTTACTGTGTTCACTATTACACTCGATTGCCTCTCACTGTATGCTGACACCAGTTATAGTGTAAGGTTATCTTTACCTGGGGCAGCTGACTGAGCTTATAGTTTTCTGTATGCAGTAACCTTGTTTAAAACTGCTCAGTATCCCAAATTCTGTCCATTAAGTTGATTTAGACCATTTGTCATGATAAAATTGGCCTCAACTTGTTACCCTGACTCAAAGTGTTTTGTGGACTTTGGAAGTACTTGCTGTACATCAGTGCTTGAGACTTGGCATTAATAAATCGTGTTGTGCACAGAAAGCAATTTTGCTGGACAAATAGGTTTTAGGTACTACTGGTTCGGCACATCTGTTTTTTCTCGCTACGTCTCAGTATTTGAAATTAACTGAGGATGAAGGTAAGGTATTTTGCTAGACATGTGAAACATTACAGTAATAGTCATTTTTGTAAATAAGGTCTGACATATCCTTAAGCATGGTTTGCACTCGGCATAAAACAACATTTTGGTGAAATTTATACTTTTGTAGCAAGGAAGATAGTCGTGTATGGCAATTCTCCACTTATTTTGCACAAGAAAATTGTCCCATTTTGCTAATGCTAGTTACTTTACTAGTGACGATGGAAACTTTGCCAAATGTTATTTTATGGCCTGTACAGGTCAGTTCAAACCAATCTAGTAACAGATTAGATTAAAGTTTTTCTAATCTTTATGGGTTATTGTTTATGAAGAAATTTGACAATAGACTTTCACTTGTCCGCCATGTGGTGTCCTAAATAAGTGAGGAATTACTGTAGAAAGTAAATGGAAGGTCTTTTTTGACAAGCTGATTATTACTATTTCATTGGTCCATTAAAACTTTTAATAGTGTATGTTGTAAGCTATGTGAGTTAAACTTTTGTCAACTTTATAAATGTGGTGAATGCTTTGTTATAGAAAATACAAAAGTCCAATGACAAGCACAAACTCTTCAGAGTGCGGTACCTGAACTTGATTAAAAAACTGAAGTTAAAGTACGCCAAGTCAATCCTCGATGGACAGGATATTGTGGTCAGCATTAATGAAGGTAATTTATTGATTTAAAGTTCATAATTATTCAAATCCAGCAGCTAGCGTTGTGCCAGTTTTATTTTTGTTGTTTTTTTCCATTTATCAATTAGTCTATCTTTGAGGCAAGTTTGGGACCTAGGAGTGCATGCAGTGAAGTCACAACTACTCATGCTAAAACTTAAAATGTTATCTGAGGGAGTGCCTCGGCTGGTCTGCTCATGGTGGCAAAAGATAAAAAAGTCATCTCCGCACCCATAAAAGCCATCCCACGCTTATTTTGTTGGCCCTTACCCCTGTAGCCAAGCTCTCCCTTCACTACTGTATTAGTGTAGATGGCACCTGTACTGGATGATATGTAGTGACTTCTTTCATTACACTGATTCAGAATGAAAGTGATTAGCTGTTGTGGTTGTATATACAAATGGGTGCTTTTGGCATTGCGTTACGAAGCAGATCTTTATTTCTAACGGCAGTCCCTGGGTTGAGGGAATTGCTTGTTGGCTACCTGCTAGGATCAAGTATTGAAGAGGATGGACCAAGGGCCAGTGCCCTTCCCCCACAGTTAACCAACTCTTTGTGTCTGCTTACCATTCTCCAGTGATCATTTGTGTGAGCTGATGTATGAATGATGGCAGACTGCCTTTCATAGTGAAACACTTAGTGGACATTCAAATGCTTTGGAGGCTGAGTATAGTTTTATGCACCCACATTGCTATCATTACTGGCTGGTGTTCGGGTGGTCAGCGTCCATGACTGTTCTCCTAAAACCCTTGAAGTATCATAATGAAATTTGTCAGATGTGAAGCTTTCAATAGACGACGAATTTCAAAGTGATCCACCTATGTGCCTTTTAATGGCAATTTTCGTTTTTTATGTTTATTTTGCTCCTTGATTGGCATAAGACACGTAATTCAAATTTTGACGGGCTACTGTAACCTAGCCCGACACAGACATATTACTAGGCACATGGGGAGTCCAGTGGGTCCCGAGTGTGGTACTGATGTAGAATCCCCTAAGCACCTGCTAGAGTCTTGCCCAGCTTTTTATAGGGTAAGGAGCAACCTACTGGTTGGCACTGTTACATGCTTACAACATATAGTGCATGGCAACAAATGGAAACGTCTCTCCATTTTCTGAAAGGAGACTGGCAGACTTGAAAACTTTCTTCACGAAGAGCCATAATTGAGTTCTTGTGCTTTTGCTCAAGTGTTTTGTGCAATGGGCACAACCATGAGGCCTGTGCAGGTCTGATGCATTGCAAATGACAACAGGCCGCCTGCACTGTATTTTTTGATGGGTTTTCAGGAAATTTAAGAAATATGTTTCTGTTAAGGAGATGATGACGTCTTCTTGTTTTTGGACAAGTTTGACATATTCTGTGCCACCTGGTGGCAATTTTTGAAATTTTTTAATATGTTTTTGATGTCCATCTCTCTATCCGCCAAACTGCTCAAAGGATTGTTATGGAAATTGTCAGATGTGTTCCTGTTAAGAAGACCTCAATTGACACTCATTTTCTGTGGTAATTTTGTGGTTTTTTTGCGTCCACTGTTGTATCTCCGTATCTCTTTGGAGGATTTGTGTGAAATTCGAAAGATATTTTCCTATTGAGACGGTAACAAATTACAGTGTACTGTTTGAGAGCAATCCAACTACAATTGTGCTCTCTAGTGGTAATTTTAGTTTTGTGTTTGCCTGTATATCTTTAAAGCTCGTTGACGTATTTTTTTTATTGGGCAAATATGTTTCTATTTTTAGACGGATTTGACATTCTGCACCACCTAGTGGCCATTTTTAGTATTTTTGTAGTTTGGTTTTAAGCATCTGCCTCTTGATCCGCCAAACTGCTCATTGCTCAACATTATGGATCGCTGCATTTCTGTTCCGGTCAAAGACTGTTATGTTCGTGGTTTTCATTAAATTTGCAGAGTTCAAAACATAACCTTATATGGCACTGGTACCTAGAATCATAGATTGTGTAAGTTGTGCAAAACAATTCTCTGAAACCTGATTATGACTCGTGAGCGTATGGTCTCTAGTTCTGACAAACAAGTTTTCACTGAGTTGAGAGTTAGACAGCATAGTGTCTGAATAGATGTATCTTGTAGATCTCTAGATTAAACCCATGTAAAACCGTAACACAGAGTTGTGTTTGAAAGAGGTTTTCATACAAAGACCATGGCTGATATTGATTTTTGGATGAGTCTGACAACAATGGCATCCCTAGTAGTGATTTGTTTTTTGCGACCATAGTTGCAGCTCCTGATTCTTTTGCAGGAGGATTATGAACTATAGACGACTGCTACCGTGTCGTGATTTGAATTGGGTATTTACAAGTTTGCCAAAAAGAGGCTCTTGTGTATTGCAGTGGTGTTTTCAAGTTCTTCGTCATGTTCTTGCTGCAATAGTCCTGTAAATTGCTGCTGTTGTTTCACTGGTACAACTGAGAAAGAAATATACTCTGTTAGAGTCCACGCCTGTCAGACTCGTCATGTGTGATTTAGATGTACTGTAACATTCGCTATACTTTTGCAAAGAACTAGAAGCCTGTATTTCTAAGTAGGTGGCATTAATAATTATGTTATTTTGATACTTTTCAAAAAATCTTGTCTTACATTTTTGAAAGAACACCACTAAAAGATCAATGATTGAAAATTACATTCTCATTTTCATCAAGACCATTAAAAATTCATCCTGAACTGGCAGTTTTTGAGGTGACGGCGTAGTTCCTCGAAGAGCTTTTCAGTTTCAATGACTGTGGACTTTGCAAGGGCACCATCCCAATAAATGATTAATTTGCTATCTACATTTGGCATCATAAATTGATAAAGTGTTTGCATGAAATCCGCATGGAAGTTGAATCCGGAAAAGTGATTTTACAACTGATGGCTAAGACCTTAAAACCATTAAATGGTTTTAAGGTCTTCGCCATCAGTTGTACATTTATTTGTCAAATGTTTGACAGAAAATCTGTAAGTACGTAGCAACACCACTTGCAGGTCGTCCTCGTATGATGTTTTCTTTTTTTTTCTTGTCAAGAGGCTTCTATTTCCCGGCTGTGATTCACCTTCCTGTCCGATGCTGAATCAGTTTCCTCTTTTTTTCTTTTCTTGCTTGTTCAAGCTTAAAAGTTGTCATTTCTTTTTTTGATGCTCTTCTTAAGTTTGATTTTGTACACTTTGCCATTTCTGCTTAAAATGATAGAGTACTACTTTGCTTTTTAGTCTTCTTTGTGTCTCTGTTGATAAACTCCTCTGAGTAGAAGTGAGCACTACAGATTTTAGTGTGAGAATTCACATTGAAATACACCGAATTTCTTCTCACTTTTGTGATACATAGTGGTAGGAGTAGCTTATTGTCCATAGGTAGTCTAAAAAAATGCACTTCTGACAAATTTTCACATCAACCGCAACAAAAATGAGGCATCTTGGCACTGGCTGTACACATACTTCCGACTTTGTTTTGATTCAACACCTATGCAATCCAGGTCCCTTGATATCGCAGGTGCACAGCAGTTGATTTGGTCTTTTGTAGCTGTTTTCCTAGAGATGTGACAAAGGCTGTCCATGACTTTATGGATGGCTATGACTACCGCCATGCCCTCTTGTAGCAATTTTATTCTTTACCTTTGCTTCTGTATCTTCAGAGTCCATTGACGATTTTTCATAAAATTTGGCAAACAAGTTTTCATTATACTAATTTGGGACAGATTCAGTGCTTTTTTGCACCATGTCCATTGTCATGGCACTGTGAGAGAGAGCACTGTAGAAGCACACTGTTTGCGTTGAAGTCGTCAGTGCATTTCAGTGCTCTGCATTGCTCTTGTAAACATTTCCATCAAATTTTTAAGCAGTTTGCTATACCTTCTAAGCAGAAATTGGTGGACATCTGTTTCCTTCTTTACAGCTAACCATGAAGTCATCGGCGCTCCTGTTCAAGAACCGTCTACGTCACAGCCCGCTGCTGGTGGCGATGTTGGGGATGGTGACATCATTCGCCAAACTGCATCCCAGCCATTGTCCAGCAGTCCCAGAGACCATGTAGATGGTAGAGTTGCAAGACTCACCTCGAGTGACCCTCTCAGAGATTTACTTCTCAAGTACTTCAAGAAGGGAACTTTCTCCGAATCATTCACCGTCAACGTGATAAATGAGCTGCATAAGTCCAGGCATAAGTCCATTGATGAAGAAAGTGACTCAATTCAGCCTAGTTCACCCTAAAATGATGTTTCGTGGTGGGCACTTACGCCCAGTTGTCACCTATTTCATGGTGTTGATCCACCTGCTATCGTTACCTCCACTGCACTCACAATTTTAAGTCTTTGGTAGCTTTTAAAATAATCTCTTGACTGGGGGGTGGGGTGTCTTAACAATTTAGTGTTTTTGTCAGCAATTGACCTTTTGCAAGCTCTGTCCCCTTGCGAAAAGTCACGTGACACTTGACTAACAAGCACTAAGTTTTACCCTACCACGCATGAGTAAAATGGCTGCTTTGAAATGAAGGTGTGTCAAGAATACTGTGTTCTGATTGGTCAGTTAAGCCATCACTCAAAATTCTGACAATAGGTCAATTTGCTCGCAGCTGTTATTTTGGAGGCAGTTGAGAAGCAAGGTCCATTTAGGAATGTTTTAAGTATTTAACTTCTTGAATTTTTTTACCGTAGTATGGCAGAACATCAACCCTTTTGCATGACATTTGCGATCTACTTCCATCATAGTTGAAGCTATTGTAGGTAGTGGTAGTTACGTGGAGATAATCCTTGGCTATGCTACTGAGCGCCGGCAACATTGTATTTTAAAATTTTATTTTTACATTTTAGATGGCTTTTCAGTATAGACTGTTTTATGTGTGGTGTTCTTGCGTAACATGATCCATAGCCAGTGGAAATGCTATGTGTTGTTTCATCATTGACATGTGTTTTGTATTGGATGACTGTGATATACAAGTATTAACCATGTGTTTTAGGCATTGTTTAAGGTTATGTGGGACCCTTGAAAATTTTCATATTTGGCCAACTTGGGAACATCAGATCTCATTCTTCAAAATACTATAATTCCACATTTGCAAGAGAGGTTTTAAAAAAGTAAGACTTTTTATTCTCTTGAAAAAACATGAAAAGTTGTTTGAAATGAAAATAAAATGATAATTTAGCAACCTATATCTAAGTATTTGATATTTTATCATAGCATTTATATCAAATCGTTTTGCTATCAATGCTTTATTCCTTTTTGACAAACTTTCTAAACAGACATGGTCACATGATCCAATTATTGGTAACAAGCCACAAATCAAATTCTACTGGCATTCTATTTTAAGAAAATATTGGTATGTACTTTTACTTAGGTAAATTACATGATTTTTAGACATATGGCCAAGTACACAGCCTTTTGTAGATGTATGTCCAAGTATACAGCCTTTTTGATAAAGGCCTGCATAACCTTAAGCCACTTTGCCCTATTCAATGAATACTCAAATGGCATAATAAAATTAGGACATCTTAGGCGAAAGTGGGGTTAACTTTATACTTAAGGCAATGTTAACAGTTGGGATAGGAATGCTTATATTGCAAAAACAGAATGTGTGTCAACATATGTAACATATAATTCTCATCTGTAAAAGGTGTATTGTGCTTTAGAATATGACAAAGTAGCAATCATACCACATTGTTTTTAGATACCCAAATTAAGAAATCCCTAAGTGACATAATTCCAACTTCCTGAAGACCAATTGCGTTTAAATGTGACAGGGCATTGTTGTGTGTTTGAAAATACGTTCAGCATGGATTGAAATCCACAACTTCAACAGTTGTAGTCGAATGCTCGTCTGGCAAGAGCTAAAATCCTATGTTATTAGTGGATGAGTATCTTTATAGTTACTGCTTTTATTTTCATCACTTTTACCGGGATTTGGTTAGTTTTGATAAAATGTGAAAAACACTAAGAATTTCATTGTTTTATAGCATCCGTCTTCAGGAACTCTATCAGGCTACCCATTAATAAATCCTACAGTTTCGGTTTTGACCACAAACCTGTCTTTGTTGTCATAACTTGCAGCCACTTATATAGTCAATGAATTCTTGGCATTGCAAAATAGCATGTTGGTAAGTGTGGCATGTAAAAACCAGGAACTTAATAGTTGTTTTCAGTAAATACTCCCATTGAGAATTTTGTTGCCAACGGTGAATTCCAAAATCCAAAAGAGTCCAAGACGACATTGCAATAGATTGTCTTTGAATACTGGTATGCAAAGCTGGTTTGTTAGCAATTTTGGCTCCGGTGGGGGGGGGTGCAACTGTGATTTAAGTGGATGAATATAAACACTGGACAATGACTAAACATTTAAAGCATATGTAACTTGGCTTTCCATTACAAAAATCAACTTTTGATTTAGACCATGAAATACATGACAAATCACTCCTTGGTCAAATTAGACGGGAATTCAGGGCTGCAAGAGAACTAATAGTTTGGATGGAACTTGGGCTTGTTGGCATGGCAAATGTGATATTGGACTAAATTTATCAAGATTGCTTTAAACGGCTAGGAGTATTGAAATCAAATTTGAATTTACAGTAAAACCTAAATGGCTGGACTCACAAATTTTATCTTAGTATGATGAAATCTGACGTACCTAAAGTTAAGACTCAAGAACACAAACTAGAACAGTTGTATCAATGAACGTAGTATAATTTGAGCGAAATCCGACTTAAGCGATTTTTATTGTGGTTAATTATTGATATGCTTTGAATCTCAAGTCTCCCAGGAAGTGAATGTGTGGTAGACTGTCTGAAGTGTGTGTGTTAATATTGAGGTATTGGTAGTTTTTTGAATTCCATGGAAAACACAGAAGCGTCCGTACCAATCGCAATCGTTTTTGTCGATTCCAAATCTATAACTTTCGTTAGGTAGTTTGTATGTCTTGTTCGCATTGCCAGTGTCTTGTTAGCTTGTTAATGAACAATTCTGTGATAGCAGTCAAGTCCAGAAAGTGGCAGAAATCTGAAGAAATAGAAGCACCGAACAAAAATCTATCTTGCCATGCATGTTGCATGTTTAATTCTTTTATCTCTCAATGATGAAGAGTTCTATATTGTATGTTAATACTCAGGTTTTAGAATGGGCCAGTAAGTACAGTGAAAAGCTTTACTTGCACCGTGTTAAATGCTTGTTTTGCATTTTTGCTATGACTTACGTTATGGGCAATAGTGTCTAGTCAGAATTTATAAATATACCCTGATATTGTGACGAAGTGCTTGTTTGAGCTTTGTTTAGTACCAAAAAGTAGATGAACATGTGCCTTCCGTCAGTTGAAATCAACTTTTCATTAGGGACAGTGTTACGGCAATAGTTTCGTAAAGGTGTCCGCATTTTGAGAACCCCTGATTTTTCCACGGAATAACTGGCGTCAAACTGTTTATTAAAATCTGGGACTCCTGTAAGTGACTTTTGCCCCTACATGACGGCGACATCCCGTTGCTCCCAACTTGTTCGATTCTATAGCCCAACAACAAGTTGGGAAGTTTACCCCCGTAGCTAATATCTTACACGACTGATTAACTCCATTCTGTCATTTATGTTTGGAGGGCCTGTGCACTTTTGTTCGATAATTGCTCTAATCTCCGGCCGGTCGTATCTAGCCTGACTGGGCTGGGCTGATAAAAATGGAAGTTAAGTTATAACATATTAGATCTTTAACCCAATAGCATTTCTGAATTCCTCGTCAAATGCTGATCATGTTCCGTTTTTGAATCACCAAAATCGTCCAACTACAACAGAAGTTAAGACAATCTATTCTGTCAAACGGGTTACCAACGCACTGGGTTTGACTGTGTTCAGTTCATACGCGTTTGGTAATAGCGTGCAACCACCATACGTTTCCATTGAAGCCTGCGAGATAATTGGCCTGCTTGTTATCATACGGTACAAAAGACTGAGCTGGGCAGTTAACAAAAGAGAGAATTTTTATGGCACGTTCAGCATCCCTCACGTCTGGAAAAGTTACTGAACAACAGAACGCTGTAATGTATAAATACCGGGACGTGCGTGTTTAACCAACGGATACAACAGTAAGACCAAAATTTACTTCAGTGGTTTTAACCCTGAAAGCAAATCTAATCCACTTATTGATCAGCGAGAAACATTCTAGTAAACAAACGGCGGGCGCACACTGGGAGACCGAAGTCACAACTCAAGTCAACCCAGTTCTATGACCGGGCTGTTGCTGGTAACACAGCACGAGATTGGAAACAACACACTATCCGGAATTGAACAATTCTTCGATGAGCTCTTGTAATCATATTATATTAAAGATATGTGTTTCTGTAACCTGCTTGCTACAAAGAGCTGAGATTCGCTATAAAAGTTTTTAAGTTAAGCCTGTTGTCTTGACTACCGAGCGGAAATTTAGACTCCCAACATTATGTTTTCGTTTCGTGCTAGACCATCCCAGACTCGAGCAAAAGCCCAATTCATCTTCATGCGTGCGTGTGTTCCAGTAGTAAATGTAGTCTCAACACGTTTTGTTCTATGTTTTTCAGTACAGTTGGTTTTTGATAGACTATTTCGGATGAGTATTTTGCATTTTGTTGCTTGGTACTCATTGCTGGAAATTTGACAACATTTTTTCATGTGGTTAGAACATACACTTTTGCCGTAATCCTAACCATGTAATCTCTTTTTTCGTTGGGTGTGACGATTGGTAGCTGAGTTGACGTCCTCGAAACAAGGGCAAATTTTAATTATTTGCACACGTGTTGTCACGGTTGCTGTCACTCACGAAGCAGCTAAGGCAGTTTTGGTTAGTGTTTTCAGGAAATAAAGTTTGTTATCATACTTATTTTCAATTCTGTTTTATTAATATTGCCATAGAAATTAATCTGTTTTTTTGAAACAAAATACATCATTTTTTGCAATAATTTAGACCTTTATATTAAGTTTCATTTTTGTAGTATACTGTGGAAAATTTCAAAGTTGTTACAACTATTACTAATGATATTCCGGAAATTTCCGTAAAATGTGTGAGAGTTCTGACACATTTGATTTATTCCCCTCACCAATGAGCTCATTGCCCTGACCTAGCCCTAAACTAAGCCTCAAATGGCTCTCGCTGGTTCCCTGCCTGCATGTCCGCTAGCAGAAAAGGGAACACGCAGGTACACCATTCGGAAGCACGGTTTTACTGGTTGATGTAACCTCCACAGTCATTGGTTAACTTAACAACAAAGACAGAAAATGGCGGACCGTGAACGATTTTTTGTCTTGTCAACATCTTTGCAAACCAAGTTTTCTTTCTACAGCCATTAGTGTCAGTAAGGTCAGAATTTGAAAACCGTGAAAAGTTATCAGCTACAGGGAGCTTGATATCGGTTGCCGAAAAGGACACTCTGCCAACAGGCTAGTCAGCGACGGCAGAAAATGCACACCAGAAACGCACAGCTTCATTCTTCCGGTTCACATTTTTTGAACGTATCCCGAGGAAGCAACGATTTGTTTGTACCCCAGACTACTAGAACTATATTCACATTTACACTTCTTCCATCAGTCATGCCGGTTTGTTGGTTAAAGCACTACCGGTACCTTTGTAACATTTTTTCTCGAGGAAAATTAATTGATACCTACGGGTTCCCTTCCCCCTAGCGAACACGCTCGGAACCTTCCAGCAAATAGCAAACCCAACGAGCTAATTATCTCATCGGCTAAACCGATCAGCGCTATCTTGATGTTTGGAGACGAGGCTGTAAAAGCGGCTAGTTTTACACTTTGGGACGTGGTGTGAGTCTGTCCGACTGGATTAAACGACGCCGGGAAAAAAATGGATTTGAGCTTTATCTCAAACATGCAATACTCAAAGTTTAAATTTATTATATTCGTATTACATGAATCGCTCCTACCTCATGACTAACATTGGCAATTTTCAGCGCATCATTTGTAGTAACACCCAAGGTTGTCTTGGGAGTTTCGAGTAGGTACTGCTCGATACGCCAGCACGTGTATCGGCCGCAGAAGGTTCGCTAAATGATTCATGTTGCACCCTTATTGGCCAGTGCAGGCATATGGGCCGGGACAGCCAACGTCGGCAGTCACAACAGCCGTCTTTCGATGCCGACTAGGGCACGTACGCCGCAGGACAGCGCAGCAGTACAGGTCGAATCAGTGAGATACATTTATCTCATTGGGTCAAATGCTGTCTTCCTGCCGGGTCAAATATTGTTTGATACTTGACACTGGCAGATTTTCTTTTCAATGAGTCAAATCCGCGGACGACGCCGGGAAAAACGAGTTAGTGATCTATATTTAAATCAAAATACGTCACATGACATACCTCGTCCGGTCCGCTCACCAAATGTGGGGGCGTAAATTGCCGTAAAAAGACTGGGACGCGGTTTGCGTACTTGCTTTCTACGTTGACCAACTGATTGTCACACGTGGATTTATCAGCTGGTGAGTTGACATTTGAAAAGTTTAAAAAGAATTGCTCGAGTGACAAGTTTTGATTGGAATTCTTGTCGTAGGATTGTGCAGCAAGTTCGTTGAGACACAGTTTCGGATTCAACATAATTGACATGTATTACTTGGTTTCATTTTGCCTATTAGTCTGAAGAAGTGGTCCCATTTTAAAGCATCAGAATTTCTTCAGTTTTTTACTTAGAATCCTATTTCAGCATCCACTCTTTCACAAGAGGGGTAGAAACTGTTCTGTGGTGCCATCATGATGTTTGCCATATCTCCACTCCTTTTTTGACTATAGCAACACTGCTATTTCGACTCCTTTTTATTGTGGTACTTTTGGAAAAGCTTACTCACATGTAATGAAAAATAATTTCCTAAGCTTTGGATTTGCAAGCGACAGGAGACAACTCATTTGGCTCAATTCCTGTGTGTTCTCTGCCCCCTACGCATACGCAGAAAACCAGCGAGTTCAAGTGCGTGACTGAATTTACACGTGGGTACCACTCCTAAGCTGCACATCAAATGAGAACAGCGACAGTCCTGAATGATAGAGCACACCGGCTTCAGTGGTTATGTTAAGTACACGGGTGCCAATCGTTTTATTTCACAATGAACTCAATGGGTTCCCGGCCGTTATAAAAGACCCGATGTTTTACGATTCCCCGGGACCGATGTAGCCCAGAACTTATATTCCTGTTCCGATTTTTCCCGGGTCAGTGTTCCGTAGGCGCGTTTTCCTATGCCTGTAACCAGCTATTGCAACTAAACGCCGGGGTAGGAGCGCAATTGTGGTTAGCGAACTTGTTATTCTTTCTTCATCACTGTACACCCTCACCCCGTCGGCTCCCGCGCCGCCTGTCGCTCCCCGGATCACGCAGTAAATTTTTCAGACTCTAACAGAAAGAATCTTGTTCCATCCTAAAAACAAAATTATTCCGGATGACGAAAAAGGGTGTTGGTGGTAGCGATAGCCAGAAAGTCGATCATCCCTAGTGGAGTGACAAGAACATCTTAAAGAAGCAATTGAATTGGATTAAATAGAGGGATTTACGGTTTACGGACAAACTGTAGATGTCAGCTGACCCAGGAAGCCGAAGAGTCCGTGACCCGTGTTTGGCGGTCCGTTAACGGTGTTTCTTCTGGAATGTGAGTCCGTGTCCTGTGTATTTGGGTGAATGGATCGTGTTTTGCGAGTCCGTTCCTGTGTTTGTGAGTGAACGGTGTGTGCAGGTACGTGAGTCGTGTTCATGCGTCCGTGACCGTGTTTATGAGTCCGTTTACCGTGTACTTTAGGTACCTTGCTAACTCACTATTCCCATTGACAGGTATGATCATCGTCTATCCTCATCACAGGTATGATCATCAGTACTTAACTCACTATCCCCACTACAGGTACATGTATGATCATCAGTACTTAACTCACTATCCCCACTACAGGTATGATCATCAGTACTTAACTCACTATCCCCACTACAGGTATGATCATCCTCATTGTACCTTTCATTCTGCTTCGCCAAATATCACTCTAATGGGTTTTCATTACTTTGTTTCTAAATTTACAATCAATGTTCTCCCCAGGTTGTTCTAACAGGGGGCTGCACCGTCTTTCAATTCCTTCTGTTGACCTAGTGACCCTTGTTAAATTTACTGCTCCTCTTTTCCACCCTATTTAATTTGTTTACCTGCTCTCAGTCTTATTACCTTTGGTGTGTACATTTATTGTTTGGTACAGAAGAGCTATGACTTTGGTGTTTACAAAAGTTGAATTTAATGGCTGAAAGTCCTTTCAAATTCATCCTATCCTGACTAATAGAAACACTTTTCCATTTAATTTTTCTTGACCCGGGATTATGTATATTTTTTCACAAATTTTTGGTATAAGACGAACAAGTACATTTTAATGACATCGCACTCACGCTCGAACGCACACACTCATGCATACACGACATGTACTTTACTGATATGTCCTAACCATGGTGTGAAGTAACAAATCTTCTTAACAAAATGTTTTGAGAGAGGTCCCTCCAGAATGAATGTTGTAGGGCCTCAATCGATCTGTTTGTACGAAATCTTTTTTCGTAGTTCAGCATAGTAATACAAGAAAGTTTTAAAGTTAGTAAATTTGGGAATAGTCTGATTCTTGCAGGAGATGAATACGGGAAACAGTGTGACATGGTCGTATTGCGCTCGAGTGATTCAACGCGTATGGGATAAAACGAGATTGAAGTGCCGCTGTGTAATCGGGGCCCTATTGTCTGTTGAACACTCCTGTATGTTTTTAAAACGTCGCCTTTATTGTTAACGTGAGCATGCATCAGAACCATTTTAGGATGCCATTTCACATGTATAATGATCAAATAATGATGGAAGATTGTCTTCCTAGTAGAGACACCCATCATAAGAACTTGGCCGAGGTGATGAGATGAGCCAGTGTCTTGTGTTTTAACAAGGAATATGTGTTTCGTTATACTAATTTAATTTTGAATCAGTTGGGAAAGGTCTTTTTAACCTTAAATACTGAAGTTTTAATCTTTCTGAATTGCTATATTAGTTACAACTAATGGTTGTATGCTAGAATTAGAGTGTACGTCCGTCACGTATGTACGTCACACTACCTCAGCTTGCATGAAATTGACAAAATGATTTTTAAAAATGTGTTGGACTTCAAAAACATTTCTGAAACATTTCGTATAAAACAAAAATTGTAATCGCTCATAGTTCACAAGAAATAAAACTGACTGTTTTTTTTTTAATCAAAAGTCAAATTCTGTGGGTCCGTTTGTCACAGCACTTTAAAGGTCATTTTCAAGGTCAAGTAAAGAGATAAGAAAAAAGTTGATGCAGCCCTTATGAAATATACTGTCTAATAAGACCTAACAACTGATCAAAATATCGTCTGACAATACGTCTGTACGTTACAAATGGAATTGCCCATATCATCAGTTTTCAAATTATTGGGGTTTGCAGTTTTGTCTGTTACGTAGCCTACTAGTAACTGCAAATCGTGTTCACTCCCTGTAGGTACAGCATAGAAGTTACTGCAAATTTACATTCACACCCTTTCTACCAAATAAAAATTTACAGAGTTACGTAACTGAAAAATCACGTTTACCTTGTGGATACCGAACATAATCTTTTCCTCTATGGAACTTGATCAAACTAGGGAATTAAAAAGTGAGGGTTTGGAGATTGCGTTTGAATTTTGAGAGTAGATTTCGTGCCCAATAGTCTTTATTCAATGTCATGCTTTTAGGTAGACTATTTGAACTGAAGTGTCTTGGAGAAGTCTGCTGTCATGGCCAGGAAGTTTGAATCTAGTATGACCCACATTGACGTGACATTGGAGAGTAGCGAAGATGAGGAAAAACTGAGTATGAGGACCCCAGGGCCATCGGGGACATTCGCTACGAAATGTTCAGCAGGGTGGCAAAGAAACGGAAGGCCTGCTCTAGCGTTGCTGATGGTGAAAAAAAGGATGGAGAGGAACACATCGAGATGTATAGTTGTAGAGCAAGAACACAGTCTGGTAATGTCTCTGTAAATCAGGGCTCGAGATTGCTAATCTTCAACCGGGAAAATTGACCAATCGCATGATATGTTTTGGTTTGAGAAATTTTGTTTTGTGCTTGTAATTGGTCCGAGTCTAAACTTGAAAATTGTCGTGTGGCATACTGCAATTTGAGTCAACTTTCAAGTGAATTTTGGAGTTTAGTCTCAAGTAGTTTGGTGAACTGACAATCGGTCTAAAGTAAAGACAACAGTCACTGTCAGACAAATAAAACCCAGAATTTCAACAACTGGTAAAAATGAATTACTATAATAGGGAAAAAATAATTAAGAGGCTATGCCCTATGGTTGTAAAACAAACAACAATACTTGCATGGTCATTAATGTGTCCATTGTATATAAAATAGTTCGGACATGTCTAATACACCAAATTACCAGGTTCTGTTGATTTGTTACATTCTTGGAAACAAGTCATTATTACTTTCATCAACTATCAGTTCATTATAACTGTAGAGAGCAAGTTCCACACCCTATTGAACGAAAAGGATGTAAGAGGCTGTTATGCTTGAGATAGGCTTGTTATTTGGCAGAGGGTCCAGGTTATTACTGGGCACTGCAATCTAGCTCGGCATTGAAACCTCAGGTCACTTGACATGCTCAAGCTTCCCTAAGTGCGGTTTCGCAACATTCTACTTGATGGACACTTTAACTGCCAGGAGGAAATAGCGAGATTATTCGCGTTTAACGGTTTTCTAAGTTCCTGCGGAAACGGGCAGAAGCTAGAATGATGAATCCTGTGCTGGAGTGTCCTCACGAGTCATAATCAGATCATTGGTGCAATGGGCCTTATGGCCCATGTACACCTGGTGCGCTGCAAAAGGCCACTTTTATTGTTCATACTTGTATTAGGGTACATAATACCAGATGTCAGAACAGCCAATAGTTCAGTCTTTCAGGGTAAAGTTGCATTGCCGTGAAACAGGATTTGAAACCATTAGGTATTTTGATGTCAAATATATTGCTTGGTAAGTACCGTACTGTTACAGTTGCATTTTTGAAAGGCGTGATTGCAGGCATTTTGTTTTTTATCTTTTGTACATTTATTATCAATTAGTAATATTGCATTGAAAATTACATACACGCTTGCACTCACTCAATGGTCGCTTAATTTTCAATAATGTGAGCAAATTTCAAAAACATATTTCTAAATCTCCCAAACTTTCTATTTAAAAAAAAAATTGCTCTGTGAGATAATACGGTCTTAAAATGTTCATAAAAGCATAAATAGATGGTGAAGTGCCCCCCCCCCAATATTTCACAGTACATTTGATATTTCGCTAGAGTCAAACTTAACTTTGTAGATAATTATGTATTTATAATTTCAAAAAGAACATCATTCATTATTGTTTCATCGCTATCACTGAATTTAAACTCGAAGATATCTTCCCAAAAGGTTTTTGTGTTGTTATAATAAAGAAACAAGTGCATCAAAGTGTCTGGGGCTTGATTACAAAATGTACAAGCAGAAGACTCCGAGACACCTATTTTGTAAAGATACAAATTTTTACATAATATTCTGTCAACTAGTCGATACTCAATTTTACATCTAGAGAAAAATCAAAAACATTCAAATGCACTGTTTTCCAACGCATAATTAATTCATTACTCATTTCAGAAATCCATTTACACAGTGAGATCGGTTTTATCTTCATATTATGGCATATAACGAACATTGATCTAAACTCTTTCTTATTTTTTGTTATTTGATTTGACAGTTCCAGACTATGCGGCAGACGAAATGATTTAATGAACTACATAATAAGTCTTTCATAAGGTGTTATTAAGTGCTAAATCCTGGTTCACTGATTACTTTAGGGAATCGGAAAAGTGAAAGGAGAATGCCGCTCAAAAACAACCTATTTTGTATCAGTTTAGATGAGTAGTGCCACTCCATAAAGAAAGTACAGCTCTTTTACTTGACACCTGACGGCAGATGGAGGTGTTGAAATTAACCAATGACGTCAGAGGTTCGAATGCAGTCTGTTCAGCAGTTCACAACACGCTTACTGAATTCACCGTTTTACACCACTAAATCATAAAAATTCGATGTAAAACCCTTACAAATACACTAAGTTATTAAACAAACGTGTTATTTTATATCGCTGTTTTGGATTTTTTGGTATTTGAACGTACCGTAGCCAACAAAGCTCGGTAGGCTAATTTACCGCAAGGTCAGTCGCGGGAGTATGGGGTCTGTTTAGTGAAAAATTCAAATTATTCGTCCGTGAAATACAGACAGGAGAACATAGCTCCATGTTGTAATTTAGTTGTAAACTAAACTTCCAGTCACGAAAAGACTATACTAGTGAGACAAAGAAAAATTGCACGCTGATCTGTTTGGTGAATTAGCCGCGAAACTGCAAATCTACTTACTAGCTCGTCGGGGGCCGCGAAGTCAGGTTACCTTCCACAGAACCGCCAGGGCCATTGTTGTACAGTAACAATGATTCGAATAATGCATATGAATATCTAAATAAAGATTCCCCTAACATCAAACTGAAACCTGAAGAATGAGTCAGTCATCAAACACGTTATATAAAACGTTATGCTCTCACGCCTTGAATTAATTGTAATTGTTTATGTTTTCATGGTCAACTTCTCCATCATCAAAAACTGATCAACTACCAATCCGACGAAATGCAGGACACTGACGAGACACAGAGAAGTTTCACGGCCTCTCGCACCCAGCCTTTAATACGGGACGGGGGCTCGAATTCCTGACCAAGTGGACATTTTGCAAAGAAAAAAAGCGGGAGGACTAATAAAAAAGTAAAAAACGGGGTACCACCATCAGAACTGTGAACTCTGCGTTTGCTCCATTTTAGGGGATTTTTTGTTTCTCTGAGGCGAACCTTTTTACCTACTTCGCCAAATGTGGGGGCTCCTTGGAGCCACCCGAGCCTCCATGGGTGCGCGCATGTATTAACAGCGTACTTTTCATTCTTCACTACCGCGAGCCAGTTCAGAAACTTTATGTGCTCACGAAGAAATCGAGAAAACGTTATAACCGCTTTCCTTGCAGCTTCATAGTTCCCATGCGCGGGAACAATACACCACACCAAAGCGGCACTCACTCTGCGGAAGAACCACTGACATCGCTGCGTCGTTTCTCACTTTCTCACCTTCCTCACAGGTTAACGCGTCACCTCTCGGCGAGGTAGGATCGACCGTATACAAAGTGATGTGGATATAGACCGATTAAGACGATAAAAAAGACTAATTAAATTGGGTGGCATTCTCCTTTAAATCTATTCACTTTCACAAAACTTTATGTTCCTACCAGTGGAACTATAACACTAAGATTAAATAGAAAACTTATGTGGGTGCATATTGCCGTCACCTCTGTCTGGGCGTCCGGGAGTCCGGCATCCGCAAATGTTTCTCCTAAACTTCTCACAGGATCTTGTTGAGATGTGGTAGATGTGTTTCTATGAAGCTGACAACGAATGACTGCAAATTTCGGGTCTCTCCCACTACTGGTGTGCCCCCTAGTGGCAATCTTAGTTTTTACTTTACCTCTGTAATCTTCAAAGGTCAATCTCAAAGAATTTTCATCTATAAGTGAAATGACGCTATCCTCCGGTTTTCGGTTTGATTTTAAGTATTTTGCGCCACCTAGTGGCCATTTTGTCTGTTTTCGAGTGTGTTTTTGGCGCCTACCCCTCTGTCAACCAAACCACTCCAAGGATGATTGTGGAAATTCGCATGTATGTTCGTCATTGAACAGGAGGGTCGACGATGAATTTCCAACAACCACGACTTCCTTGGCGCCTCCTAGTGGAAGTTTTTTTTTTAAGTCCATGGCTGTATCTCTTAAACCCTCTGCAGGTTTTTTAAATTAAATTTAGCAAGTATGTTCATATGAAGTTTACAGCGAACAACGACGACTTTCAGACAGATCTGACAAACACTGCGCCTCCTAGTGGCAATTTTATTTTTCCCTCTGTTTCTCTGAAGCTGTTTGACGGATTTTCCTGAAATTTGATAAAGAGCTTCCTATTGAAATTATAACAAGTTCCTCGGATGGATTGGTCATATTTTGTGCCATCTAGTGGCCATTTTTACTGTTTTCTAGGGCATCCACCCTCTGTTAACCGAAGCACTCCAAGGATGATTGAAAAAATTTGCCCTTAGTGTGAAGAGGACAGGACGGTTGATGATGGTTTTCCGACGACTTCATGTATTGTGTAGCCTCCTAGTGGCGGTTATGTTTTTTCGCTACCATAGCCTCAGGGTGGCAACTTTATTGTTTCCGTTTCCCTCGAATTCTCAGAAGTTCTTGACAGATTTTCAGAAAATTTGGTAACTAGCTTTGATGACATATATATATACGGCAACTTTCAATGCATTTACAAAACGGTTCGAAATATCGCTTTTTAAATTATGTTACCTACTGATGTCGTTTGGATTTATATTACACTGTTGTAATGTAAAGACAAGATCTCTATTTAGAGAGTTGGAAAGAACTGATATTAAACAAGTAAAAACAGATCAAAGTCGTGTTTTCAATGAAATATGTATACGAGAAAGATTACTGCCAAATTATAGTATATGTATATGTATATGTATATGTATATATAAAACAAAACAGTTTTTGGATAGATTCGATGTATTTTGCGCCACCTATTGGCCATTTTATGATACAAATAAACGCCCGTTTACGGTGCTTTCGTGGGCTCATTCCAATATTCCGCATTGCTCTTGTTTTGTCATTGGTCATTCCAAGCCCTGAAACAAACAAGTTAAAATAGTAGCTGTATTTCGACGGCACGTGTCTTATCGTCAGGCTTATGGTAAGGTGATGTGTACGTGGAGTACAAGTGAGTGAATACCAAGCTGTCTAACAGAAAGTGCAATCATGTTTTCAAATAAGTTTACTGTTTGGAAATATTTCAGATTCCAGTGTTTTTGCTAAAGGTGACAGGGAATGTCTATTGGAATCACAAGGTAGGGCAAAGTCATAGAAGTTGGGTGTAGTCACGAAGTAGATCTTTTGAATTTACTTTATGTTGTGGAATCAGAAATGTTACGTGTGAGTTTTTGGCTCATTTGTATGCGCCCACATACTTATATGAGGACCCATTATGCCGTCATCTCCGTCCGTCCATCCGTCCGTCCGGGCGGCGTCCGTCTGGCGTCCGGCGTCCGCTGCTTTATCTCCAAAACCCTTCGACATACGTTCATGAAATTTGGTACATTTCCATTCATAAATGGGACGGCATGAGCGAACTTTCGGACGGAGCCGACTACCGGTGTGCCCCCTAGTGACAATTTTAGTTTTTTTACGCTTACCTTAGTATCTTCAAAAGTCCTGAACGGATTTTCATGAAATTTGGTATGTAGGCACCTATTGGTAAGATGACGCTATCCTCCCGTTTTCGGATGGATTTGACATAGTTTGAGCCACCTAGTGGCCATTGTTACTGTTTTCGAGTCTGTTTTTTGCGTCCACCCCTCTATCAACCAAACCGCTCAAAGGATGATTGTGAAAATCGGCATGTATGTGCTTACTATGAAGAGGACGATTGACGATGATTTTCTGACGATTTTGACTACTGTGGCGCCTCCTAGTGGCAGTTTTATTGCGCCTATGGCTGTATCTCCTAAACCGTTCGCAGGATCTTTACGAAATTTAGTAAGTATATTCATATGATGTTAACAACGGACGACGACGAATTTTGGACAGATTCGACTACCGGTGTGCCCCCTAGTTGCAATTTTTTTTGTTACGTTTACCTTTGTATGTCCAAAAGTCCTTAACGGATTTTCATGAAATTTAATATGTAGACACCTATTAGTGAGGTGACGCTATCCTCCCGTTTTCGGATGGATTCGACGTAGCCATTTTTACTGTTTTCGAGTCGTTTTTTTTGCGTTCACCCCTCTATCAACCAAACCGTTCAAAGGATGATTGTAAAAATTGGCAGGTATGTGCTTACTATAAAGAGTACGGTTGAGGATGATTTTCCGACGATTTTGACTACTGTGGCGCCTCCTAGTGTCAGTTTTTTGTTACGCCTATGGCTGTATCTCCTAAACCGTTCGCAGGATCTTTACTTAATTTAGCAAGTGTATTTATATGATGTTGACTACGGATGACGACGACTTTCGGACAGATCTGACTACTGCTGTGCCACCTAGTGGCAGTTTTAGTTTTTTTAACGTTTAACTCAGTATCTTTAAAGGTCCTCAACAGATTTTCATAAAATTCTAAATATAGGCATCTATTACTGTGATGACGCTATCTTCCTGTTTTTTTTGGGTGGAATCGAGGTATTTTGCACCACCTAGTGGGCATTTTTGCTGTTTTCAAATCTTGTTTTTGGTGCCCACCCTGTATCAACCAAATCATTTGAAAATTGGCATATATGTTCTCAGTGTGAAGACGACCTTTGATGATGGTGACTGACTACTGTTGCGCCTCCCAGTGGTATTTTTGTTTTGCGCCCATAGTTGTATCTCCTAAACCCACTGCAGGATCTTTACTAAATTTAGTAAGTATATTTATATGAAGATAACGACAGACGACGACTTTCAGGCGGATCCAACGGACTCTGTGCCCACTAGTGGCAATTTCATTTTATTTTGTCTTCCTTTGTTTCTCTGACGTTCCTTGACAGATTTTTATGAAATATGGCATTTTCCTGTTTTTGGATGGATTGTATGTTTTTGCGCCATCTAGGCGTTTTTTATGATACAAATAAATAACCCTAAAAGCACACCATTTGCAATGCATTTGTGGGCCCATTTCAACGCTCTGCGTGGCTCTTGTTGCGAATTTGGGAGATGACTTCAAAGAATTGAAATGCGCTCTTCAAGAAGCTAAATAGGAATATTGCTTTCCAAAGACGTTAAATTAAGATTTTGCAGGTTCTTGTGGGAGAGGACAAATCGTTGCCCATAACATCCCCTGAAGCCTGTAGTCTTAACTTGACGCCCTCGCGTTGGAGGGGTAATCATCTATGTAGAATCTAGACATGGTGTTTACCTTAAATGCCCTCTATACTATAACCATTAGCTAATTTAATATGTTAACATTTGGTTACAATCTTGCTCAAAATGGCCACTAGAAGGCGCTGTTGCGTATTACGCTGTCGAAGGCAAGCAGTGCAGTAACAAAAATGATTTATTTTTATCTCACGTTGACATTCAACTTATTCACATGTTTGGTAGAGCTAAATGGCCTATAATGAAGAATTTTTTGAATATTCCCAGCTGCCATAGTGATATGTAAGATCACGCTTGTCGTGTGGTTTAAGTGGGGCTCAGGTAAACTAAGCTGTTATCAAGTCTGTTTAGGCTGGGGTAATGATATGAGTTAGTGAGAAAAGAACTGTCACCTCTATTACTTTAACACGTTCTTGTAGATGTGTCGTTGCGTTGCAATTTCAGTAATCGAAAAACGTGCATACTTTGAATCAAGTATTTTTGAACAGCGTCATTTTATAATTTATCGGTAATGACATTCTTTCTAACGGCTTATCCTTGCTTATTTCATCTCTGACAGTAATAGGACAATGTTTTTTCTTCAGAGATTGCATCCAACTTCGCTTTATACGTTCCATTGGAAATACAGTTTGAGAAATCCTGCCAGATAAAAGGTGATTAATTTCATTATTTTGAGGTTGTGTCAAGTGAAAAACACCTGTCCTCCGTAAACGGTTGAACTAAGTTACCATCTGAACTCGCCGTTCAATACCAACTTCTTTATGCCTCACTGCTAAATATTTTCTCTTGGCTGGTAGATTTAAAGTGTATGAAACATGACATTGTAAGTAAAACGTTGTTGAGCATAAGGGAGAATTCTCCAAGGTCTCATTTTGATTGAACTTTTTAAAATTTTATTCTTAATGTCATCTCCGCTCTGTTTAGTGTACCTCAACAAGGATGTTGATCAACAGCGAGTGACTAGTGACATAGATCTATCTGTCACTGTCAATGGTCGCCCAGTTCCATTCATTGTTAAGAGTGGCCAGTTTCCTCTGTCCTTCGAATTCTGTCCTCTATCAGCTGATGATCACGTGGTCTGTGTTAAATTCAGAGGCTACGACGTCCAAGGTTAGTTCGCTGCTGGAGTTCTCTAATGTGTGTGAAATGTGATTTGAAGTGCTTGAGAAGTGGTTTCTGTGCTTGCAAAGAACTGAAATGTTGTTAGTTCTTGAGACTATGCTCAGCCCATAAAAACGCACCATGGTAATTTAACTTGTAGAGCCTGTTCACTAGCACTAATGAACTGTGAGCTCATTTGAAGCCCTGAAGTCACCTCAAATTTGATCTAAGAACAATTTGGGTGCAATTTCATACCTGTAAGTGGTCTAGCTAGATAAAGAGTAGGTATTTGTTGTAGAATGTGGCTTGATATCATTTTAAAAGCAATATAAGAAATTAGTGAACATTTCCCGTGCACAATTCCCTTATATTTGCGCATGCAAGCCTGCAAAACAATTTTGTAAGTATCCCTCGGGGGCTTTTCTAAGCCTTGCTTGTAAAAGGGCTCACTAGAAAGGTCGCATATTAAACTTCCAACGGCAGTCTGAAAAACGGTCGCATCGGATAACTTTCGGGAGATTGTTGGGAGCGTTAGTCGAGTCTTGACATCAAAAATCCCCTATGGCTAGTTCTAAATAATCCAATAGCAGTTGCCCAATCATGCCAGGTATCAGGATAGAAGTCAATTAGTGGGATCTTCCTAGCATTGCTTGATGTGTGACCAAAGCATTAGAGAGAGCTCTTTAAATATAAAATCTTGGGTACAAAGACTCCATTTGTATCATTTGGGTGACTTAAGTGATAGGTGCAAGGCCTATAACATCGGCGGCGCAGCACTGAAAAAAGTGGAGGCTATAGCCCCCAGCCCTCCTGTCGTGCATTGCCCATTGACCGTGGGCGGCGCAGCACTGAAAAAAGTGGGGCTATAGCCCCCAGCCCCCTATGGTGCACCGCCCGTGTATAAATCAAATAGTTACACCCAAGGTTTGAATGTGTGGACCGTCATTTTACCCCTCCCTTCCAAAGCACCGAGAACCTTCCCTAATTTAACCAGCCAGACTAAATGTCCTGACGAATGCTGACGTCGCATGAGCGGCAGATGTATACCACCAGGAAGAGATAACCAGGAAGGGACAACTAGCTAAACCGCCGTTTTTGGTCTCTTTCCCCGGACTAATATCAGGAGTTAAGTTTCATTTAAAGGAAAACAGATGATTTCATCAGAGAGAATAAAGCTTTTTCTATAGAAAGATGTCAAAAAAACTCACTTTTCAACTTTGAACAGCGGTGTAATTGTACTTTGAAAATATCAAGTTCAGCGCACGCAATCGCAATTTCCCACACGCAGTCACGGGTATTTAAGCTTTTCCGTCGATGTATAGATGGCGCAGTAATCAAGTCCTCCCTCATTAGCATATCAAATTTGCATGCTGTAAATGGGAGTTTTCGAGATTCTCGTCAGTTGTTACATCGAAATGTCATATAGTTATAACGGGAGTTTGTGACAAAAGAATTTCATTGTGACGGATTTTATCCAGCAAGAATACTTCTGTGGGACACGTTTGTCTCGGCTCCGTTAATGAAGTAATGTTTGAGGAGTTGTCCGGCTTCTTCCATGAACTAAAGCGGAATATTGCGGATCGAATCGCCAGGAAACAGGTGGCGAAGAGCGTGGACGACGGACGTAGTGTTCCGCGCACTGAGTGAGGTCATGCTCTGCGCGAAAGTTCACAGAAAATTTATTCGGCCATATCATATGGTGCTACCACAATTGGACTTGAGGAGTAAACATGACACTGACATGCAACGCAGTGCAGTGTGCAATTCTACTTTTTGTATATGCACCACGAGTCCTCTGGCTTCGTCACCGTATCCTCTGCTAGTACAGCAGCCACTACCTGGAGTACCAGCACTGAAAGCACCAGTGTCGCAAGTAGACGGAATCTTTTTCCCGGCCCCAGTTTAATAAGTCGTACCTCTGGACTCCCACCCCAGCCTTACCTGATCGGGGTTTACACTTACTGGCAGGTGGTTGTATTAGAGAGATGTTCCGTACATACAAGAAGAACAGGGGTGATGCATCATACAATCAGAAAAGAAAAATTCTGGCTGCTGTGACCATTTCTGCAGATGTCAAAAAGAAGTAAGTTTTATTTTGATTTCCTGGGAATAAAGTGATGAGATTGGGAGTTTTGAAATTATTCTTGTCCTTCGTTTTGTATCAATGGTCACATTACTGTGTCTAATTCTCATCAATTCATGTTATTGTCAAAACTGAATTGTTGCAAACTTTCCTCAGTTCACTCTAATGACCCTCATTGCAAAGCAGGTGACTTTCTCAGTGATTGAAAGCAAAACTATGTCCATGGTTAGTTTCCAATAAAACAGTATGCGAATCATAGGTTTCTTTTAATTTCGGGACAAGCTGAACATAGACTATTTTAAAGATGCCAAGTCTCATTAAAACCATGAAGATTTGAATTTTAGCAACCGCCACCTAATGACTTCATGGAGAAATGTGTGCACAGAAAATGAAACATTTGTTAAACAATTTAAAATAGTAAAACTAAAACAACAAGCGTCAGTACTAAAATATATTTAAATATTCTATATTTCGAGCAATGCGCTCTTTGTCAAGGGTGTGCTACAGACTGCTGAGTATATGTAGATGGATTTAAAATAAAATGGCACAGGAGACCACATAGCGACATACAATTGACAATTTGCTGTTTTAAAGAAAACACTGCAACTGAAAGCTTAAAAACAAATGTGAACATACAAAAACCCCAATAATTTCAAATATAATGCAGTTGTTATTTGATAGTGAAATATTCAAGTATTAAAAACTGTTCCTTGTTTCATTTGGGCAACAATGAAATTTGCATGAAAATAGTCTCGCAAAACGAGACTTTTGTGATATTGTAATGGTAACTGGTTCTGGGATGGTTTCCGGTACATGGGAAGACCCAGGGTAGTTTGTAAATTAGTACTTCATTTGCATTCCCAATTTAATGAGACGATGTATCTTTAAAGTATGTAGTTCGACTTGTTTGTACCAAAATGCAACTTGACGTGCAACTTTTCTTTGAATTGCAAGTACTAAGTACGAAAATAGACAAAGGATATGTACAAAACACCCATTTAAGTGCATGACTTGACTTTAAGTGAAGCATGCTTGCACATGAGTATGCCTTCAGGATGAAAGGACCTGAAAGAATGTTTTTATTGAAAAAGTACAATGTTCTCAATGGATGAACTTTCAGTTTTAGTTGTACAGTACTAGTTCAGTGTTGTTCTTGTGATTTCCTAACTTCTGTTTTTCTTGGCATCCTTCTTCCAGTACAGCAGAAGTGCAGAGATTGAGGTAATTTACTGTACCTACACCATTCCTTCTTGCCATTTCTGAGCAAGCTGGATAGTTCCATACGACAAGAGTTCATTGGTAACCATAGACACAAAATTGTAAAGGTGATCATATGACAGTTTTAAAATAAGAGATTAAATCATGCCGCAATTCAACGTTTCCCTGCCTCCTCTAGATTATGTGAGACTAGGTGGTAAAAGAGTGAACATATACATTCACTAGAATATCAAGCCTGTCACAGTAGTGCTTGATTTAGGAATGAGATTTAAAGTTTTGGGGTTTCCAAGAAATGCTAGATTTCGGGATGACCTGTTATGTTCACTAGTCCTGCTTGTGGGTCCAAATCGTGTTGCCGATACATCATCACTAAACATTCTAATTGTGTGCCTCTAGATACCCTCTCTCACTTTAAATTTTGCCATGTTTCCCATTGCAGATTAGACAATCCAAGGTAAAAGATGATATAGAGTACATGTGATTGGCCACTTTGTAAGAACAATTCTTGTCGTAAATATACCAATGCACATATTGGTGGTTTCCTCAGAGGAGAGGCAGGAAGAAGCTTTGAAAGCAGAAGTATGCGAACAAAAGGCGACGTGGGTGTGCGTGATAAACTTTATCGTCAGGTAGCAGTTTATAAAACGTGAATTAAATTGACGTGTATCATATCATTTGCTCAAATTGTCCAAATAATTTTCTGTGGTCTGTTTCTAAATTTGTGTAGCAATTGTCCTTGTAAAGTTGTACAGCACAATAGAATACACATGTACTTGAGTTATCGTTGTTGCATTTTCCAGATCTATGAACGTCACAACCATTACGATATCAAATTAACTTAGCTAATGTTAAACAACAAAATCAGTCAACATAATGCAAAGTGCACCGCATATTTGCACACAGAGAGGTGCTATTCGAACCAAAAATGGCGCTAGTGAAATACTTGTAGCAGTCTTATCATATTCAGAGCACTGGTAGGCATGTTACTACTGTGACTATGTCATGTGAATTAGTACATTGTTGTGTCCCTCAGTCCTTCTTTTGCTTTTTCCTGAGTGGAATCTCATGGGTTGCAACAATACCCCTGACCTCTCTCTGCAGTTTGTTTGTCAGTACGGCATGTGGAAAATTTACTGATGTCAGCTTTCTACTTGATATACACTTGTATTGGCTATAAAAAGTTTCAACAGCACTACCCTTTAACTGCAGTGGAGAAATGTAGTACCCTGGATGTCTGGTGTGAAAATCCTTGCACAAGACTTTGAACGAGAATACACAAATTTGTAGAAGATTGTATGTCTGAAAGGAAACAATGAAAACACACTTAAATTTGCTGTTGCATTATGCAACTTCCAGCAGCGTCCTCAAACTGGACTTAACACAGGCTGAAGTGTGCATAACTTCCCGATGCTTTACATATGAAGCAGTAATTGTTGCTATCAACTGGAATTCAAAAAAGGCAAGGTTGCCTGTACGTAATTTAAGGTAAAACGGTAGCTTGTACATTAGCAGTTTTCACTTGTAGAATGATTTTTGTTTTCTGAGGTCATGTATATCTGAATTTGTGAGTAATGCCTTATCTCTGTGATTGCTAGGCCAAATTAATGAGAAACGTGCATATGAAGGTGGTTGAAAATTGTCTTATGTTTTTAAGAACAAGTTTTGTAGCGAAAATGATCCTCCATATTCAGTAAGTATCGTGATGTGCTATTTGAACCCGCGAGGTATGTCATTAGTGCAAAAGGTCGCCTATTTGCAGATTTTTTTGTTTTCACATTTACCAGGTGTCAGTGAATACAGCTGCACTTTGTTGATATTCAAAAGGCATTGTTGTTTAGTTCCTGTAATACATTAGCGCAATTAGGAGGATGCAGTTACATCTTTAAGAGGTTTAAGAAAAGTTTGCAACCAGGATACTCGTCAAAAGAAATGAGCACTAGTGTGCCTCCATGAATCCTTTTCAATAAGCCACTCATTACTTATAATTTTAAGTTTTGAAGTATACCATGACTGGAATAAAGTGACTCGTTTCAAAACCTGACTCAAAGGGGTGCTTGAAGTCAATACCAGAGAGGCTTACAGAATGAATACCTAAAGAATACCCACTGAAGAAACAGTCATTTATTTCTTATTCAAAGCAAAGGTATCCAAACAGTAATCGAATTTTGAAAAATAAACCTGTCAATACAAAACTTAGAGAAAACCATATCCTATCAATTCAGCCCCAAACTCGACAAAAACCTTTCCCAATTCGATGCCAAAATTGGTGAAAATCACCCTTTTAATCGGCACGTCACCCACCCACATCATGGAATCTCATTCAGATACTGAATGGCCCGTGTTCTAAACACCAAATTTTGTAAGAAGCCTTTGGTTCTCAAATCATATTATACTATAATAACAAAATAGATACCAGTATAGACCTAATTCAATAAGCACATTATTTAATATGATTATGTGTGTTGTATTTCCATTTCCGTTTTGGGTTACAAAATGAGTCCTTGTTTTTAAAGTGACTTGAAAAAGATATTTCAGAGTCGAGCGCTAGTGGATAAACCGGTGACCTGCCGCTGAGAGCACTCGCTGATTTTAAAAGATACCACAGCGAACAATCATCGCTTCGCAATCAGGAGGTAAAAACACTCCCATGACCGCAGTTCTAAATTCCAGCTAAGCAAGCCCTATTTCGAGGGGCGGACTTTGAATTGATTTGACACCATGACAGTGGGTTGCAGAGAAGTTTAGAACGAGGTCAACATAGAACTTTCTAAGGCTAGCTGTCGTGTTGACAAAAGTTTGAAGTGTCAGAATCATAGACTGAGCGCGCGAGAGGTCTATGATTCCTGTTCTATAATTCAGTTGACGAAAAAATTGCTGTCGGCATAAAGAACGACCGTGGGAAATTCATTTTCACCCCGGCCAACCCGCGATCGACAACGCCCGGAAGGCGATCGAGAACGACACCTTACACCAAAAATGGCAGACGACAGTGAAGTACCCGGTGAGTTTAAGTGTCATTTTCTTCTTAAATAGAGGCTACTTTGGTACCAATGCGACACACCGAAAAGCGTCAGAGCTTAGCCTTTGTTGTGGACCTGAAATAATACTTGGCTTTTGCTATTTTTTGAAATAGAGACCGCAGAATGCAATGGCTTTCAGTAAAATGACTTGCGTCTCGTAAATTCGTCAATTTCTACTTGTTATTAGCAATTCTTGGGTTCTTCAGTGGACACGTGTGACGTTTATAGTTAAATCGTCCCTGCTGACACCTTTGTTAGTTATAATTTGTGAAACAATTCGAGCTATCTACCGATACAAGCAGGTCCTTGTGTGAGACGGCGATCGGGAACGAAGCTGTTAATTCTCCATGGCGATCGTGAACGCACATTTTTTTCTGTACATTTTCCTGAATAATTGTTCAAGTTACGGTGTAATATCAATAATTTTAGAATAATACGACCATGAATTAGTTGACAGGTCAATTGTTTGTTATACTTTCACCGTTTTTTTATGATTTCTCTGTGAGATTTAGCCTCACAAATATGATTAATTTGATTTTTCAGTTGAACTGTAGCCGCATGAGAAGTCCTTCAGAGTGTTAACATACATGCCTTCAAAAAAGAGTACCGGTAGCACAACTGCTGCATGTGACAAAGGGCTGTGTATGCATATATGTTGTGAAGCTTCGTTCAGGAAGAAACCTTTTTTGTATAACCACATGACAATAAAACACAGTGGCACTCACTAGCTGCAAACAAGACCTTTACCAGCCCCCTGTTGCATGGGGCAAGATTTTTTTTACCGCATAAGAAAACACAATATGAAGCATAGTGCTCAGAAATCAAGTTGTTTCAGTGCCCTATCTGTGATCAATGTTTCACAGAAAGAGTAAGCCTGACTCACTCCTTGTTGTTGTGAATGTGTCATGCAAGAGAATCAGAATCACCATGGATAAAATAATTCAGTCCAGTAGTGAAAGTTGTTAAGTCACGAAACTTTATTCAGATATACAGAGTTTATGGTTGGTAGTTGTCTGATGTGATAGTATTTTGACGTTTGGTTTGAACCTTTTTCCTATTTGTGTTATTTCAGCAGCATCTTTAACAGAACCAGTGCATTTTTGTTGTGTTTGGGTACATTTAAATGGCCACTCTATGTGTCATTGGGTGATTCTTACATACAATTGTTATAACCAATTAGTATTTTAAAAGAAAACTATATGTCTGCCATAACTGTAGAAACTATTTTCATATTGTTGTTGTTTCCCTGTGAGAGAATTTTATACTATGAACCTGTCCGAAATAGATTGTCTATGATTCAGTGATGATTTAGTCTAATACACTCCAAAAATAATTCGCAGGAAATGTACTCTGAATGTGTTATGTTGATTTCCCTAAAGCATTGTTTTATATCTTTTTTCTGTATGACCAATTTTGAGGAATGTGTGATAAAAGATTAATAATATTATAGAATTGCTTTAATATTGTTGTTGATTTCCTGTGTAATCACTACATTATTTCTTGAAGTGATGTTAAAGACAACATTTTAACTACATTTTTGAGAAAATCACAATATAGTAGGTGTATTATATCTTGCCTCACTCTTTTTCAATGTCACGTTAAACTGGAGATCATGAACTGAAGATGCACTCAGGACCAATACTACAAAACAGAAGAGTCAAACATATGTTGTATATCCAAGCCACACAAGTGCCACAAGTCAATCTGTTCATCTCTGTATCGATAATATCAGTAAAACATCCAACAAAATATCACCCGTTTTATCAGCAAAACAGTTAACACCATTTCTGGCATTTTTTTAAATCCCAGACCTTCATGAGCGGTAATCTTTGAATCACCTCACGAATGGTGTTGCCGCTCTCTTCTCGTTCCCCACAGGCACGCTCATCATCATTCTTTAACTTCACTGCCGTATTTGTTTTTTTCCTTTTGTTGTCACAATCTTGCAAGAAGATTCGGAACTCGCTTTCCAGGGCCGGATCCAGGATTTTGAGTTTGGGGGGGGGGGG
>NMRA01000271.1:512835-570659 GCA_002633005.1 Phoronis australis
CCCTTGACACCCCCCCCCCCTCCTAAATCTGCCAGTGCTTTCATCTGCATCAACAATTTGTTTACTCCTGGCTTACACGCCACATGGAGCAATTGCTAGGTGAGTCTTAGTTTAGAACCCTTGTTTCACTTGGTTTGGTTGAAAAGTATATGTCTATATTTCAAAACCCTGGTAGAGTGTACTTTCACGCCCTGATTAATCTGTTCGTTGAAGCTCGCCTCACAATAATAACAGTGAACGTGTTTCCTGAAATGAAAATAAATTCATATTTCATTTGTGAAAATATCCATAATTAAAATAAGGCTTGATGTACATGTAGTAATTTAGTGGTAATGCTATGATATTGTTTACTTTGGAAACGAAAGTAACAGTAATGACTCAAAATGTGATTAATTCATTGCACCACACTTATTTTGTAACCCTTTTCACGTTTTATAAGTAAAAAGTTCATAACTGTTCGGCACACCACGATGCGTTCTCGATCGCATAAACAAATCAAAAATTTGCGTTTCCGATCGCTTATCTTTGCGTTCTCGATCGCATCTTTCAACAGAAAAGTGTCGAAGAATCAGAGATCCTGTCAAAACTACGAAAAACAAGCATTGTGTTATATTTTCACAAGTCACTTCTTCATAACTTCATGGTCAATTTATTGATTTAGTACCAA
The DNA here is from genome assembly GCA_002633005.1 of Phoronis australis. Lineage (NCBI taxonomy): Eukaryota > Metazoa > Phoronida > Phoronidae > Phoronis > Phoronis australis. The sequence continues at coordinate 513,503 of NMRA01000271.1, forward strand.
AAATAACCGCAATTTGCCAAAATGACATACGAATCACCTTTGACTCAAGCGATGCCTCATTCAACGTAACTTATCTCCAATAATTGGAACAGAAACCAGCCCAAACCTCTACCTGCCCTTCCTCAATGTGTTACGCCTTGAACCCATGTCTCTGTTTTCACATTGGAAGTAAAAGCAACGTAAATTCATCAAATTTACTCACCTTGCCTGGCTTCGCTTCTCGCAACAGGTTTCGTTCTCGATCGCTTTCCGGTCGTTCTCGATCGCGGGTTGGCCGGAGTGATTTTGAGGTGGACACCTGTATCCAAGAATAAATATTAATATGGACAGCACACAAACGCAATAGTTTGAAAGCTTCTAATTGTGTCGATAGATATTATAATACCATGCAGTTTTCATTAATTTATTACTCACGGTTTCGCTCCTGGTCTTCAAAGAAAGCAATCTTTAAAGCTTCCTTTCTCTCCGTGTACTCCTCGATATCCTTCCCGTCGCACTCATCTATGACTTCAGTCAGATTCTCAACGGAAAATTTAACGTCTTTAATAAACGATAGCTCAACACTGGGTTTTCTCAAGCTCAACTGTCAAATCATTGCTAGTTGTAATATCTCACCCTCCGCGTTTCGTTTCTTTGGGAGGTTGCGGTATCGTGAAACAACGCCGTCGAGTGAGAGAAGTTGCACCGGAAAATTGGAATTGGTTGCAGTACTTTCCTTTAGAGTGCCCCGACTGCCGTTTTCTTGGCAAGTCACCTTGCCTTCCTAAATTTTTCTGGGCATTTAAGCATCGGCCTTCTGCGGTAATCAACCTTTTATCTGCTATAGAAATGTTACGCCTAGTTTTCTATCATTTTAGCACACTTTGTGGCTCTCTAGCATATCCCGGGCCTGCTGTAAGTCTAACGTTTGATATTTCGGCAAAAATCGCACACAGCTACAGTTAGCACTGTTATAATCATATTTCTTAATTCCGCCACAGTATGCATGCTTGGAAGTTAGTTTTGCTAGGTGTTCTCCCAAATTAATCCACAATAGTTGTTCATTATTAAATGCCTCATTTCCTCCCCAAGGACAGTTCCGTCAACACAAAACGTTTCCTTGCCATTCTTCAAAATTCGTGTACATGCGCTCGCTTCAAAGGACCAGTAGCCGTGGCTGGAATGTCGGCAGCTTCACAACTAAGACTACACCTAACTCCTGTTGAAATTCTTCATACTTCAAAATTCTTGCTTGCAGGTGCTCATAATTACCTTCAATAGTTTTCATAATAAGAGATTAGAAATCCGAGTTATCACACACGCCCACTGGCCTGCTGCTGCCTTCCATTTTCACTGCATGACAGCGTTTTCCCGTTCCTTAAAGGGGGCCATTGATGTGATATAAGTGACCACATTTTTCGTGTTTTTATTGACAAATTATTAAAGGGGCCACTCACGCAGAGAGGGCCCAATGTTGGAATTCAGTGATTACCTCTATTTTCCTGTTTTTTGTGAAATCGCACAACCGGCTTTCATATTGAGGAATGTCATTTCTTGCTGGGTTACACGACGTGTAAAAGAATCAGCTGTCACTCGTTCCCAAGCTTAATGATTTTTAGTCTTTCATTCCATTTTAGACGGGATCCTCTCTCGGTGGGGCGCTTCGGGAGAATTGACCTTTTGGTCAATGGGCAGCGCACCATAGGACGCTGGGAGGGGAGGGCTATAGCCCCACTTTTTTCAGTGCTACGCTGCATATGGTCTATAGGCGGTGCACTNGGGGGGGGGGTTGAGGGGGCTTTAGTCCCACTTTTTTCAGTGCTGCGCCCTCTATACACCTCCGACATGTCTCTGCCAACTACTCACGAGGCGATTCCAAATTCATCAAAAACACAAAACATTAGCGCACAGCACAGAAGCTACCTAGTAAGAAATGACGATGCGTCACTGAACTTAGTTGAAGGCTGACTTAGGAAAATTCGACCAATCATCTGACCACCATATTGCAATGAAGTACACTAACGATAACAGCGAGAAGTTCATGAATGTCGAGCAGCTCTAAATGCTTTATTGAATTAAAAACCAGACTAGTGAAATTTTTAAAAAATGCAAACCGTAGATCGAAAAAGAAGTTCAAGTCATTGTTCATAAATTTGTAAAGATTGTCCTTGCACTTCCTTGTCCCAGTAGTATTGTGCAATGAATTTTGGTTATTCTAAACCAAATCGTTTGTTTGCCATTCCCGTGCATACTGCACAGGCTGGGCACGTCATGACTCAGTGACGTAGCCACGTTAAAAATAAGGTGTAGTCATGCATTAGGCCGGCGTAGAATCCGCGGCCAGTGATTGACGAGAAATGAACTTGAAGTGCAGGCGTTGAAGTGTGTACATTTTTGGGACAACGTTCATTTCCCCAGCCGCCCGGCAGAAGCTGGACAAGTGGCCGTGTTTCAATAAGGAATTTTGATGAGCTCTATAGGCCAAGGACTTCGGGGACCATACCTTTCAAAAAATCTTCAGGGAATGACCCTACTAAAATGAACTTTTCCCGAAACTGGGGATCAAAAAACAATCTTTGGTGCCAGAACACGGGTATAGGTTCGAGCTAAACCGCACGTCCCAAATGAATCATAGCGGAGCTGACCAGCGACTAGCATTAGTTCATCGAATTGCACGTACATGGATCAGACTTCCCGGGGACCGCCACGACACCGGCCACCGTGGCTTAGGGCTAACGCTACTGCATTTCTGCTTCTAAATCTGGATTTAAGCAAAATGTCAAAGTCCATGCATACACACATGCAAGCGTATCCAAATACAATTAAATGTATTTTCATGTGAAACCATACTCAATGTTCTTTGAACTTGGGTGAGTTCTTAGTTTTCTTGGAATCATAGGTATACCCGATCAGGTAGACTACTGGTTTCAAGTCATACACTATAGGCACCTGACGTTTCAAATTGGAAGCTCGCGCCGTATGACGTCGTATGACGTAGGCGATGCGAGCCTCATTTGCATATGTTAGTGACATCTGTTGGTTCAAAAAAGAGGCTCATGCCCTAGTACATGCCTGGGAAGAGGCATCTTTTGGAAGGGTAAAGCATGTCACGTTCAAAGCATCCCAGTGCCAGTAATATGCTGTCTTTGAGGACCAAAGTGGTGTCATTTTATAGCTAACGAGTTAATATTTCAAGCATGATGCTTGGATTCCAGATAACTTGAACATTTACTTTTGAAATCACGTTTGAAATCACGCTAAAATGCTCCAAAACAGTTGTCCCTTCCTGGTTATCTCTTCCTGATACCACTGATGACAGAAGCTTGTTAGAATCTGCTATAGACGCTTACCCAGCGCAGTGGCATTTTCAACTCAAGGCCAAATTTTTAATGACTACTTGAGATATCATCAGTGTACCCACCAGAAAAGACAGTGTACCCACGTTTGACACCCTTAGGACTTTTATTGATCAAGCAAGTACTTGGCCATCTTACGGTTTACACACTGAAGCTGGTTTAAGTCTCACAGGCTGTACTGCGCCATCTTGTTGAACTTGTCTGAACTGCATGTTTGCAAAAATCGTGGATGCTAAACCAGTTGAAGTACCAGGGGAACTAGACGATAGGTAAATTTCCACAACTTAAATTTCATGGATTTAAAGCAAGTATACAGGTGTTCTTGAATGTTGAGGGTTTTTTTGACATGGAATCTCTTAATTTTATTATATGCTCAAGTTGGCAGGCCACCGTGGTTGGCTTCAAAGTGAATAACAAGTTAATACGTTCTGATATCTACTAGCAGTTGTTGCAGTCTATCTTTGCGTTTTCTTTTATAATTTCAGGAAGTCCTGCTATTTGTAAAGTTGTTTTTTCAAGCATTGAAGGTATGTTTTTCTACCACATATTGTATGATTGTTTGATCTTTTATTCTGCTATACTGATTTGTACGAAAGATATTATTTATCACGAATATTGTCTCCTCTGCTAGTACCGTAAGGCTAAAGTATAGTTATTCCTTAGCTGCACCTGCTTCAATTAATTCGAATCATGTTCTCAATCACATATGCAAGCAAAGTTTTAATTAACACGTTCTGGTAAATTAAGCAACAAGACCCTGACGATTGCCCCCGCCCCTCCCCCTCTACACATCTCTTCGTTACGATAAACCAAGGAGACCAAAACTCATTTCACCCCATGTCTGTCTAGCTGACATTCTGTAACTAAAGAGTCATGTCCACTTAAATATAAAGGTTCTAATTAATACTGCATAATTGATCATTTTATGTATTTTGCTTGGGGTACGCCAAGAGCTTTGTTGCAGAATAAAACAAGATGAGGATTGCCAGTAATGTCATTTGTTATGACATAAGTAAATGTAGAAGAACTAAACAAGACTCTGCAAGATTGACATGGGAAAAACGCCATCTTTAATGGCAGTATGGGGATACTGACACGGCCCATTTTATTTCTTGAATACTAATTGGTACAAGTCTCTTGAGTTTTTCTAGATTAATGCGTGGGGCCGTGCTTCTGATTGTGAATGTATAACATTTCTATAGTCTTTTATTTTGTTGAATTTCTTTATTCCTGTTGATCAGCTGAATGTCTTTTGCCTTGCAGGTGCTGCAAACAACTTGTTGCTCCAAGTCCTACCGTGGAAAAATGTGGAGTCCCCTGTTGAATTTATCGGTACGTTATTTTATCAGTTTAAATTCACTGTAACATTTAAAGACCATGTGCCAATTCCAAGATGTTACTTAATTTTCCCCAAGCGGTTGAAGATAGCAATCTAAGACAATGTAATCCACTCCTTTCTGCAGCTCTAGCCAGATCAGCATTGTCTTTTGATTTTGAAAGTTTCTGGTGAAAGTCTACATTTAATCCACAATTTACATTATTTGAAAGTCAGCGTGCCTTTTAGTGTGCTGATACAGCTCATGAAGTTTTAAAATTGTTTTAGTCGACGCCAAGCAGGGCCGTCAGAAAAAAGATGACTCGTGGAATGTAACAGTTGATTCTGCCAATGGGGAGAAAGTGGCAGCTGATATAAAAGGTTTGTTGTGTCATGTTATCACGTGGCGGAAAATACATTTTAATATTATCAGAAATTGCTATTCAATTTTTGCAAGGCATTGCAACTTTTCAGTTATTAACAATCCTTATCATGTCTTCAGCTGAGTAACTCAGCCCAGGGGTGGGCTTGTAGTTATATAAGGAGCTGCACTCTAGACCAGTACTGTTATCTTGGAGAATAAGCGAAAGTGAGTACCCGAGACAATTATACCAGGTGTCGAAGAAGCCTATTAACTAACCTACTCCTTTTTGTCCCTCAGAGCCTACCGTCTCTATCAACTTGTTCCATGGGAGAGCTGTCCACTTTCCCTTCACCTATCTTTTGTTAGGAGAAGATTATCAAATGATTTGTGTAGTATTCCGGTGTTATTCCCTTTCCAGACATAAGTCCTTAGTGCCCAACTTTTGACTGCAAGTTGCCCCTTACATTTTTCTAAAAATATTGCTCGTCTTTCACTTCATACTTGTTATTCATTGGAAGTCCAATACACAAGTCACACAGCAAAAAAGAATCTTGGCACACAAACCATACAACATTATAGTGTGAAAAAGAAATATTAGATAATTAGTATACATGCTTTGTATCTGCTCTCTTCATGTTGAATGACTTCAAGACACAAGTCGTATTTTTGTCACCATGCTTTTATTTTTAGGTTGAAAATGAAATTCATAACTTGAAAATCCAAAGCAATTTTACGGTTATCTAACCTCAAGTAATAGTGAGGTGAACGTTTTCTCATCTGTGACTTGATTCCAATCCTGCTGTGACTGGTTTGAACGCCAACATTTATCAGCGTCCGGGCTCATATGCAGAATATGTGGCTAGGGAGCTGATGGCTGGCATAAAAAGGTACTAGACACGATCCAAAAAGGATGGTGTAGCAGTGATTTCAGAAAAACCTACAACAAGAATGAGCCACCAAGGGAAGTTGTATCAACATAAAATTTTTAAAAATAACTTTTTCAGAATTTTGCGATGTTTTGGGTAATCAAATGACGCCAATTACGTATACCTTCTTGCCAAGGTCTGATGGTTCCATGGTGTCTGTGAAGATTGGGGACCACCATGTGGAAGGTTTGTGTCCGTTGCACCGAGCTCATGAGGGTTACAGCCTTCATTTAAATAGTTCTAATATAAAAATTAATTCCTCTGACAGGTATCCCAAATTTTGAGAACCAGTTTGATGCCCCTTATTAGGTGATGAAACTGGTTCTTAAGATACGGGACCCTTATTAGTGACTATTAAGCCTATCTTTGGTGTATTGCAAACAAAGGCTTTTATGCCTCTAAGTTCTATTTCTGGGCAGTGTTATAAATCATTTTGGAAACTTATCCACCTATAAAGGGCTATTGTAACATTACTGTTATAGCATTATTCAACAAGATGGTATGATGTCATTCTTGTTATATGTAGAACTTTTGTGGAATTGGGCCCACGATTTTGGGCAATTAATTTATTGTAATTTTCAACTACATGTTTTTACGAGACTGTTCCGTATATGAGATGAACAACTAATTCTCAACTGTTGGCACCTTGGGTGTTCAGGGTACATAATCTTCTACCTCCCTGCCCGTTCGGGCCTTCTTATTAACAGCGTGTTTTTCTCATAAAAGCGATAATTCCTTTCTTACGATTTGTAGTTCTTTTTTCATTAACAACATTTTGCATCATGAATAACAGGTGGGCACGTGTGCTTGATACATTGAAGAGAAAGTGTCTGCATGCTTGCACTGACCCAGGGGGTGGGGGACTCGAACGAGCGCCCCCCATTTGTCGAAATGGGAAAAAAGGTCCGCCTCAGAGAAATAAAAAGTCCGAAAGTACGAGAAAATGAGACAAAGAACACTAAAACGGCAGGAATTCGTCGCGAATGCACATTTCATAGCTCTGAACGTAGTACCCCATTTTTTTCTCCCCGTTTTTTTTCTTTCAGTAAAAGAATCACATTCTCACCTACATGTATTTGAGCCTCCCTATGTTTTAGGCTGGGTCCGCGCATGGTCTGTACACTGCAACTGGAAACATGGGTGTTTAGTGAGAACAGAGCTGTGTTCCTAAGAAAACATTTGCAGGATATGGGAAAAGATGTAACGGATTGCTGTTAACTCGTAGATGTTAACTAATAAAACACCACTTTATTACATCATGACCTCATGGTCTGAGACAGGAAGTTGCTGACAACAGGAAGTAGATCTGACTAAAATATCATTACGACTAAAGACCAAAACGTAATAAAACGCGTAATCGAACATCACGTCACAAAAGAAATGCATCTTGTGTGAAAAAAGCGTATTCACGACTTAGGGAACCACACAATTCCTCTAAATACGTCATTAATATGAACTTGTGTCTAATATTGGAACTTTGTTTCAGGTAGCCCAGCCAATGTCCAATACTTCAGACGACCTTTTGCGAATGACTTAGAAGAGAGTTCATGTAGTAAATTAAATTCTTTTTTCTTGAAGCGAGGTGATGATGTAGTGAAATCATGTCTAAAATCTCTTGGTCGGTTTACAGCAACCTCTTGAGTTGTAATTGTCTTAGCAGTTTGTCAGGTTTTAGTTAAACACGAGTTAAAGCTGTTCACTGTTAAGCTGTCAAACGGCTTGAGTTTAGAAATATATTCCTGCTGGCCATTGCCAACAGGTCTGACTACTGTCGCACCCCTATTGACTAATGAATGTTCTCAGTTATATTTGTGTCGCCCTCAATTTCTAGAAAGTTTTTTGTTGATCTTTATTAATTTGTCATAAGTTATCACATTGAGGAGAGCACGGCTGACATTGTCTTTCAGACAAATCTGACTACTGCGGCGCCTCATAGTGTTTTTTTTGTTGCTCCTTCAATACCTACCTGGATAAATCTTGCACTTGAGGACAGCCCATCTGGGGTTAGTTTTGGATGGTTTTGACTACAGCCGCATCCGCTAATTGTCAACTGTTGCGTTCGTCTTTGCTAGTTGTTCTTTGATGGCCTTTCTGTATTTTTTCATGAGGAGGGCATGTGGTGCTGTAGATTCGTATCTATCCGGCTATAGTCGAAATGTTTGAAAAAAACGAGCACCCTGTATATTTTAGCTGTTGTGATGCACACGGTTGATGCCTATCAATACACTGTGTTGATCTTGTGTTTAGTAACCAGAGCATCAGGTCAGATCTATGTTTAAACTCTGCTATGTCTTCAGATTCTCGTGAACGGAATAACATAGGTTCCAGCCTTCCAACCATCCCAGAGAAGTCTTTGGATCCACATCCCAATTACAGTTCCTCATTTAAAAGATATGTGATCGAACAAGGACAACAGCAGGTGAAGAGTTGGTGAACTATATCCTGTAACTGACACCTTGTTGTGTCACCTTTTAATAGACTTGTGGCTATAACCTTTCAAGGACGGTCGGCTAATGACTGAGTAACTAGGATTATTACACATATATTGACTGTCTCTTCATGGTAGTGATATATCATAACGAAATTAGATTTGCAGTTTTGACAAGGATCTGTGAGTATAACCAAGTGCTTGTAATGACCAGACTACAACAAGGATTTCAAAATGTGTATGGTTAGCAAAATCCACACAATTTGCTAAATTTTGAGAATTTGCCAAAAACGTTGGATTTTAAGATTTGCTGGTTTTGGGCAATTATTTAAAGTTACTTGGGATGATGTTGGGATTTTTGCAGGATTGACCCCCTCAAATCCTCAACCCACGACCCCCTCGACCAGCGATCTCTTGCAATAGATGTATCTTTGCGCTTTTACACATTCATAATCATATTATGTTGCTGAATGACTTTCCCATAAGACTAACCTACTCGCGAATCTGCTTGGGCCCAAGTCTGTTAGTTAAAGACGGAAAGTGGCGTAAGAAGATGATCTGAAATAGCGAATTATGATCGTGCTTTCGTTGTCAAGAAATAGTTTCACGAGCGGCTACCAATGGCCCGGTTCTACAAACTTAGGGAGAGAGTACGTTAAGGTGAATGCACATACAATTTCACATTTTTATTATTTGCTTTCTGTTGTATACTCGTTTACAATGTAACGTTGATATACTGTTTTAGTTAACAGCTTGTTTTTTTCAAACTGTAAGGTAAAAACCCGAATTTGGGACAGTCTCCCGTATTAGGCCTAACTGAAGAAATTGCACATTCCTCGGTTCGTCGCACTCTCCCCAAAAAGCTTGATTCTGGCATTCACTGAAGAGCCTGGGACGACATTTGCAACGTTGGTAGGTCTTTGATTTGATTTGGTACTATTGTTTTATTTCTGTTTTTGGCTTTCAAACTTCCGAATCTACTCTCTAATTGCAAAAACAAACAGGGAAAACCCAGCAGAGCTCACGGTCCCGACTCAATGGTCCTGCAGCTCAGCGCTTGTTCTATGTGCATATGGAGTCGACCTTGTGTTGACTGGGTCGAGGGCGTCGTGGGTCAAGATGGTCGTGGGTCGTGGGGGTCGTGGGATGTACGAGTTGAGGGGTTTTAGAACAATCCGGTTTTCCAGCCTGAGTATGTGCAAGAACAGACTATGCATCAGACGACATCCACAAGCAGGCAACTTTCAAATGATGACTACGAGGCACTTGGCAGTGCCTCAGGCAGCTACACATATTCTTACTACCCCACCGGTAGGAGCTCACTACAACTAATGCCAAAGCAGGTATTCTCTAGTTTATGATTGTGACGATTATTATACTTCATCTACACGTTATGTGGGTGGTTATTGTGCTATGACTGTACAGACATTTGTCTGGCAGTTGCCTTGAAGATATTCTTTAGTTAACTTTTAACTGCCATTATGGAATTACTTATTTATGGATAAAATAGAAACATTGAATTTGTAAATTATAGCCCAGCATGTTTCTGTGGTGCCCATGAAAGTGATGATTTGCTGGTTCAATAACGGGACACATGGCCTGGGCTCAAACCCATCCTATTTGAACTTTAGAAAAAATTTGCGTTCGATGCTCAAATTACGTAATTAGGAATGCGATCTAAGACACACTGTACCCATTTGACGACAATATCGTGGCCTGTTATGCCATTATGGGAGTTGTTGCTGACTAAATTCCCTGGCAAAGAATTAAGGTCAGTTTCAGAATTGGCTCCATTGAACAAGTGAACCAGACAAAGGCACTTGCTAACATCATCGCTTCATCCAGCGGTTGTATAGTACAGTGCGTACTGGACTGAACAGACAATCAGACACAAACACATGCATGCGCATGCACGCATGTTGTCAGTGTTTAGTCAATTGCCTGGATCGAAAGGATATCACAGGAAACATTGACCTTTCGTTGTGGCCACTGAACTGGAATCACTCTTCTAGGTACTTGAAGATATTGCGTTGTACCGTACCAATCGACGCTTAAGGCATGTGGACCCTGTAGAGTACTCCTCTGTTCAGGTAACTATCGGACAGTTTGATCCAAACACAACAACGCATGTGAAGATCACGCGTGAAGCATTTAAAATTGGTATTGAGAAACGGGACGTTGAGCTCCTGGATGTTGGTGAGTCTTGTACTATACACAGCTATAATATAAAGATAAGGAATAATTTGAAGTAAATACACCGATTCCTTGCTTGTTGCTGCTGTAGTGTTTAAAAGAGTTTGTTTTATGAAAAGTGACTCAAGGTATGAGACAGGCATCAGTGGCGGATTGAGGGGGAGGGGCTAACATTCTTCCAGATTCCATTTGACAGTTCGGAGGTGCGAATGTCTGACGGGCAAAATCCTGGCTAATACTCTGCCCTGCCCCCCCCTCAACTCAAAATCCGGGATCCACCCCTGGCAATTTGGTATTATGTTCCAACTTCGCTATTGTTGAATAACGTTTAACCAAGTAATTATGAGCGCATCACAGTCTAGGAACAATTTATGGAAATTATCTCAGTAACTAACTATTATGTGTATATTCTCGCAGACTGTATTCCTTAGTCACTCTTCATGAAACACACCTCAGGTGAAACAATTTCGACTTCATTAATTAGTAAAGTGTTCCGACTTGCTTGTTACCGGTAATTCCCTGATCTCTGAAAAAATTCAGATTCTCGTTTCCTTCAAGTTGGCACTTACGGCAATTATTTTCCTCAGATGTTGCGACCATGTTTCAATCAATAAAAGTGCAGCAGTTTGGGACCCTCGAAAATTAGTGTTTTTTTGCTCGAGGTTAGAGCCAGTGTGCCAAATGTCAGAAATAGGCAATATAAGTCGTCTCAAGTTCAGGAATTATAAGATCAGTGACAGACGATCGCTTTCTCTGATATTTCACTTCATAGGAACGTACAGAAATGCTCTGTCGGCGACTATTTTTGACAATTTAAGAACTGTCGTGTTTTTGAGACTCTGAGATTATGTTGGTAAAAAGCGCCGTGTTTGATATTTACGAAATATGATGAATAACAAATTTGCTCATGTTCCAATCAAGAAAATTCAATTTGAACTGGAGTTTCAGAGTCCCAAAACTTAGACGCTGTCCCAAAGTGAGTAGTTATTGTCATACTCTTCTTTTTAGTAATTCCCTTCTGGAAAAAGTTGAAGGAAGATGGCCAAAGTTGGCACCCGATGATCCAGATCGCCAAGGAAAACAATGCTTCTTTGTTCTCGCGTCTCGCTCTCAAACACGAGCTACACATCCCGGAACCTCACGACTACTTTTGCTCAAAAGAGAACTGCCCTGTCAAGGACTCCCTTAAGCACTCACTGTTGAGGATCAACACATACAAGGCCCTGGCACAGCCTGCTCACCTCCTGGCCAAGGAGGACCCCATCAGAGATGCCTTTGAGCTGCGTCGGCAGATAATGGAAATGAGCAATTTGGACAAAGAATTTAAGGTACAGTACAAAAGTATTCACACAAAATGACCCAGAACTCTTCCATCATGACGTCTTGGCAGAAGCCGAATTCATCGTTAGAGTAGTCTTCGACCCAGAATGAAGAGAAATGAACATGAAAGTTATTATAGTGGCTTGAAGCCATTCTGCAATTCAAATTTCGACGCCTTTCTAGTTTAAATTAGTAGTAATGTTTGCTGTTAACAGAAATAGCCGTCATGACAGGGAAACGATGTTTTGTCTGATTGTTTTTGTCTTGTATTTTAGTTGTGCACTATTGCGGGCAAGACCAGTTGTTCTCTATGTCACATAAACATGTAGTTCCGTTACTGAATCATCAAACTGTTCCAACTAGGAGTTTATTTGCTTAAAACAAAGTTGTTAGTGAGTTGTGCAACTGGTCAATATGGGATGAATTCTCAGTGATCAAATCAGTGACATAAATCTTTATGAATATGATACTACCTTAGTGTGGAACTTATGAATTTTTGCTTTTGCTGAGTTGGCACTAGCTGCTGGAGTCGAACCCTCATGGTCAGTTAGCCATCTTGGGGGGAGCTTTCCCGTAGGAGAGGTTGGTAGACTCTGGTTTGCTGCCTATTATGTCATCTCGGTTATCATGTTGGTGGGTATTTTGCACCGGTGCATATTTTGTCCCCTCAGGTATCACCTCTCCTGAACCAAGCAAACAATTAGCAACTAGTTGTTGAAAGAAATGTTATTGTCTAAAGTATGGTCTTCGGGCATGTGGAATTGTCTCGGGCCTCGGGGTATCCATTCTGGTCTGTTTTTGTAAGCATGTCAGCTCTTGACCTCTACATCACTACCTTACTGTTTATTAATTCCCGTTGGCGTACTTTTTTCCAGAACGAGTACATTTTACTTTCGGATCATGTCGAGAAGTTTTGTTGTGATATGGCCAAGCTGTGTGGACGCAAGAAGGAGCTAGAAATATTCCTGGATAGGTCACACATTGATTTGGACAAGGAGAAATCAAAGCTTGGAACTGTGGAGATGGGTTGCAAATACGAAGCTAAGCAGGTAGCACATCCCACAAACCTCATTTTTGATCTCATGTGATATTTTTGGATGTCGGAATTACTTTATTACCTGTTATAAGTACTACAGCATGGTCAGTTCTGCAAGAATGACCCGAAACTAACATTAAATGCTGCGCACATGTCATTTTCACTTTAAAAGTTAAATCTTAATTTTGTGTGATAAACTTGTTTTTCTTTGGAAATTGGTTGACACTTTAAATTCATTTTATTTCCAAGTTGTTCTGTTGAGGACATTCTTTTCCTTGTTTTGATTTTGTGTTGGTCAGAGGCGATACTAATAAGCTCAGTTTTTTCTTTCTCATTGTACTTTAAAAAGGGCGTCCCGGATTAGAACTCTCCTTTGTACAGGAGATAAGAAAGCGCGTGACCTCGTTTTGGAAATCAGGCATATTTTAGTATTTCTCATTGATGTCGGGAAGACGAAGAAATTCACAGCACACACCCATGGGTTTTTGTCCTGTTTATTAAACATTACGTCTGAGTTTCAGCCCACAGCACAGCAGTGATACTTTGTTAGCACTGGAAGGACGAATAGAGTAATGCAACAAAGACAAACTTGCAAAGAACCAGACAATAACAAATATCATGTGAAACTCTATTGACATGAAAATGAGGCAGCAAATGTGTCTAACGGATGTTTACGGCAGTGTGGGTAAATACAGCGAGATTCGAGTGTCGCTTTTTGTAATCCGGGACGGCCCTATTGTCCGACTTGTAGCTCAGAGGCAGCATGTGTGTATTGTTGAACCAACTCAAACTCATGCTCACTTCACGTTGCAGTTTCTTTATGCACCAAAAGTACGCTCACATTGTTTTAAATAATTAAATGACTTGTTTTCATTTAGCAGAATCTGCGCGTTACATACCATTCCGCTGGGTTGTTAAAACCAAGAAATTTCCAACATCACGAGCTGATGTAGAATCACGTTCAATTAAACTTGACAAACATGCCCATTGTGTTGGTAAAGAAAGCTGTGGTAGTAAGAGAGACAGAGCTCACAATCTCACAAAAGAATCAGCAGATGAAAGTTAAGTCTAATTGCTCCGATAGTCGACCGTTTTCTCAGAAGTTTTTGGTGATAGTATTTCAGACAAAGCACGTCTTCGTCACGACATTTGTTGAACATCGTTTGGGAATAGTATTTTTGAATATCGGTTAGTGTCTGAGGCGCAAAATTTACAGTATAATTACTGGATTATCAGATGAACGCAGACAATGAGAGAGCTGGACCTTATAAACACTAGTTTGCCAACTTTCTACCCTAGCTATCTCTGTCAAACTGATAACGACACTCCTGTATCCCGACTAGGCGATCAGTGACACTGGGATACTTGTTCAACAGCGCGGGTGCGTAATGGAATTAATGTCTCATTTCAGTTTGTAGCTCATGAATTTGTACAGAGCCATCTGCACGAGGAGTTTTATGGCGAGTCTCCAGAGCAACAGAAGTTCTTCTTGAAACACAATAACTTCACAAGACTCCTCATGTGTATAGTGTTGTCGCCGGTGGTGTTACTGATGATTGTTGGCTACATCCTGTTCGGAGGCATAAAGATTCTAAAAGAAAAGGTAAATGTGATTTGCTGGACAGGTGTTAATATGATACATGTAAGTCTTTTTGGTGTAAAGAGTCATAGCTCTCCGACTCCGACTTATTGTTTGTTGTTCCTGTTTAAATGCAAACTCTCAGCTCTGTTAGCCTTTGCAGGAAATGCTGCAATTTTGTTCTGTTTCATGTTCATTCTTTAAATTTATACCTTTTGATTGACAGCTATTTCTCTTCAGTACCCTATCCCATTCTACTACATCAACGCGCTGAAAGACCCGATCATCAAGTTCTACATTCACACAATGTGCTATATCCTCTTCCTGTTTCTACTGCTGGTTTATACCCTGCTGCCACTCGCTGATAACCGGTCTCACCGCAATACTGGGTTTTCTTGGATACAGTGGTGCATTGCATTCTATATTCTGGGTAAGAGAAAGACTTGACCGCATTACTTAATTCAGGGCTTAGAGAACTGAACAGTTCTTTCAATTACAGGGAAGTGAACTGTGTGTTTGAGCCTCATCACCGAACAATTAAATGCGTTAAATAGAGATGGCCGCATTCCATGAGAGCTCATTAAATTGTCAATGAATAAACATTGTAACCCTCGTTATACTTTTCAACAAAATGTTTGCCCTACACTAAATACCGTACATACCTGAATGTTTGAATGAGAACATGAAGTGTGTAAATTTGATCAACGGAAATGTAAACTGAAGTAGTATCTGACCGGTTAGAGGCGATAATGAAGACAACAGGTTCGTGACAGTAGGTCTATATTTGAAGTACCGAGACGACTACACTACGCTACTTAGTAATCCCCCCTCTTTAGCAATGAAATTATATATGATGATAACTTGAGCTTGTAGTAGTTGCTAAGTAAGTAAGTATAATTATGTGTATAAATGTCTTATCAAGTTTGTGTCCTAATATTCATAGAAAATCCTTGTAGCGAGATGGTCTTTAAGTCCTTCGCTCAGACCTTCTGATGTTGGTATTTGGGTTACCTTCTACTGGTGTATTGGGAGAATCCTTACATTTTGCGTGAGCAGGTCTGTCGTCAATGAAATGAACTCGTTTTTGCGTCATGTCGACTGCGGCGAACTCTAGTGGCTTTCTGGGTTTCGACAATATATCTGTCCGGGTTCTCGTCTCTGTGTATGATTGTACCTTGGCACTAGGTCTTGGTTTGTCGAGGACTGTAACATGCGGACCACGGAACATATTTGGAAACGTTTGTTTGAAACATTGTTGTTTCATGACGGTCCTTCATGTTTGTAGTTGTTTCATCCAATCTTCTGCCATGTGCACCTTCACCAGGTTCAGAACGGCTCGGCAGAGTCGTGACGACTGGTCGGCCAAATCGCGATGGAAGTGTTGAGACAATCCGTGTGGTTCTGAGCTGAAGTAGGGATTAGGCGACGTCACACTTCTGTACTAGGCACTGCTTCACAGCAGTCTTTAATGCGTCTTACATGGCGCTCAATGAAGCCATTGCTGTGGGAGTATTGAGGTGAGCTGGTGCCATGTTCGATGCCCCAAGAGGTGACAAATTCCTTGAAGGCTGTGGTTCGTTTCCTGTCATAATTTCGTCTGGTTTTCCAAACAGAGCGCAGTAGTCTCTTATCTTCTTTGTTATAGCGGGACTGGTCACTAACGTCGTGATTTCGCTTAGTACAGGGTATTTCGAATACTTGACAAGGGCAGCAAGAATTGTCTGCCATCGATCTCGAATAGGTCAGACGCGTTTAACTGTCATGGTCTGGAAGGTACATTGTGGGGGTTTAGTGGTTGTCCTTGGAACTCCTGGCAAAGTGGGCTCGACTTGCATAGTCGCTATATGTCTGCAGTGTACATTTTCTCGGGCTAACCGCCGTGTCTTCTAGACGCCTTGGTGCCCCGCCTTCGTGGAGTTTCCGTAGGATATCGTCTCTGTTCGGGTATCATAGGTATGATTGTGTTTTTACCGATGGCACCATGAAGTATTAGTTGACCGGTTAGATACGAATGAAGACACCAGGTTCATCACAATGGGTCATATTTGAAGACTAAGTACGGAAAGGGCTAATTCATTCAGAGCAATATATAAATACGCTATATACGTAGTAATAAGAAACTACAACATAAACGTTCTTGTAGCTGACTTGTTCTTGAAGTAACGCCCAGTGTGTGTTGTTGAATAATAATTAAAATTCTGAAGCCTCTAGGCTTGCTGGCTAGTGTTAAAAGCTGTTGGGATAAAACTTCCCCAACTGGAAGAACTCTTACTTAAGACACCAGCGTAAACGTTGTTAGAATGTAAGGCTCCTGCGGCCGGTTGCATGAAACAGTCCCAAATAGGGACTCAACTAAGGTCCCTAAATCTGATGCGTGGGACTTGTGAAAACATCGATTGCTCTTTCTTGTATTGTTTTAGTTTCATTTCTAAGTAAACTTTTGACTTTGATACAAATTGAGAGTCAACTCTACCTTGAATTGTCAATATTATCGAAAATAATTAGGAATATTTTCAAGCAACATCCCCAATTTAAGGACCGAGTCCCTAATTATTTTCAATGAACTCTGGGCTCAGTAATTTTTTACATTTTTAGAAAATGTCATAAATCAAGTAGGACCTCATACTAACGATGAAATAAAAGAAAAATCTTACATCCGTTAGTCCATAAAGACACAAATACGCAAAAAATGGGCATTAGGTGAGTCCCTATTGGGAACTGTTTTATGCAACCAGCCACTGGTAATCTATGTTCTTCTGTAGGTTACGTCTGGGCTGAAGTGAAGCAGTTGTGTACGAGAGGATACGGTGCCTACTTGCTCAGTGTTTACAACTGGTTGGATTCACTCATGGTCTTTCTATACTTGGCCTCGTACGCTTGTCGTGTGGTGGCCTTATTCAAAACAAAAGACGCTCTGAATTTCCAAGAAAAATATCCGGTCGGACCGTACCCTGAAGAGGTTCAATATTACCTTGAAACTGGTGGGTTTTACCTGAAGTTTTTCATTCGCGTGTTTGCCATGAACTGTTTGATGAATTTTTTGCTTGTCCTGTTTTAGGCTTCAGTTCTCAGACTGCTTAGGAGCAGTTGAATTTTTAGTGATGATTTATTTCAAGTACTGTCTTTACCTCAGGGTCTTGCTTATAATCCTAGCAGATGGTATTTTGGAACCAATGTAGAATCCTTAGTGTACTGCAATATTCTATCTTGAGCCTGCGCACGTAAATTCCGAGGAGTAAAATATTATCTGTATTTAAGCGAGTGGGCGTACTTTCAAAGACTGAAAGGTTGTGTTTTGTCGTCAAGAAAATAGCTGCCAAATCGAACTACAATTATTTAGAAGTCACATTCTCCTGCAGACTTAAAGTGTTGTTGAGTAATTTCAAGCTAGGCTGGAAAAGCAATGAGCGTTATTAAATCCACTCTCAAAATTCAACTTTACTTCCCATACACTGCAATTCAAACTCTTTAACTCCATGATTATGCCCATATTAACGTATGATGCAGAAATATGGGGCACATCAATGCGTGAATCTATTGAAAAAGTTCATAATGATTTCTGTAAGTACGGTCTGAGATTGAATATTTAAACGCTGAATGCGATGGCTCGCGGTGAATGCGGAAGACAATTGTTAATTACAGTATATATATGTAAATCAATTATCTATTGGACAAAAAAACTTGATATGGGAGAACATAGGTATCCACTCAAGTACTATAGTACGTAAGCAAGAGAACAACCTGAAAACGGTTATTATTACTGGGCACACCGTGCCAAAGAAACTATGTATACGTGCGGTTATGGAGAGGTGTGGTTATTTGGTATTAGTATTGAATTTATTGTGGTATTCAAGTAGAGGTTACGTCCAGAACATTTGACTGAAAATCCGCCAACATTTCGGCTTCGCTTTCACAGGAACACACTTTTTAGACCTGTGACTCTTCTCATTAGATCTCAGTGATCTTCTGAGCCCCTATTCCAGCGCCTCACTGCTTTTTCAAAGACAATTTACTTATCGCGTCTTCGGGAAGCTGACGAAGAAATGAGTCCTTCCCTCTAAAATACTGTCGTGTTCTTATGGTTACAGCTGATCAACCCACATCTACCCTAACTTGTTAAGAAACGAGACGGCGCGGAATTACGCAACAAGTGCCTCACCTCCACCAAGCCTGAAATTTCTCAGGCTACAAACTCTTTTCTTGATGAGCGTAGATGCATCGATGACTCTCGTTTTATTCGTATAACCAGCTCAAATACAACCCCCTCTTGCCGCCGTAGGACCCCGTCCTTCGTCTTATGCACCACCGCCTGCAGCACTCCCTCATACCCCTTCTTGTCTCGGTGCTCGTTCTTCCCGCTTCACAAGCGCGCCTTTCTTAAAGCACGGTCCACCGACGTTGACGTCACCACTGAGGAAAGCAACCCACAAGAAACAAAATCTTACTGCAAGTAAAGTCGTGACTTCGTTGTCGCTCTTCGCGTCCACATAGTTCAATCTCATTATCTTGACACGTTTGTTGGTCAAACCCCTTTGCGTTTGACATTGGATTGTTGTTCGACAGGGAACATGATTAGCGCATCGTGTGCACGTTGGGTGGGCGTAAAAATTCGTAAAAAATCTCAAAACGCCTTCCAGGCCGAAGGTACATCTACTTTACAGGATGTGGTGGAAACTCGACATGTCTTCACACGTGACAAGCATTTCGATGGTCTTGTTTTCCAGTCCATTGACGTAGATGTCTTGTCAGCAACCCTATTTATGACTTACAATGACATTTCAGTACGACGTGCTCGCAAGTTTATCACGTTGGCTGACTGATCTACATATTGTACACCTATGCTCAACCCGAAAAACCAATATCCACGACCCACAGCACACCTGCCTCAGGAATAACGTGCTTCCTCTCACGCATGGCCTGGTGATTGTCTTGACTTGGATGCCCCGTCTGATACAACCGACAGCATTAGCCTCCTCTCTAAGAGTGTTTCCTATCTATGGCCACAACCCGCCATTCTTGCCCCGATTGATGGCAAGATTCGCTTGTTCAGCAACACCGACGAACCACGATTTTTGCAAAAAGATGAGCAGTTTTGGCAGGTGAACGGTGTGTTCACACCTTTAGAGGCTCCAACTGGATCCCCGATAGCCACCTCAAACCAAACAACCTTTGATCATCATCGTTTTGTCGCCGTTGATCCCGACAATATTTTGCATGCTGCAAATCAGGACAGGTTCCACGGCCTGCATCGCGAATTCGCCCACGTATTTGATCCGCAATTTACCGGATACAAAGGTGCTGCAGGCCCTTTCGAGGCGGTTGTCAACATGGGTCCTCCGCAACCTCCGCAGAAAAAATGTCGCCTCCCACAATACTCCAAGGACAAGCTCCTGGAATTGCAACAAAAATTCAACGAGCTAGAGCTACTAGGAGTATTCGCCCGTCCAGAAGATGTTGGTATTGCAGTAGAGTATCCCAATCCTTAGTTTCTCGTCAAGAAACCCCACGGAGGTCTTTGTTTAGTTACAGCATTTGCAGACGTCGGCTGGTACGCCAAGCCTCAATACAGTCCCCTCTCATGCCTGACGTAGATACCGTGCTTCGAAAGATTGTTCAATGGAAGTTCATCATCAAGACTGACCTTACGAATGCTTTCTATCGAATTTCTTTGTCACGAGATTCCATAAAATATTGTGGCGTATCGGATTCACGCATTTCCGAGGTATCCGTGTCTACGCAGGAAACCGCATTGGAAGAGTTGACGTGTCTTGTGGTGGGCGAGATTTTGGAGGAAGAGGCAGTCACCTCTACCGTGGTGGTCAGACTATCACAGACTAGATTACCAACTGGAAAAGGTGCTGTCTGCACTGTCCACACCTCCGTCAATGTTTTACGAAGACAGTTATATGCCCTCGACGTACAGAAGTCCTCGGCTAGATTTGGGAGATGGTACTTTATAAGCTAACTCACATCGCATAGTTGCTATCTCGTCATGTCCAAAACATGGTACTGTTCTACAAATGAGATCCTTCATCGGCGTCGTGTCTGTGGCTTCTTCAGAGCAGAACTGACAGGTTATTTGACTCCCATGTGAAATTGAGGCTCTCACCATTGCTGCCCATCTTGCTATCATACTAGCATACTTGCAGACAGCGAGCCTTATTTACAAGCTTTTGAGAGGCGAAATTTCAGAGCCGAGAATGCACCGACGCTTCTTGCCAAGTGTGCCCTTTTGTGAACACTCTGGAAGATTATGCGGTTCTCAGTGCGACTGCTGCCGAGGTCCTTCACGGAGAACACAAACTTCCCTTTACCACGAGGTCATCTTGATTATCTATTCAGTCAGAGTCTCCCGAGTTACGGCAAGTACACTCTCATCTCACCACGGGGACGCGGCCCTCAAAAAAAGTAACCAATGCTCAAGATGTTAAACGCTATCTCAACGTCACCACTATCGCGTCAGATGGTTTGCTTGTGGTTGGGTACGACAAGCCTCTCGTAGCTCGTGAAGAAGGCACCATTGTTCCACGTCCCATTTCAGATGAGTTACTCACGGCATTTCACTTGCGGTTGGATCACTCCAGCTCCCATCAACTAAGACTCGTAACCCAATGATAGTTCTTTACCCTCGACCGTTGCACACGCATGTGCCATCAGTGTTGTACAATGCGCTTTTTCTCTAAAAGTATATCACTGTAAAGTACCTCTTACACTCCTGCCGCCGTTGGAAGGTCGTTTGCAGCTGATGTCAAGAATTTTCCAACGACAGCTCATTTTGGTGTTGCGAGAATGCGTCTGTTCTGACACAGTGGTTTGTATCATTACTTCTGAACACCACGAGGACCTTCGAAATGGTCTTCTCCAAATGTGCCTCGAATTGCGCTCGTTAGATTGCCCTCACATAGTTATCCGTATAGATCCGAGCTCAGGTTTCCCATTCACTCGGAAAGGACAAACTCCTTGAACATCATCGCATTTCATTTGAGATCAAACGAGTTGCTGCGTGATCAGTACAGTGTATGATACCGGCAATGTTAGTTCCTTATAGCTGGCCGTTGCGGTTGCTCGATTGAACAGCCATCTTCCGTCCACCGGTCCAAAGCTCCTTTTGCCATCCAGGCAGTAGAATGCGACTCGTCCATCGGCGACCTCGTGTACCTCTACTTCAACAGGGACAAGTCCAGAGCCAGTTGTTTCCGATGGCGTGTGGTTGGGTGTTCGGAAATTTTCTGTAGATCATTTACGTAATGCTTCTTACTGTGTCAAACGCAGCGAGTGTTGCCGTGTTCCGAATGTTACTGACATTCCAGGTGCATCATCTGTCACTGCCCATTGTGACCACGATGACGACGACGAGGTCCCACCATGTTCTGCTACTCCCGTATCCGCTTCATCGTTGCCTTTGTCCTGTGGTCCAGCTCCACGGTACAACGACGGTTTACTACATTCCTGAGGCCCACTCGTCGCCCCACAGGTGCCACCCGCCATCGTCCCTTCTCTGATGCATCCCCCCAGAATGGTTCTTCAGCGTCGCCTGCTGCTGAAACCCTCATCCTCCTGATCATCCAGAGGCCCAGAGGAGATCGCGACGACAGCGCCACAAACCTCACGGGAAAACAGCAGATTAGATTTATGACTGATTTTATTTTTACTGTGTTCACTTCCTTCGACGCCATAGTGACTGGGGCTCTTATCAGCTCTGTGTTTACTGCTTTTGTTTTCAACTTTACCTGTTCTTAGTGTAAGATTAGCTCATTTTTCCGACAGAAGAGAAAATCACGCCATTGTATTGTTAGTGTTATTCGTAAGACCGGGTTTGTTCGTCGCCGCGTAGGCGTAATCTGTGTGCTGCGTCGCGCGCTTCAAAGAGACCTGCTAAGACAACATGATTACGGGGTGAGAGTTCCTCTCTTATTCTTTCCGTTAAAGTACTTTTAGGTTAGAGGTAAGTGGTAAAGATCTCAAACTGTATTCCAGTCTTTAGTGCATTGCCAAAGATACAGGTAAATCCATTTTCCGTGCTTTGTGAAAAGTGTGACCGAGGCCCATGCAGTCACGTTTTCCTTTTGTCTCCGGCGGGGACTTACAACTACTAGCCCATAGAAGTTAACTGTTCAAAAGTTTCGCATTTCTCGTTTTAGTCATTCATTTTGACGTTAAGTCCTGGTGTGGAAACTGTCATGTTGTGGAAGATTATAGTCATTTACAGTAGACAATCATCACATAGTTTACATTTTGGGTTCAAATTGAATTGTTAACAGAGACAGTTTCAAGTGTTCGGGGTTTCTGGCATCAGGTCAAGAGTTTACGGTGTTTATTTGGGTCAACTGTTTGCTACATTGGTCTGGTACAGGATGACATAATTTCGCTATGGCTGGGCACTTTCTTTTAATGGTCAAAAGTTTTCATGTAGTCAAATAAGTTTGATTACGTCTCGAATCAATTTCATATCTTCATGTGTGACACTTTCATGTTGTTGCGTGTCATACCAAGTAATAGTCAATGAAAATCGAAACCTGTCAGAAAGACCTTACTGTACTCGAGCGGACAGGCATTCTTTGTTACGGGCAAAAAACCCGTATGTTGCAAGTTACTCAACCTGATGGAAGCAACGGCAAACCTGCCCTTAGTTCAGTAACACCGGGAATTCGCTGAAAAACAAGATTTGCAAGATTACGTGAGACGTTGCTGTGTATTTTAGATGAGAACACGTGTTTTTGGATAGATTTTGTGATGTCCTAGCATCACTGAACTCTAACCTGTTGAAAATCATATGAAACATCTACAGTTCCGACAGAATGGCGAAATGCAAACGTAGCACCCATCTTAAAAAGATGATAAAACTTTGGCTTCAAACTACCGCCCAATATCACTCAGCTGCATATGTTCCAACTTATGGAGCACATAGTTGTCAGTAACATTATGCCTCCTCTCGACACAAATAATATACTTTGCACCTGGCAGTATGGTTTTCGTAGCCATAGATCATGTGAAACACAACTTGTCACATTCGTAGATGACCTCCTCCAAACTATGGAGGCAGGCACTCAAACCGACGCTGTGGTGCTGGACTTCTCCAAAGCCTTTGATAAGGTATCCCATCCTAGACTCTTGGAGAAGATCAGATACTACGGTATAAGAGGTCTCACCCACAACTGGATACAATCATTTCTATCTCATAGAACACAGAGAATTGTTGTCGATGGTGAGTTCTGAAATTCCTCTCCAGACCAATCGGGGGTGCCCCAGGGCTCTGTCCTTGGCTCTGCACTCTTCATACTCTATAAAAAGACTTTCCTGCTACCATTCTCTCAAATGTTCAACTCCTTGCTGATGATGCAGTTCTCTATAGACCCATTGCTTCCCCCACGATTTCCTGGAAATGAACTCTAATATCTCCAAATGCAATATTCTTCGTATCCACAAAAAACGTTCACCCATAATATACAATTACAGTGTACACAACGCTTCACTCAAATGCATTAATGAAGCGGGGTCACTCATATAGACACAATCACCTCAAAGGCAAACAAAACTCTATTGAAAAAATAGAAAAAATACAGCGTAGAGTAGCCAGGTTCGTTTTAAATGACCACTCAAGGTACTCCTCCGTTTCATCCATGCTCACAACTCTCAAATGGCCCACCCTCCAGGAAAGCCGAGCTGAAAACAAACTGCCCCTTCTGTACAAGATCGTCCATAACCTGGTTGCTATTCCTCACTCATACCTTCCACTACAACATGTACATACCTCCAAATCACTTAACTCCCACTCTCACACCTTTGAAAGATCATACATCCGCACTGCATACTACGCAATCTCTTTCTTTCCATCTACCATTTTACTCTGGAATAGACTCCCACAATTCGTCATCTCGTCAGAAACAATAGAAATATTCACAGGTCACATCCTGAACATCAATCTTATACAGTAATCAATAAAACCTGTTTTATCTTGGCACTAACCAGCACTTTGTTTTATCGTTATTTTCACAGTTATGTACACATCAGTTATATACTAACATGCGCCAACAAGTAAGGATCGAAATCACGATACTTTGTTGTATATGAGAAGAAGAAGAAGAAAAATAACATGGTAAAACAGGTCGTGGAGAACACTGTTATATCAAAATGGCTCCCAAGCATATTCAGTGTTGTTTTTCTTTTCTCTTTTAGATGTACCGGTTACTACGAAAAACAACCCGAGAATGGGAAATGCCTTTTTTGTAAATAATTATTTAGAAATCTCGATTATTGGTTGAAAACTTCATCTTTATGTTTGTAAAAGAGGGAGCAAAGAATTTTATTGGTCGAAGATTGTTGAACTTTACAGCCTACGAACACTAAGCCTCCATGAACCCGCGCGAACATCATTTGAATATCTGCGTGCAATACAAGATCAGGTACTGGATACGTTGACAGAAGCTTGTGGTTAGACTCCATTTGCTGGAAGGCAACAAAGTGTGAGACCAGCGTTCGAAATACACTTTGGCCCGGGACCAGTAGATTAGCGGCTGGGCCAATAAGCTTTTAGATATACAAATAGGCCCTATGTGAATGTGGTATCACGTTCAAGTAAGTGAGCCAGTGGGTTAGCACATTTGTTTACTGAAGGTCGAACACTTTGTGAGACGTGTTCCGCAGAAGCTGCAGTATTCTTCTTGCCAATGCCACTGGGCTTTCTCTTTGTCACATTCTGTTTGCACTGCAATCGATTCCATGCTCTACTATGATGGGAACAGCACCAAGATAATTTGATTGAGGATTTTGTTCATTGCATCTTAACACGTGAAACGTACATTCATGAAAAACCTGTACGGGTGAATTTGAGGTATAGTAATAAATACACAATACGTGTATGTAATTCGTGATATTACCACCTTCCTTTTGTGTACGGTTAAGTAACTATGATAATGGCATTCAACAAAAATGAAATTCGATAAGGAAAAAAATGGATGATAATAGCAAGCAGCTTTTAAAAGTATTGATAACAGCACAGCTTTTACGGGATATTTTTGTTTCCTAGCTCAAGCATGTATCACCGGGGCAGCTTCTCATGACTAACGTAAACCGGCTACAGCTGATTCCCTTACACCAGCTTGTACCCGTGTTAGTTTAAGTATTAAGGCCATGAAGAACAAAATTGGAAGGTCGTGGTCAACAAAACTTGTTTCAGCGATGGTAAGAAAGAAATTGCACCCTAAAACGATATCAAGGCCTCAATGTACATTTATTTGTACATGAAACGGGGGGATCCTAGGGGATTATAGGATCCTACTGAGTACATGAGATCGGGGAAAGTTGTAGGGTTCTACTGAGTACATTAAACGGGGTAATAAATTTCAAGTTATACTGAGTACATGTGACGGGGGAAAGTTATAGCGTTCTACTGTGTACATGAAACGGGGGAAAGTCCTAGTACTCTTCGGTGTACATGAAACGGGTAAAGTTATAGCGTTCTACGGAGAACATGAAACGGGGGAAAGTTATAGGGTTCTGCTGTGTACATGAAACGGTGGAAAGTTACAATGTCCTACTGAAAACATGAAACGGGGGGAATTCGTAAAGTTCTAGTGCTCAGTACATGAAACGGGTGAAAGTTATAGAGTCCTACTGAGTACAGGAAACGAAGGAAAGTTATAGAGTCCTACTGACAACATGAAACGGGGGAAAGTTATGGACTACTGAGTACATTTTTTCAAATAATCACCCTAGGTGTATTTTTGTAAAATTTCCCTTTTATATAACGCATTCTGGGCTGCTGGGTTTTTACTGAAATGTTTAGTCTGTGGCATTATGTTCTTTTCTGTATTTTATTCCACCAATATTCTCTCTGTCAGTGTTACTAATTCTCCTCATAAGGTAACAATAACAGCAAGTATGTGGTTCAACCTCGATTGTCCTAAATCTGAATAACTGATTACCTTCACTGCAGTGTTTAGACCCCAAGCCACCTTGCCATATGTGTGACGAATGCTATCCCCAAACAATGATAAACCTACCCTCTATGGTTGAAGTTAAATAGTTCACCCTCCGTCTTACTCCATGACTCTGTTTTTAATTTCAACCACAAAGAAATTGCATGTCTCAGACGGTGAAACGAGTTCCGTCGAAACAGTACTAATAATATTTTATTTGCTTCAAAGGGAATCCTTAGTTGTCTGCATCTCCTCGAGTGAAACGTATGCAACTAAATACACTGTGCACAAGTTTTAAATGTCTGCCCAAACTGCAAACACTGCTTACATTAGTTTTGCGGCGTTGATGTGTCATTTATGAACGTGTATTTCAGACCGCAGCAAGTGGTCCGCCTCCGACCCCGAGATCTTGGCTGACTCTATGTTCGCTGTTGCCAGTTTACTCAGCTTTGCTCGTCTCTCCTACATTCTTCCAGCATTTGAAAGACTTGGACCCCTGTTGGTAATTTTAGGTACTTCCCATGGAATTGGCACTTAAAATTATGCATACTTCTAACACAAAGTACCACGTATTCCATGTTTGAAATAAACATTCTGCTGTCTGTGTTGTTTGTTATTCATCTTAAGTTCATGTGTTGGTAATTGATCTGTTGATAATTGTTTTCTGGCCACATGTATTGTGTAATGAATTTGACCACTTGCACTGTGCTTGGATAGAATGCACGACAGCTTTCAGTTTCCAGTGTAGCTGTTCTAACTTCCTCAGCGATCGTATGAGCACTCTATTTTCGACTGTGTTGATTATTTTATAAACTATTTAGCTGTCATTATGAAGGTTTGCACGTCATGTGATGGGTGAGACTTGTATGGTTCATGTCACTGAATTTGTACCCCATTCGGACAATGAGCAGTGCTCAGCCGTTGAAACGTGCTAGGATAAAAAGAAGCCACCCCTTCCAAACAAGTATCTATGATATAGCTGTCCAGTATCGTAATAATGATATCAATGTTTTCTTAATAACGACCGTTTTTGATGAGACATTTGACAAATCGAAGCTCCGCACGTCCACCATTTTGCGCAATAAATTGAAGAACGTTTTTGATACTCGCTGCCTTCCAGCCAGTCTAAAACAACGCTGTTGTATTTCAGGTAAAGTCCTGCGCGACACGTTGCAGTTCTTAGCTCTCTTTGTGATCGCCTTCGATGCATTCTTGGTCGGAATACACAATCTCTACAAGTTCTATCCCAATTCAACATTCTCTTCGTAAGTGTTCTCTTCTGTGTTGCCAGTCTTCTCTTTTTGCATGCAGACTTTAAAATCAATGCAGACGTACTGATACCTATTTCAATCCCTGTTCTTTCTTTTCTCACGACATTCATTTCTCATTCTGGCGTAGAGATTTCATGGTGAATTAATGCAAGAAGTGTTGATATCTTTCGGTGCACCACATGATAAAATTAGGATTTCAGCTGAGGATAAAATGGCCTGCATTTCAAATAAACTGTGGTTGTTTTACTCAATAGAACGATGCCTTATGAGACGGTTTATAAGACCTACAGTCTTTAGCCATCATTCCTTTAAGCAAGACTAAACAAAGTTTGTTCAAAACGTCAGGTGCACTGGTGCACTGAGTGACATCAAAACTTATTGTAGTTCCTATTGTTGTAAACTGAAAGTGTTTCTCACAGACACCTTTATTAGAAACCACAGTTGTATCCAATTTCTCTATTTTGGCTAAAATTGATGATTGCCGTAGAATAATAAGTGGCATTATTTAACAGCACATTTTTGGATTTTGAGTTACATGGGAGATTTTCTTTAACATGTCTTATGATCTTATGAGTAGCAGTGTAGAATACTTCCTAACTGGGACATTTTCCTTGTATATGAATATGTAAATCTTGAACTAGAGCGGAAGTTGAGATCGTAAACATGTATAAATCTGGTCCGCACGCTACCTGTTGACCACATCATGTGACCTAATGGACAACTCCCCCGATCAGGACTCGAACCCAGGACCTTCTGCTACCCGTGTGTAAGTAGTCTTCAGTGGATGGCACTGCGGTAGTTGCTGGATACGCCATCTTGTAATAAACGTGTCTACTAACGTGGTAGTTAATATTTAGCTGATCAAGCGAATGTGCACTTATCTGCACAGCGTTATGCTAACATGTTTTCAGGAATGGCATTGCAGACAATTTGCAGCCGAAAATTTTGATGTAATGACATTTTACCTTGTTTACTCGTTCAATTGTTTTGACCTCATTACTAACGTTCCCAAGTATTGGCTGACGGACTTAGGATACCTAACCCACTTGCATTTGACGGCAGTGTTCTAGAAAGATGGCATGTTTTTGATCATTAACGCCGCTAACAGTAGAAAAGATGTAAATACAAAAGCTTACGTTTTGCTTAATTTAGATTGACCGGAGGCTATAGAATGCGAAAGATTATATTTCAGTATGATACTGATGAATCACGTGAAATTCCAGAAGTCCTCAAAGCTAAGCTGAGACAACTCTGGAATCCAATATTAGAACACTTCCATTTCAATAGCCACGCACAACAGCTGTTAGAGATATTTGAAAGTTTCCTGGCAGACCTGCGTAGCCATGCTGACAATTGCGAATTTGGCAACTTGAAAGATCTGAGAAAAGCAGTTATAAGGGTGGCTTATCATGAACAATAGATAGAAGTGCTCCGGGAACCCGACCTCACCCTCCAAGTGGCCATTAGGCCGTTGCTCTTCGATTTTGGGTATGGTGAAATATTTCAGCAAGTTCATGCCTGATAACCCCCCAGTCAACTAGGTGTCACTATGTAGACACTCTAGAAATCCAATCAGAATTTAAGATCATTCGGTAGCTTGATGTGGTCATCAGGTGGCGTACGGACCAGATTTATGTAGTTACATGTACCAATTTCACAAGGCACGTAGTCGAGCATACAGTGGGTGCATCTCTAACATTTGAATCAACCTCTCCATGTTGCTCTATATTATCGCATAGCGAATATTTGTATGATTAGTTCATTTTTATGCGCCCATCTATTCAGGTGTGGCCACATTATGCCGGCATTCCCATATATCTATCGGATGTCTGCTGTTATGTCGCCAAAACCCTTTGATGGATATTTGTCAAATTCTGCAGACATATAGGTATTTCTATTTAAGTATCGGACGGCACAAGCAAATTTTTGGACGGATTCAATTACCGCTGAGCACCTTAGGGGCAGTTTCGTTTTTTACTTTGAGATTTGCGTGAAATTCTGGCATACAGGTTTTCATTATAGAGATGACAAAACCTAATTTTCAGACGAAACGAACTCTACGTTATATGAACCCTCTGGGGGCCATTTTTATTATTTTAATTTGTTATTTGGTATCCAGTCCTCTAATACGAGTCGTAATTAGATTCCCATGACAGTGTGTTCCTGTTGGGATGATCATGACTGACTTAGTCCATACTGATCCAACTACTGTGGTGCCCCCTAGTGGTTGGGGAGAATACACCGGACATTGATTTTGGAATGAGTATAACCACCATGGGGTCCCCTTGTGTCAATTCTTGTGTGAACCATTCTATGTCAAGCTGATGGATGGTCACAAAATTTGTGAAGTAAATTTCAACCAAAGAAGCAACAGAACTTGCTTTGTTACAGATAGATTTGATTGATGCTATGCCCCCTAGTGGCATTATTTAATATTGCATTGTTCATAAACACGACCAGGAGCTTGCCATTTGCAGTGCAATCGTGGGTGTGTATCATTGCGTTGGCGATGTTCTTGTAGCTTTTTGTTGGGGTATGTTATTTTGATTCTCATATGTACAACCTTTTAAGTTGACAATCATCTTTTAAGATGATAAAAGGATATATCAAACCCTATTCTCCAAAATTGGCAATTGTTACAATATTTCACGTGTCTCGCACAATACCCTATCTTCATTTTCGGGGAACTTCCAGTACGAAATATATACCTGTAGCAAAAAAATAGATTTAACAGAACCACCTTGGAACGGCACAACCGCTTGGATATTTGTTTACTACTTATCCAAGGTCAAAGGTTACAGGGCGGTAACTCAAATCGAATCTCCCACCAAGTACAGAGCAGCTTTGTAAGTACTCTCCGTCCTTTCATTCACTGAGTCGCCATGATAGAGTCAACGACGGAGGTGTACTTACGGTGCCGGGGAAAACAATGTAGTTTTGATCCTAAGAGAGTTGTGCGTCTACATACGACCGTTGAGAGCGAATGCTACGAGTCGCCTCACGCCCGTGTAGTCATGAACACAGCAAGTTGTAAAATGATAGATCCTCACCCAAATTCCTTAATTCAATAAGTAAATTGACATTTCGCTTTTTCGATCTCATGCTAACGACTCGATTTCTGTTGTCATTTTCTTACATGGTTTCATATTGATCCCGGCATGTGATGTGTACAGGCTAAATAACATTGCAATGTGACCTACTCTTAAAGTCCTTCTCTCACGCGTTGTTAACCCTTATTACATGGTTAGAAGATGTTATAAGGATCCAAGAAGTACCTACCCCATAACTAATACACGATCCGTACTCGAAAACAGTTTAAATGAACGCGCCACTCACGATTCGCACCCGAAAAAACACCGCCATCGAACTTGCCGCGAACCCGGAAGTACAATTCATTCAGGAACCCAGGACGAGAAAACGCCGTCAGTGCGACTGGAGCAGTGCCTGTACTGTTACCAGCCAGCAAACGGGGATAAAAAAAAAATCGACAGCGCGCCTTAATTTTGATAAAATCAAACTACGGACAATTTTATGGAATTTGCTGAAGAAATGTGGCGAATAAATTTTGACAGAAATTATTTTGCTAGACTCGGGACCGCAGCCTATCGGACCCGGCGCGGATCGAGACCAGACACTGGCGAACGGTAAATGCATGCGGTTGCAAGCTGTTTTGTCGAAGTAAAATGGTCAAATGATAAATGCTGCATATATTCAAAGGTAGTTTCAGACACTTGCATGAAATTACGGGGTGGTTAGTCCTGTGTCACACTGCTGGCCACAAACACAAAAAACACGAAAATTGAACAAAGTTTCTTTTTTGTAGCAACGTTTGTCAAAATGTATCAACGTTAAATCTTCACAAATTACAAAGTAGCCGATTGAACATGCCTTTCAGTTCAGCAAAAGTCGACATTGTAGGTGCCGCCAGAAATGAGACGAAGTCCAACGGGAATTGTGAGCACATTTATCACTTAATGAGTAACAACTGCGAGGGTGAAATTTGGTGAACACTGCTAAATCGTGCAGAATAGTAAGTAAAGATATGTCTAACTAAATTTCACCGTAATTTGTTGGCGAAAACAATTTACACAAAGTTTTAAACTCGTAACTCATCCCGCTGTCCTCCAATATGGCCGACGCGATCCAAACAAAGTGACCCAAATTTCGCCACAAAACTTGCAATAACTTTACAGTGCTTGCCCCGATTTTGATACTTTTCGATTTTTACTGAGTAGAATGTACTACCTTTCCGATGATAGCAAAGTACTATTTCAAAACGAGGAAAAAATGAAACCAAAAAAAATTGGTTCGACCCATATTGGTTCCTAGGTTCGACCCGCCTACGTAAGGAACTAAACACCAATGCTATTTTAACATACTAAGTACGCGTAACAAAAAAATCAACGACCACTAACTACAAACTATAAATACACTACATATGCAAACGAATCACGGTATATTACTAATAAAACAAAATAATGAAGACTTTTCGAGCAAGCCATAGCACATTCAGTTACAAGGAAAAAATGGCGGCGTTCAGGACAAGTTCCTGAACTGATGAGCCGGAAATGTGGGTACGGAAATAACCGATGACAACCGGTACTCATACGCTCAGAGAGAAGGGTCAAATACTGTTAAAAAATCGCTTTTGACAAGAAAGGCGAAAAGAGTATAAAGAAAGGGTGTCGAAAATAAGAATTTATGTAGTAAGTATTTTCGGATACTGGAACCACATGGGCAGTTTGCAAGAAGGACTTTAAGTAGGTCAAATAACAGTAAAAGTTGGTCTTACCTCGCGGATGAGGACGGCACTTTTTAATGATAATTAAGCTACAAATTCAGATGACATTGCGATTGAATGTTGAAATACCTAACATGGAAGGCATTTATAGGTCATATTTACCAAAAACAAGCTTTCACCGAATAATTATCCGATTACTGAGATTTTCACTCGTCCCAGAATAATCGGCTTTTTCTTTGCTTCGGCTTTATTTGAACTTAGGAACTCGAGTTCTCAAAAACGGCTTGGTGGGATTCGCTGAAACTTTCTAAACTTAATATTTATACATCAATCTCAAAAACATTTTTATGATTCTTGATGAAAAGGGCTTGTTTTTGCGTAATGTAACAAAGACGAATACGACTTCTGTTTTTTTCAAAAAATGCTTGTAAACGTTTTGCGATTTGATATGTCATAGAAACTAATCGAAAGGACTAATTGAAAATTCCGAACATCGTTTTTGAGGTAACTTGTGAAGCTTTTACTTCAAAGAGGTTTAATTAAAATCGACGGAGGGTTTATTTTCTTATGAATGTACCTTTCTTAAAAATGAAAATTTGTCTTGTTAACGTAATAACAATAATGGTAATACATACAAAGCATGTTTTATATTTCCTGTTCGTTTTTCTTTCAGAAAATATTTACTTTTACTAGTTGACAAAGCTTATTTTTTAGATGTACTAGTTAGAATGGAGGACACTAAATAAGGTTTGAGATAACTTTAACTTTATGAGATTTCCTTGTATCAACAGATTCGGTGGCTCATTTGATAACCTGTTTTGGGGAGTGTTTGCCATGACGGACAGAGATTCGACCAGTTTCAACTCGCAACAGGCTGTGGTTGAAGCTGTAGGCTTCTTGATGTTTGGAACATTCCATGTGTTAATTGTCATCATGTTACTCAACATGCTTATTGCTATGCTGTCGACGTCCTACGAAACCACTGAAGTAAGTGTTGACGTTTGATCGTACAATATGCCCAGAATGTTGAAAGTCATTTGATTTTCAGAACTCAAATTTTTGGGGTTGAGAGTACTTTTCTGCTTGTGCCTGAGACAGGGCTGGTCAAAATGTTGTGCCAGTATAAATAGGCTAGAGGTTTGTTGAAGTAGAGCAATATATTTCAGATATGATGTTACATCACCACCTGAAACCGGTTTTAAGAAATTATGGGTGAAAGTTGTGCACTTATTATTATAACTTATTTTCCAAATGATTTTTTTTCAGTATGATTTCAAGTTTTTTGAATGTGAAGATGTATTGTCTTGTATGTGTTTTACTGCAATTGTGCCTAGTGAAAAGAAAAATATTAGCTAATCTCAGATTGTCTGTAGAAGTTTAAATGACGAGTGCTTGCTTGGAATGTAAGGTGGAGTGACAGATAGCGTTGTACCTTTTTGATGACTTACGTGTAGTGCTCTCTATTGAGTGTCTGTACCAACACAGACTATAGTACATGTTGTCTATAATCTATGGTACCATGCAATATTTTCAATTGATGATACTAGGTGGGTGTGTGGACGACAGTTCGTCTTATGCGTTCATAACTGAGTGACCTCTAATTTCACCGAGGAACAAATTGAGATGAATTTCCTAACGATATGTTGTCTGAATCAAAAGTTGTCTTTTGTGGCGGAAGGTGGATTTGTTGGTGCTTTGATTACTCCCAGTACGTTTCGGTACATGAGACTATCTATATTACTGGGTTCCATTTAAATGACGAAAATACTAAGTGAAGATCCCTTTCGAAACCAAACAACCGCACGTTGATGTAGTAATGTGTACATCCGTTTCGCCCATATCTCACGGACTTGATTCTCCACCGGGTGTGCCCTCTATCATTCAGTTGTAGAATGAAGTGATAAAAATAGTACCGTGGATTCCCTAATGTCGGGGGAATCCCATAACTGATCTGAATACAATGCAGGTAGATCAAGTCCAGGATCTCTGTTAAGACTAGGTCTGTGGACTTGGATCTCAATTGCTTCTCGTACCCTGCGCTTCCAATTCTCTGGGTGTAGACTTAATGTACTGAACTCCTCATCAAAGATCTGGTGATGGAGATCTCTGGCATGCTCTTGGGCAGCAATAATAGGTCTGCGGTTGGGGTTGCAATGATCCTTAACCCTGGTCGATAACTGGCGACCCGTATCACCGATATAGTTGTCAGTACACTCACCGCACTTGTATTCGTAGATCATCACCACACCTGTCGAAGGGCGGTGACACATCTTTCACTGATGGGAAGATGGTCAAAGTATTTAACACTAGTCGGTCCATTCTCCCATCAGTGAAAGATGTGTCACCCGCCCTCGAGAGCTGTGGTGTGATTTACGAATGCATGTGTGGTGAGTGTGCTGACAACTATCGAGGTGAGAAAGTTCGTCAGTTATCGACCAGGGTTAAGGATCATTGTAACTCCAGCCTTGGAACCTTTACTGCTGTTCAGAGAGATCTCCATCAAAAGATCTCTGTCGTGGACCTCAGTATATTAAGTCTACACCCACAGAAGTGGAAGATCAGGGTACGAGAAGCAACTGAGATCCAAGTCACAGACCTGGTCTTAATAGGAAATCTTGGACTTGATCTACCTGCATTGTATTAAGATCTGTTGTGCAACCTCCCCCAACATTAGGGAATCTCCGTTAGTGTTTTTATCGTTTTATTCTACAACTGAACGACAGAGGGCAAATCTTGTGGTGAGATATGGATACAACGGCAGCACACTGCCCACATCTAGGTACGGTTCTGTGGCTCCAAAAGGGATGAGTATCGGTACAAGAGTACCGGGTGTGCAACAACAGCTTTGACCCACGACCTGTCCGCACTTTCTTACAGGAGAGGAAAGACGTAGAGTGGAAGTTCTCCCGCGCAGGGCTGTGGCTGGACTATATTCTCAAGGGCGAAACGCTTCCCGTGCCTTTCAATATCATTCCTACCGTGAATTCCGCCATCCGCATATGTATCCAACTCAAGGCTCTTTGTGGTTGTGGTGCCAAACTTGCTCGGCGGAGGGTACATGTATGTGCTGTCATCTGTTTTTTATTCAGGGTTTGGTCATGATGTAGTGTTATAACACAGAGCTACCGCAGACCAAGAGCTATGAGTATTGAATGCAAATTTGCACAGCTCATAGCTCATGTCTGCCGTGGAAAATGAATGAACCGTGAGGATTTTGCCACGTGAGAAGTTTGTTTTATTCAGGATTGAATCGTGATCTAGTGTTATACTTTATGACTACCACAAACAAAGAGCTACGTGTCTCAAATTTAAATTAGCTCAGCTCATAGCTCATGTCTGTGAGAAATGTGAACCGTGAGGATTTTGCTGCATGAGGACGTGAAAGGATCGTCTTCGTTGCTGGACTCTTTTACCTGACAATCAAAAATCCTCACAGCTTGCGTGTGATTTGAGCTATGCGCTTTGCCAATTAACGTATTTGCCGTAATAACCGCCCGTGCCCCTGTAAGCGCCCCCCACGTGTTTTCAGACTTTGCTAAAATAAGCGCCCAGTCCATGAACCTGTACTTGCGAAAAATGCCTTACCTACAGTCCTAAAATTCTACAGTAACGTCTTCAATTTATCAATAATATCCTACAGTGCTGAAAAAAATCATTGTGCGTGGAATTTGTAGACCATGAGCCTCGCCGCTATGTCAGTATTTAGCCGTGACTATACAGTTCAAACTTCCGCCATGCCTCAAAATAAACACAAAAGTTCTGCTGATATTGTGAGGACCAATGGTCTGGCCTTTCTCAACAGAAGAGTGTAGTTGTCTACGGGATTGCTTTTTAGATATTTCCCGCTTTCAACAGGAATCCAAATTTCTTTGTAGGCCTACACGTGAAAACCGCGAATCGAAGGCTAATAAAAAGCTTGGCCAGTGTTAAAAGCACGTGGCCAGGAAGCGCGTGCTACATACATGAACCTGTCATCAAAAGCATTAGTCTGGAACTATCCATTCATGAAACAGGTAGCATAGCATCGGCAAGAAATGAATATTGGCACTATTTCCCACAGTTTCTCATACTATAAAAAATGTTTGCATTATTTTTAGGTTGAATTGTTTGGTATTTTTATGCATAATATCTGATAAAATGACCACTGAAAGTGAATGCTTACACACCCTTACACAGAAAAATAACTGTCAGATAGTTACATGTACGTACGCATCCAGCAACACGGCGACTAGTATGGGCCTTACCGAGACAAATGTCGAACGTTTTTAGCACATGAGACCGCAAGTGCTGAATGAAACACACTCTGGTTTAAGCCTACTGCTTGTGCAAATTTCTTTCAGATACAATACACATCTAGCTCGTTACATTGCGTGGCTCTGGCCAAAAGACGGTCTCTTCTCTGGCAAATGAACTCTGGTGACGCGCACGTGCTCGCTTACTCACAAATGAAGACAACTTCAAAACAAATGCCACGTGACAACAACGTGTGTTCGTCCAGACATTTTCTCATGTTGCCGATCAAGTATAGAATGCACAATGTAGCACAGATTTGTACTTAAACCTGCCGCGATCCCGACTTCATGGGAACTTAGAAATCTTACGGACGCTACTTGGAAAACTTAAGAGGATTTCAGGTAATTTGCTTGAGTCGAAACTGTATTTTTATTATGCACCCACATATTTATATGTGGACGCATTATGCCGTCATCTCCGTCCGTCCGTCCGGGCGGCGTCCGTCCGGGCGGCGTCCGTCTGGCATCTGCTGCTCTATCTCCAAAACCCTTTGACATACGTTCATGAAATTTGGCACATATGTTCCATTCATGAATGGGACGACATGAGCGAACTTCCAGACGAATCGAATACCGGTGTGCCCCCTAGTGGCAATTTTAGTTTTTTACGCTTACCTTTGTATATTCAAAAGTCCTGAACAGATTTTCATGAAATTTGATATGTAGGCACCTATTAGTGCAATGACGCTATCCTCCCATTTTCGGATGGATTCGACATAGTTTGCGCCACCTAGTGGCCATTTTTACTGTCCACCCCTCTATCAACCAAACCGCTCACGGATGATTGTGAAAATTGGCATGTATATTCAGATGCTTACTATGAAGAGGACAGTTGACGATGATTTTCCGACAGTTTCGACTACTGTGGCGCCTCCTACTGACAGTTTTTTTGCGCCTATGGCTGTATCTCCTAAACCGTTCATAGGATCT
Organism: Phoronis australis; assembly: GCA_002633005.1. Lineage (NCBI taxonomy): Eukaryota > Metazoa > Phoronida > Phoronidae > Phoronis > Phoronis australis. The sequence goes on from NMRA01000271.1 coordinate 551,151, forward strand.
TTACAAAATTTAATAAGTATATTTATATGATATTAACAACGGACGACGACGACTTTTGGACAGATCCGACTACTGGTGTGCCCCCTAGTTGGAATTTTATTTTTTTATGTTCACCTTTGTATCTTCAAAAGTCCTTAACGGATTTTCATGAAATTTAATATGTAGGCACCTATTAGTGAGGTCACGCTATCCTCCTGTTTGCAGATAGATTCGACATAGTTTGTGCCACCTAGTGGTCATTTTTACTGTTTTGTGTCCACCCCTCTCTCAACCAAACCGCTCAAAGGATGATTGTGAAAATTGCAATGTATGTGCTTACTATAAAGAGGACGGTTGACGATGATTTCCGAAGATTTCGACTACTGTGGCGTCTCCTAGTCGCAGTTTTGTTTCTGGTGCGCCTATGGCTGTATCTGCTAAACCGTTTGCAGGATCTTTACTTAATTTAGCAAGACAGTGTATTTATATGATGTTGACAATGGATGACGACGACTTTCGGACAGATCTGACTTCTGCTGTGCCCCCTAGTGGCAATTTTATTTTTTTACGTTTAACTCAGTATCTTCAAAGGTCTTCAATCGATTTTCATAAAATTTTAAGTATAGGCATCTATTGGTGTGATGACGCTATCTTCCTGTTTTTGGATGGAATCGAGGTATTTTGCACCACCTAGTGGCCATTTTTGCTGTTTTCAAATCTTGTTTTTGGTGTCTACCCCTGTATTAACCAAATCATTTGAATATTGGCATATATGTTCTGTGTGAAGACGACCTTTGATGATGGTGACTGATTACTGTGGCGCCTCCTAGTGGTAGTTTTGTTTTGCGCCCATAGTTGTATCTCCTTAACCCACTGCAGGATCTTTACTAAATTTAGTATGTGTATTTATATGAAGATAACAACAGACGACGACTACTTTCAGGTGGATTCAACGGACACTGTGCCCACTAGTGGCAATTTCATTTTATTCTGTTTTCCTTTGTTTCTCTGAAATTCCTTGACAGATATTTATGAAATATGGCATGTTCATGTTTGTGGATGGATTGTATGTTTTTGCGCCATCTAGTAGCCATTTTTATGATTATAAATAACCCTAAAAGCACACCATTTGCAATGCATTCGTGGGCGCATTTCAACGCTCCGCGTTGCTGTTGTTCAAGCATTGCGAGGTAGACAGTCTGCGAGTTTTCGCCCTGGGATTTCAGCACAATTATCTGTAAAATGATCGTAATTTAGCAGCAAAGGTTAATAGCAATGCACCACGGTTTTTTAGAAAATCTTTCATAGATTACAGATACGTCACAGATCGTAAATATGATGAATCTTAGCGTCCGATTTCACCCGTTTCAGAGACCGGGGCCCGGTCTCCAATCTCCGTACTCAGACTCGAATCATGCTCAAACTCACACTTCATACTCAACTCGAGTACAGACTCAGCTTTGGTGTATTCAATGTCATACTCGAAAAATCTGTACTCCAAATTTCGAGCACATACTCAGTTTTCGAGTGTACTCGAACTGATGTGTATCTCATCTATATTTCGAGTACGATTTTGAGTAAAAATTTGGAGTCTATGCTCAAATTTCAAGTTTGGTATGGCAGTGTGCTTGAAATCGTACTCGAAAATAAATACGAGCCAGAGAACAAAATATCGAAAGGGAACCAAGAAACACAGCAAATCTAAAAAAATAAGTCCTCTTACCGTATCTCAGCACTTCAATTTCAGTTCAGAGATAATAGTTTTCATCTTAAATCTTCTTATTCTTCACCTTATTAACCCGCCGTATCACTGTATGTTATGGCCGCCATTCTACCTCTACTATTCCTGGCAACAGGCGCATTGTAATCCCTTGTCGGCGAGTCATAACAAGCGTCGAAAGCAGTTGTGGGAAAAGTCGTGTGAGAAGTTTGTGCTGCCCTTATTTCGGTATGTGTGCCTACGTTTTGTAGGGTTTCCAAAAGACGAGGAGGGGAGGGAAGTTAAAAAAAGTTCGCTTCCCTGTCAGGTACATTTCTCATCATAACTTAGTAGTCTATAATTCCTCAATCCCCAAATGGAATTCCAGATTTTGTTTGCCGATTTCTAAGTAGACGTCTCGTCCCGTTCACTGCCACTGGTGAACTCTGAATGCCTGCACAAGTATTGTTTTTTAACTCACGTGCCAAATGTCAACTCACTTGATACATCCCGGTAAAATACAAAGATACAGTACCAAAGTTTGACATCAGCATAGGCCTACACAGCAATGGGTTTTATGTCAAGACTAAATTAGCAACAGAGATGTGATGTGATGTGATAAGCTGTTACAAATTTCAGACATTTTCGGGACTTGGTGAGGAAGTCAAGAAGTAAAGCTTGATAATTGCCAAATGTATCAAAGAAATGGCATAAGAATATTTATTGAAACTAAAAAATGAATAACAGTTACAGAACACTCAGAATTCCACGTTATAGACATACTGTTGTTGTTGTAGCGACAGCAGACGATAATGTAGGCCTAGTTCTTGGGGTGGTCTATTCCAATAGCGAGCGATGAATCAGCGCGGCTTTGCGTGATTTTGCACTTCACACCATAAAGAGTTCCATAGCAACTCGAGTATGAGTGTCAGATTTGAGTACGTTTGGAGTCTACTCGAAATAAGACATTAGATACGCTTTTTTGAGTACGACTCCAGTGAGCACGATTTTGAGTATGAAATCTCGAGTATGAGTATGAGTCTGAGTACGGAGATTGGAGACCGGGCCCGGGTTTCAACGACCTTGGGTTATAATAAGCGCCCTCCTAAAACAAACTTTTCTAAGCGCGCTGGGTGGTTATTATGGCGAATACGGTACTTCTGAAAGCCAGATTAATCTAACCTGACACGAACAAATATCTTGTTGGCTCATTGTTACGGTACACTCATTGTTACCGTGTGCATTACATTTACGCTCAGTTGCCTCTCACTGTGTCCTAACACCAGTTATAGTCGTGTTAGGTTATCTTTACCTGGGGCAGCTAACTGAGCTTATAGTTTTCTGTATGCAATAGCCTTGTTTAAAACTGCTCAGTATCGCAAATTCTGTCCATTAAGTTGATTTAGACCATTTGTCATGATAAAATTGGCCTCAAGTGTTACCCTGACTCAAAGTGTTTTGTGGACTTTAAAAGTACTTGCTGTACATCAGTGCTTGAGACTTGGCGTTAATAAATCGTGTTGTGCACAGAAAGCAATTTTGCTGGACAAATAGGTTTAAAGGAGAATGCCACCCAAAAAACAACCTATTTTGTATCAATTTAGATCGAGTAGTTCTACTCGATAACTGCAGGTTCGGTTGCGTTACCTGACACCTGATGGCAGACGAAGGTGTTGAAATTATCCAATGACGTAATTGGTTTCACACTCAGTTTGTTCAGCAGTTCACAACACCGCCTAGCGGTGTCAGTTTATCGCTTGAATTCATTGTTTAACACCAATAAATCATGAAACTTCTTCGAAAAACCCTTAAAAATACACCGAGTTCTTATAAAAAAGTGTTGTTTTATTTCACTGAGTTACGGATTTACTGGTATTTGGACACACCGTAGCCTACTAAGTTCAGCACTGAGGCCAATTTGCCAAGGTTCGTAGCAGGAGTTTTTGGTCTGTTCGGAGATAAATTCGAAATATTCTTCCGTGAAATACAGACCAAAGGTTGTACAGTAACAATGATTTGAATAATGTATTTGTATTTCTAAATAAAGATTCCCCTAACATGTGACAATAGCATATAAAATCGAGTAATTGTTTCACATCAGCTTTCTGTCAGCAGACACTGAATTAGCATGCGCTCACACGGCATCGGTGCCCGGTCAATTACCTTTGTTGCCGATTGGTGGTTTATTCATTGCTGGCTTCTCAAAACATTCATTTGCACTCATGAGCACTCCAAGGCATTACTAATTGTACCTAATGAGACAGACTTTTTTCAGTTTCATGCAAGCATTGGTTAGGATCATTTTAGGNCCTACTAAGTTCAGCACTGAGGCCAATTTGCCAAGGTTCGTAGCAGGAGTTTTTGGTCTGTTCGGAGATAAATTCGAAGTATTCTTCCGTGAAATACAGACCAAAGGTTGTACAGTAACAATGATTTGAATAATGTATTTGTATTTCTAAATAAAGATTCCCCTAACATGTGACAATAGCATATAAAATCGAGTAATTGTTTCACATCAGCTTTCTGTCAGCAGACACTGAATTAGCATGCGCTCACACGGCACCGGTGCCCGGTCAATTACCTTTGTTGCCGATTGGTGGTTTATTCATTGCTGGCTTCTCAAAACATTCATTTGCACTCATGAGCACTCCAAGGCATTACTAATTGTACCTAATGAGACAGGCTTTTTTCAGTTTCATGCAAGCATTGGTTAGGATCATTTTAGGATGAGAATAATTCATTTTGAAACAGAACGCGGAATAATAAATGTCTACCTGGCAACTCGCCCGGCGCCAATCCCGCCAGTTAGTCAAGAGCTCATCCGACGAAGACTTCACGAGTCGTATTGTTAAGTTTCACAGGCTATCAGTTTGAACCGCCATACACTGAGCAAGAAGTACTAGAGGGGCGCCGTGAACATACCGCTAGGCAATGGAACGTATGGATAGTTCTTTGGTAAGTCGGAATTTGTCAGAGAAGTCACTGTCAACGAAATGTTGGCCACAGACACGGAGATGATTCACGGCCGCATACTTGCTATTAACAGCATACCTTTCATTCTTCATTACCGCGAGCCACTTCGTAAGCATTTCAAGCTGTCGTGGAAGTCGAAAACCGATATACCTGCTTTCTTCGCATCTTCATAGTTCGGAAAAGCGGGAACCGATGCACTGCAATATAGCAGCATTTACTCTGCAGACGAACCACTAACGTCGCTGCGTCGCTTTTCACCTTCCTCACAGGTTAACATGACACCTCTCGGCAAGGTGAGGTCGACCGTATATGAGGCGATGTGGATATAGACTGATTAAGATGGTAAAAAAGACTAATTAAATCGGGTGGCATTCTCCTTTAAGGTGGTTCGGCACATCTGTTTTTTTCTCCCTACGTCTCAGTATTTGAAGTTAACTGGTGATGAATGTAAGGTATTTTTTGCTAGACAAAAACGATCATTTTTGTAAAATATCTGACATATCCTTAAGCATGGTTTGTACTAGGCATAAAACAACATTTTGGTGAAATTATACATTTGTGCTAAGGAATAGTCATGTATGGCAATTCTCCACTTATTTTGCACATTAGAAAATTGTTCCATTTTGCAAATGCTACAAACTTTGCTACAGATGATGGAAACTTAATTTACCAATTAAATGTTATTTTGTGATGTCTACACATCAGTGCAAACCAGTCTAGTAATAGATTTAAGTTTTTTGATCTTTATTTTTGTGAAGAAATTTTACAAAATTAGAATTTCACTTGTCATTCATATGGTGTTCTAAAGAAGAATTACTGTATGTGCAAAATAAATGGTGGTTCTTTTTTCACAAGCTGGTTTCCATTATTTGATTGATACATTAAAACTTTCAATTGTGTGTCTTTTGTAAGCTATAAATTATGCTAAACTTACTGCCAACTTCATAAATTATTTTGTAAAATACCTTTATTTTAGAAAGTACAAAAATCAAATGACAAGCAAAAAATCTTCAGAGTGGGGTACCTGAACTTGATGAAAAAACTGAAGTTAAAGTACGCCAAGTCAGTTCTAGATGGACAGCATATTGTGGTCAGCATTAACGAAGGTAAGATATTGACTTAAAAGTTTAGCATTAAATCCAGCAGCTAGCATCATGCTTGTTTTTTTCCATTTATCAATTGGAGGTCGAGTAAACACAGAAAAGTAATAAACACTGGTAAAACTTAAGTGTTACCTGAGGGAGTCCCTCAGATGGTCTGCTTGTGCTGACATATGATAAAGGAGTCATTCCCGCCCTCATGAAAATCGCAATAGCTTATATCATTGGCCCTTACCCCTGTAGCCAAGGTATACATTCAGTTCTGGGAGAGTGTAGGTGGGACGTAGTATAGACGCATAGAAAACATGTTTTTCTTGTATTGGCATCTATACAAGATGTTGTGACTTCTTCATTACACTGACTCAGAATGAAATTGATGAGCTTTGTGGTTAGTTATAGAAATGGGTGCTTTTGGCATTGCATTACAAGGCAGATCTATATTTTTGGTGGCAGTTCCTGGGTTGAGGGAAGGGCTTCCTGGCTACCTGCCATGATAAGTGTTGAAGAGGATGGCCAAAGGGCCAGTGTCACCCCACCCCCCGCAATTAACTGACACTTTGTGTCTGCTTACCTTTCTCCAGTGATCTTTTGTCTGAGCTGTTGTGTGGATGATGTCAGACTGCCTTTCGCAGTGTAACACTTTGGGGACATTCAAATGCTTTGGAGGCTGAGTATGGTTTTATGCACCCATGTTGCCGTCATCACTGTCTGAGCATCCGGTGTTCGGGCATCCAGCGTCCACAACTGTTCTGTTAAAGCCCTTGAAGTATCATTATGAAATTTAGCAGATGTGTTTCTATGAAGCTGGCAACAAACGACGAAGTTCGAACCAATCCGACTGCTGCTTCGCCTCCTAGTGGCAATTTTTAGTTTTTTATGTTTGCTCCTTGATAGGTTTTCATGAAATTTAAGAAATGTGTTTCTGTTTAGGAGATGATGATGTCTTCCTCTTTTCAGATGGATTTTGCATTATTCTGTGCCGTCTGGTGGCAATTTTAGAATTTTTTGCAATGTTTTTGATGGCCATCTCTATCCGCCAAACCACTTAGAGGATTATCATTATGCGTCCACATATAAATATGTCGTCAGCTCTGTCCGTCCGTCCAGGCGGTGTCCATCCGGCGTCCGCTGCTCTATCTCTAAAACCGATTGATGTATGTTCATGAAATTTTGCACATATGTTCCTTTCATGGATGGGAAAGCATAAGCGAATGTTGGGACGGATCCGACTACCCGTGTGCCCCCTATTGGAAGTTTTATTTTTTTTACATTTACCTCTGTATCTTCAGAGGTCCTCAACATATTTTCACAAAATTTAGTATATAGGCATCTATTAGTGAGACCACAATATTCTCTTGTTTTCAGATGGATTTGATGTAGTTTTCACCACCTTGTGGGTGTTTTTACTGTTTTCGAGTCTGTTTTTTAGCGTCCACTCCTCTATCACCCAAACCGCTCTAAGCATGATTGTGAAAATTGGCATGTATGTTCTTATTATGAGGAGGACGGTTGACAATGATTTTCCGACGTCTTTGAGTACTGTGACGCCTCCTAGTGGCGGTTTTGTTCTCGTTTGCGCCTATGGCTATATCTCCTACACTGTTTGCAGGATCTTTACTAAGTTTAGTTAGTGCATTTATATGATGATGACAACAGATCTGACTACGGGTGTGCCACCTAGTGGCAATTTTATTTTTTTACATTTACTTCTTAACAGGTCCTCAATGTATTTTCATTTACTTTGGTTTACGGCCTTCTGTTAGTGAGGTGACGCTAGTTTTCCGTTTTCAGATGGATTCGGCGTAGTTTGCGCCACCTAGTGGCCATTTTTACTGTTCTCGAGTTAACCAAACCGCTTTCAGGATAATTGTGAAAATTGGCATGTATGTTTTTACTATGAAGTGGGTGGCTGATGACTTCGACTATTGTGGCGCCTCCTAGTGGTAGTTTCGTTTTTTGTGCCCATGGCTGTATCTCCTAAACCATTTGCAGGATCTTTACTAAATTTAACAAGTGTGTTTATATGATGTTGACAACAGATGAGGACTATTTTTGGATGGATCCGACTATTGGTGGTAGTTTTGTTTTGTTTTCTTTTGCACTCATAGCGGTATCGTTCGTCCAGACATTTTTCTCATGTTGCCGATCATACATGTAGATGGCACGTTGTAGAACAGATTTGAACTTAAACCCGACTCCACGCTATCTTAAAAATCCAAGGGACGCTACTTGGAAATCTTAAGGAGGATTTCAGGTAATTTGCTTGAGTCGAAACTGTATTATTCAAGCATTCAAGTCACCATATAACGATTGCGAGGCAGTCAGTCGGCGAGTTTTCGCCCTGGGATTTCAGCACAATTTTCTGTAAAATGATCGTAATTTAGCAGCAAAGTTTGATAGCAATACACCACGGTTTTGTAGAAAGTCTTTCATTGATTACAGATATGTCACAGAGCGTAAATATGATGAATCTTAGCTTCCGATTTCACCCCTTTCGGATACCTGCCTCCCGTTCAGTAACGCTAGGACCTCTCTAAAAAGCACGACTTTGCAAGATTACATGAGATATTGCCGTGCATTTTAGATGAGTGCACGTAACTTTGACTAGTTTTAGCTAGGTCCTAGCGTAGGTCCTAGTGTCTACTGAACGCACGTCGGGTTTCAACCACCTTGAGTTATAATAAGCGTCCCCCCCCCTTGAAACAAACTTTTCTAAGCGCCCTGGGCAGTTATTAGTTCACAGCGAATATGGTAAACAACCCTAAAAGCCCAACATTTGCGATGCATTCATGGGCGCATTTCAACGCTCGGCATTGCTCTTGTGAAAATTGGAAGATGTATTCCTGTTAAGACCTCAAATTGACACTGATTTTTAGACGACTTTGACTAATCTGGTGGTCCCAAATGGTAATTTAATTTTTTTTTGCGTCCACAGTTGTATCTCCATAGCTCTTTGGAGCATTTGTGTGATATTTTGCTGACATTTTTCTGTTGAGATGGTAACCAATTACAATGGGTTTGACATCATTTCAACTACAGCTGTGCCCCCTAAAGGTAATTTTAATTGTATGTTTGCCTTAACTCATCAACATATTTACTGAAATTTGGGAAATAAGTTCACTTTCTATTTTTGGACAGGTTCGACATATTCTGCGCCACCTAGTGGCCATGCGTATTATTTTTGGTAGTTTGGTTTTAGCGTCTGCCTCTTGATCTGCCAAACTGCTTAGCATTATGAATTATAGCAGTTGTCTTTCTGTCAAAGACAACTATGACTTCCTTACTGGTTATTTGTATTTTTGCCATCATGGCTGTAGCTTCTGATTCATGTGCAGGATGTTTGTGAACTATAGAAAACATCTGCTAGAGTGGATTTGAATTGGATATTTACGTGTTTGCCAAAACGAGGCTCTTGTGTATTGCAATGGTGTTTTAAAGTTTTTCGTCATGTTCTTGCTGTAAAAATCATGAAAGTTGCTGCATTTGTCTCACTGATTATGGTCTACACCTATCAGACTGCTGAATGTTGTATGTGTGATTGTTATGTACTCATCTGTAGCATTCATTTAGCTTTTGTAAAGAACTAGGAACCTGTATTTGTAACTCAGTGGCACTAATAATAATATTATAATGTTATTTGGAAAGGTCAATGTTGGACATTCAAATTCTCATTTTCATCAAAACCATTAAAAATTCATCCTGAACTTGCAGTTTGTGAGCTGATGGTCTTGTTGCGCTTTGCCATTCCGCTTAAAATGTGAGCGTACTGCTTCGCTTTTTAGTGTTCTATTTTGCGTCTGGGTTAATAAAATCTTCGTAGTTGAAGCAAGCACTATTGTACATGTTTTGGTGTCAGCATTCTAATTGACATACACCAGATTTCTGATACATAGTAAAGAAAGTAACTTATTGTCCATAGGTAGTCCAAAAATGACAAAACTGCACTTCCAACAAATTTTTGCATCGACTGCAACAACAAAAATGCGCTCTGATTCAACGAGTTTTTTGCACCATCTAATGTCCATTTTCATGACACTTTAAGAAAGAGCACTAGGAGCACACTGTTTGTGTTGCAGCCATCAGCGCATTTCAGGGCTCCCTGTTGCTCTTGTAAACATTTCTATCAAGTTTTTAAGCTGTACCTTCTGAGTAGAAATAGGTTGACATCTGTTTAACGCCCTCTTTACAGTCAACCATGAAGTCATCAGCGCTCCTGTTGAAGAACCGTCCACATCACAGCCCACTGCTGGTGGCAATGTTGGGGATGGCGACATCATTCGACAAACCTCATCCCAGCCATTGTCCAACAGCCCAGGGGACCATGCAGATGGAAGAGTTGCGAGCCCCACCTCGAGTGACTCTCTCAGAGATTTACTTCTCAAGTACTTCAAGAAGGGAAGTTTCTCCGAATCTTACACTGTCAATGTTATGAAGGAGCTGCATAAATCCAGACTGCATATTGATGAAGAAAGTGACGCAATTCAGCCTAGTTCACCCTAACATGATGATGTTTTGTGGTGGGCACTTACACCCAGTTGTCACCTGCTATCATTACCTCCACTGCACTCTGAATTATTGTTTTTTTTTCGGTAGCTTTTACGATATTCTCTTGACTAGGGGGTGGGGTATCCAAATAGTTTAGTGTCTGTGTCAGCAATTGACCTATCACAAGCTCAGCCCCCTTGCAAAAAGTCACGTGACACCTGACTAACAAACAGTAAGATTTAAACGACAACATATTGTTTGTCAAGTGAAATGGTGGCTTAATTGAAACGAAAGTGCGTCAAGAATTCTGCATTCTGATTGGTCAGTTAAGCTGTCACTCGATATCCTGGCGATAAGTCAGTTTTTCCCAGCTGTAATTTTGGTAGTAGTTGAGAAACAAGGTATCTTACAAAAGTATTTAACTTCACGATTTTTTTTATCGTAGCATGGCAAGACATCAGTCCTTTTGTATGATATTTGCACGCTACTTCCATCATAGTTGGAGCTATTGGAGGAAGTGGTAGTTAGGTGGTGATAATCATTGGCTATGTTACTGCGTGGCGTAAACATTGTATTTTTAAGGTTTTGTCTTTACATTTATATGGCTTTTTTTAAGGAGGCTGTTTTATGGATGATCGTCTTGCTTACTGTGATTCATTGTCATTGGAAATGTAGATGTCATGTTAAGCAATTTCATCACTGACATCTGTATTGTATTGGATAACTGATATTTTGTTAGTATTTACCATGTGTTTTAGGCATTGTTTAAGTTTATGTAGGAACCTAGAAAATTCATTATTTGGCTAACTTCGGAGGTCATGTCTCATTTTTCAAAACACTATTCCACTTTTGCAAGAGAATTTTTTTTGATTCTCGTCAAAAAATATCAAAAGTTGTTTAAAACGAAAATGAAATGATAATTTAGCGAGCTGTATCTGAGATTTCATCATGAGCATTGATCTCGAATGATTTTGCTATCAATGCTCTATTCTTTTTTGACAAATTTTCTAAAAATACACGATCACATGATCCAATTATTGGTAGCAAGTCAGAGATCAAGTTTTACCTTTAAGAAAATAATTATGTTCTTTTACTGATTAAATTGCATGATTTTGTAGATGTATAGCCAAGTACACAGCCCTTTTGATAACGGACTACACCAGCTTAGCCATATTCAGAAAATACTCATAGGGCATAATAGAAATTTGGATATCATAAGAGAATGTTGGGTTAGCTTTAGCAATGTAATCAGCTGCAATATCATGTTGTCAATGAATGCTTGCTTTGCACATTCAAATAGAACGCTGTGTGTATATATTCATCTTAAAAAGGGGCATTGTTCGAGAGTAATGTGTGTTAGCCTGTGATAGCTCTCGAGTGATTTCCAGGATGTGGCAGAAATAAGGAGTAAGGAACAAAAAATGATCTTGCCATTCCTGCCGCATGTTTAGTTTTTTATCTCTTAATGATAAAGAGTTCTACTAATTGTATTAATACTTAGGTTTTAGAATGGACTAGTGAGTACAGTGATAAACTTTACTCGAACCATTTTTATGTGTGTATTGCATTTTTGCTATGACTTGCTTTTGGGGCAATTGTGTCTGGTCAGAATCTCATAAATAAACCCTGATTCTGCCAAGTGCTTGTTCAGTTGAGCCTGGTTTAGTACCAAAAACAAAACGTGTTTAGATAATAAAATGTACCTTCAGTTGAAAATCAACATTTGATAAGGGCCCGCGTTATAGTTACGGAAATAGTTAAGTAGAGGTGTCTGCATTTGGAGAACAGCTGATTTTTCCACTGAATAACAGGCACCAAAATGTTTATCAAAATCCACAGTGGCAGATCTACATTTTCAGTAAGGGGGGTTTAGGATTCGAGTGAATCCGGACCGCGTAGCGCTGAGGGGAATGAAGGTCGGCAGGGGGCAAAGCTTCCCTCCCATGTAAGATTTTTTTGTGGTTTTTAGTAGCTGATTTCATTTTTCTGGCGAAATTCTTTTCATTTTTTGATCCTGTGCCGAGGGGGGGTTGAACCCCCTNTTCGCCTCTGATCCGGGAGTACTGTAAGTGACGTTTGCCCCTATAATTACCGGGATGCCCAAACGATTTGCATGATTAACGAACGGATAAAACGCTTAGACCAACTAGGTTTATTTCACTGGTTTCATGCGAACCCTAAAAGCAAATTTCAATCTACTCATTGATTAGCGAGCATTCTGTTAAACAACCGGCGCACGGTCTATAGCCGGGCGGTTGCTAGTAATACTGAGGGCACTTGATATGTAAACAATACACACATTGATCATTTCTTTGATGCGCTCTTGTAATCGTTACTATTAAAGGTTACTGTTTCTGTAACCTAATTACGCTATAAAATTTAAAGCTTTTAAGTTATACCTGTTGCCTTGACTAACGAGCGGAAAATTGGACTCCAACATTAAGTTGTCGTTTCGTGCCAATGATTAAGTCTCGCTAGACAACCTTAGACACAAAAATTCTTACTGATAGCTTGCAGAAAACAGTGGGCAACAAACAATGTCTGTGACCGTTGTCAACAAAAGTTTTCCAAGTTACCTTAAACGCATTCCAAAATAATATGAGATTTTGACAGTCTCAAAAATTTTTTCGCTCTATTCAATTGAAAGTGGATGCAATAGATAGTTTTTTTAGTCGTGGTGTCATTCCAATATTTACTTTGGCAAAATGAGTTTTTTATTAGCTGTAATTAACGTTTGAAAACTCGCGTTCCATGTGACAAAGGGCATTTCTCATACAAAACATTGCATTCTTACATGTGACATTTGAATGTTCGATGTGAGATTTTTTCAGTTGTGCCATGTTACAAATAGAAATGGTACATGGCGCAAACACTATATTTGTGACATGGGTTTTTCATAGCAAAATGATATAATGAATTTTAGGAGAAATTTTTGCATTTAGTTAATAAAAAAATATTGTTTTACAAAACGGTTGAATGTTTAAAACACTAAAGTGGGATGCCTAATTATCAATAGATAATATTTCGACCATTTTGGTCACTGATAACCAAATTATCAACAAATGACTTAAATAGTCCACAAAGTTTTTTCACATTTTTTTGCTTTATTTTCGTTATGACGATTAACTTACGGTAATTTATTTGCATTAAAAATGTTTCTTTTCAGCACTTGCACAAAATTGGTGACATCAAAACATTTTGATCATAGATTCTAAACTTCTTTAGGGAAAAGGAAATTATAAAGAAAAAATTATAGAAAGAATTATGTAACAGATGAATGTAATTGGAATATTCTGCAGTTTAGGCACCACCTCTTGTGACATATTGCACCAATTACACTGGTCTGTTTCAAATAATTTTTCATTTTCAAAAAGTCACGTGACGAATTTAGTGAATCATTCCATCCATGGCACTTTTAATTTTAGAACATTACACATCCTTTGACCCCTAGAGATCATCCATTTCATTGGTCATGAATGTTACAATCATGACATTGAAACCAATTTTGAGTATTCTTATCATAAAAATTGTGAAAATCTAGTTGGAGCATCCCTAATAATCATACCCAAACTTACACAATCGACGTGTGCTTAAAGGAGAATGCCACACGATTTAATTAGTCTTTTTGCCGTCTTAATCGGTCTATATCCACATCACCTTGCATACGGTCGACCTTACCTTGCCGAGAGGTGTCGCGTTATCCTGTGAGGAAGGTGTGAAACGACGCAGCGACGTCAGTGGTTCATTTGCAGAGTTTAATGCCGCTATTTTGCGGTGTATCGTTCCCGCTTGTCCGAACTATGCAGCTGCTAGGAAAATGGTATATCGTTTTTTAGACTTCCTCGAAAGTTCGAATGCTTAGGAAGTGGCTCGCGGTAGTGAAGAATTAAAAGTACGCTGTAAATAGCAAGTATGAGGCCGTGAAACATCTCCGTGTCTCTGTGGCCTAGCTGCAGTCGTCGCGGACGGTGCTGACGTTCATCACTGAGCGTTCTGTTTCAAAATGAATTATTCTCACCCTTAATGCTTATATGAAACTGAACTGAACAAATTCTGTCTCATTAGATACAATTTGGAATGCCTTTGGAGTGTTCGTGAATGCAAATAATTTGAGAAGCCAGCAATGAATAAATCACTGCGTTAACGGCTTCACTGTGTAATCAAACTAATTGACGGGACACCGGCCGAAGCCGTGCCGAGCTCATGCTACTTCAGTGTTTGCTGACAGAAACTGTTGTGAAACAACTCGATTTTTATCCCACGGCCAAGTGTTAGGGGAATCTTTATTTACATTTACATTATTCAAATAATGATTGTCAATGTAAAACTTCTGCCGTGACGATTCTGTGGCCAAAGCGGAACCTGACTTAAGTTCGCGGCCCCCGACGAGTAAGTAGATTCGCAGTTTCGTGGCTAATTCACCAACATAATCACGTGCACTTTACTTCTTTGGCTCACTAGTATTTCTTAAATGGAAGTTTAGTTTCCAACTTTGGATGGTTTATGTCCGTGATGTCTGACGGATCGGCTTCCGAGCCACGGGCCGGGATAACGAGTCAGTCCCGCCGGCCGCCGCGCGGCGACGGGCCTGATCGGCGGCTCCCGCGCCGAGCCCGGCACTGGCCAGGATAACAATCGTTTTGTGTGTTTAGAACTCAAAAAATAACAAGTCTAAACAACCCAGATCTCAGTTCCCCTGTCTGTATCTCACGGAAAAATACTTAGAATTTATCTCCCAACAGACCCCAAACTCCTGCTACGGGACCTTAGCCTCATGCCGAACTTTCAGTTGTAGGCCGGTGTGTCCAAAGACCAATCCGTAACAGCGATATAAAACAACTCGTTTTAATAAGAACTCGGTGTATTTTTCGATATAAAACAACTCGTTTTAATAAGAACTCGGTGTATTTTTAAGGGTTTTACATTGAAGTTTGACGATTTATTGGTGTTAAACGAATTGAATTGAAGCAATAAGCTGACACCAGTAACCCGTGTTGTGAACTGCTGAACAGACTGCGTGTCGTGAAACCAATATAAGCCATTGAATAATTTCAACACCTCCGTCTGCCGTCAGGTGTCAGGTAACGCAACCGTGCGTGCCCTTATGGAGTAGACCTACTCGATCTAAATTGATTCAAATTAGGTTGTTTTTTGGGTGGCATGCTCCTTTAAAGATTGTTCATGTACAACCTCTGGATAGTTGTCAGACGAACGCAAAATAAAAGTATAGAAACAGATGAGTGTAATTGATACACTGTGTAATTGGAGGGTGCACACTGTATCAAATACACTCATCTGTTTGAAATAATTTTTAACTTAAAAATTTCCATGTGATGATTTCCCGAAACTATTCCGTGGAACTTTAATCTTTGGTGACTGGATAACGTTGTTTGCAGCAAAGCAGTTCATCTACTGTTACATTCATAACATTGGTCCCAATTTTGAGTACGGTTTATTATAAAAATTGTGAAAATCTATTTAGAGCATCCCTAATAATCATACTCAAACTTGCACAATTTATAACATTTGGACAGTTGTCAGGCGAATGAAAAAATATAGAAACAAATCAGCGTAATTGATACACTGTGTAATTTGAGGTGCACACTGAACCAAGTTTACTCATTCGCTTGAAATATATCATTTTTTTTTAACTTAAAAATGTTCCAGTGCCCTAGTCCCGTAAGCTGCAGAGCCGAGAAGGCGGGACGGGCCAGGCTGCCGGAGGCAGCACTGACGCGCCCTAGTCCCGTAAGCTGCAGAGCCGAGTAGGCGGGACGGGCCAAGCTGGTGTCGGAGGCAGCGCGTGCCCTAGTCCCGTAAAGCTGCAGAGCCGAGTAAGCGGCCGGGACGGGCCAAGCTGCTGGAGGCAGAGCGTGCCCTAGTCCCGTAAGCTGCAGAGTCGAGTAAGCGGGACGGGCTAAGCTGCCAGAGGCAGTGCGTGACCTAACCCCTTAAGCTGCAGAGCCGAGTAGGCGGAACAGGCCAAGCTGCCGGCCGCTGCGCGTGCCGGCCTAGCCCGTAAGCTGCAGAGCCAGGTAGGCGGGATGGGCCAAGCTGCCGGAGGTAGCGTGTGCCCTAGTCCCGACCTTAAGCTGCAGCGCCGAGTAAGCGGGACGGGTCAAGCTGCCGAACGCAGTGGATGCCCTAGTCCCGTAAACTGCAGAGCCGAGTAGGCGGGGCGCGGGGCCACTAAGCTGCCCGGGAGGCACCGCGTGCCCTAGCTAGTCCCGTAAGCTGCAGAGCCGAGTAGGCGTCATAACGTAAAATTGTCGTGAGGGCTTGACAGGGACCTCAGGCGGGTCTCCCACTCCACTGATTTATCCACATCATTTTGAAAATGCTTTGCCCACTCACGCATTGTGTGTCATAAAAGAGATAAGCCTACCTGCAGATGACGCAGCAAGTAGAACTACTCTCTTTTATCACATTTGTGTAGACTCACAGTTGAACTGTGGTTTTCTGTAGACCCCAGACCGTCCTGAGTTGCACCATATACCAACTCCGGACGGTGTCTCACGACGATTAAGCGTTATGTGACGGACCAAGCTGTAGGAGGCAGCGCGTGCCCTAATCCCGTAAGCTGTTTTGAAATGTCAGTTTTTAACTTAAAAATGTTCCATGTGATGTTTTCCTGAAATTATTCCATGGAACTTTAATCTTTGATGACTGGATAACGTTGTTTGCAGCAAAACAGTTCATCTATTGTTACATTCATGACTGAGTTGGTCCCGATTTTGAGTAGGCCCTATTTTTATGCGTCCACATATAAATATGTGGGCGCATTATGCGTCATCTCCGTCCGTCCAGTCCGGCGTCCGCTGCTTTATCTCCAAAACCCTTTGAATGGGACGGCATGTGCGAAGTTCAGACGGATCCGACTACCGGTGTGCCCCCTAGTGGCAATTTTAGTTTTTTAGCTTACCTTTGTATCTCCAAAAGTCCTGAACGGATTTTCATGAAATTTGGTATGTAGGCACCTATTAGTGAGATGACTCTATCCTCCCGTTTTCAGATGGATTCGACATAATTTGCGCCACCTAGTGGCCATTTTTACTGTTTTCGAGTCTTTGCGTCCACCTCTCTATCAACCAAACCGCTCAAAGCCTGATTGTGAAAATTGGCATGTATGTGCTTACTATAAAGAGTACAGCTGACAATGATTTTCAGACGATTTGGACAACTGTGGCGCCTCCTAGTGGCAGTTTTTTTTGTTTGCGCCTATGGCTGTATCTCCTAAACCGTTCGCAGGATCTTTACGAAATTTAATAAGTGTAATTATATGATGTTAACAACAGACGATGACGACTTTTGGACGGATCCGCCTACCGGTGTGCCCCCTAGTGGCAATTTTATTTTTTTACGTTTACCTCTGTATCTTCACAAGTCCTTAACGGATTTTCATGAAATTTGGTATGTAGTCACCTATTAGTGCGATGACGCTATCCTTCCGTTTTCGGACGGATTCGACCTAGTGGCCATTTTTACTGTTTTTGAGTCTGTTTTTTGGCGTCCACCCCTCTATCAACCAAACCGCTCTAAGTATGATTGTGAAAATTGGCATGTAACTATGCTCTTACTATGAAGAGGACGGTTGACGCTGAATTTCCCATGACTTTGATTACTGTGGCGCCTCCTAGTGGCACTTTTTTTTGCGCCCATGGCTGTATCTCCCAAACCGTTTGCAAGATCTTTAATAAATTTAGCAAGTGTATTTATGCGACTGTTGACAACGGACGATGACGACTTTAGGATGATTCTGACTACCGGTATGCCTCTAGTGGCAATTTTAGTATTTTACATTGACCTCTGTATTTTCATAGGTCTTCAGGTGTATACTTTGTGTTACTTCGTGACTATGAAGGAAAAGTTCAAGTAGAAATTTGTTTCTGGCATTCTAATGCTGTGCTAATCTCGTATGTTGGTAAATTTGTTTTTAATTCTATGTTTCTGTAGTGCTTTAAGCAGCTGATGTATAGGATGTGCTTATATTATGAAGATCACTCACATTTTGCCCCTAGCCTATTGAGAAGACAATGACCATGCCTTTCCATTTTGCAAAGTACAACATACTACATATATGCCCTCTACTGGCCACTTCATGGTACCAATAAACAACCCTAGAAGGATGCCGTATACGGTGCAATTGTGGGCGCATTTCAACGCTCTGCGTAGCTCTTGTTATAATAAAAGTTGTGAAAATCTATTTAGAGCACCCTTAATAATCATACTCAAACTTGCACAATCGGGGTTGCTTAAAAATGTTCCTATACAACCTTTGGGCAGTTGTCAGGCCAACGCAAAATAAATATATAGATATCAATAAGTGTAATTGATACACTGTGTAATTTGATGGTGCACGCTTTTTCAAGTTTACTTATCTGTTAGAAATATATTTTTTACTTTAAAAATGTCCATGTGATGTTCCCTGATATTATTCCATGGAACTTTAATCTTAGTGACTAGATAACAATGTTTGCAGCAAAGCAGTTCGTCAATTTTTCTTGAAAGTCACGATTACTATTAGGCCTACTCCTTACCTATCCCTAGCGTGATTGTCATGGAAAACTATTTTGAAAGAATGAAACATAAAGTTGGCATTAATTACAGAGTAGATGTACCTGATTGGCACATTCAATTCGTCTGAACTGTGAAGTAACATTTCTGTAGTTAACACTTTTTCTATTCTAGAGCTTTTATTCATCAATTCTTAGTATAATCATTATGACGATTTTCGATACAAGGACAAAATGGGTGCACCATATGCCATGAGAATGTCGAAATGAGAGCACGCCACAAGAATGAGCACATTATATTACGTCAGTGAGAATGTGAAAATGGTAGCACCTTATGCTACGAGAATGTTAAAATGAGTGCACCTTATGTATGAGAGTGTCAAAATGGGAGAACTTTACTTGTCATGAGAATGTTAAAATGGGAGCAACATATGCAAAGACAATGACAAAATGTAAGCACCTTATGTTATGAGAATATAAAGATGGGAGCACCTTATGCCACGACAATGTCAAAATGGGATCACCTCATGCCACCAGAATGTTGGAATGCGCACATCTCTTATTAATTTTACCGCCACGCTCCGAGCACGACAATGTCACAATGTCTGAGGCCCAGAGCGCCTTTGGAGACTGACGCAAATATGCAAGAGCACGGCACTGATCAGTGAGCAACGGTAAGCGACAGGGCCTTGCAAGTTACTATGTGATGCCTTATTTGGCTATTGCATGGGCGGCACAGCGCTGAAGAAGGTGGGGGGGG
>NMRA01000272.1:0-223697 GCA_002633005.1 Phoronis australis
TTAGAGCCTAGTATAGGTTTGTGGAATGGCTGGGTGTATTCCGTAAAGTTCTAGAATGTGCTTTAGGTGGTGAAAACGTCTAGAACATTATACAAGAATATAAATAGTCAGGCACGGGTTTGTAACAGTTCATTAAAGATAGTTGAAAATCACTTGAAATTAAAGAGAATTACAAAACAGCTACAGCTGAGTTGTTGAAAGTATCTTAAAAGTTCGTCACAAGTCAAAGCTGGAGCATGAAACAGACATTAGGTCGGACATTTTGTTTGAGTAGGCTTTTGAACGTACGTTCAAGGTTAATAAAGTGATAAACTCAAACCATTCTACTATCGCACCGGTCAGTAACCACCTCCGCCAACCCACACACGAGGAGAAATGCGATAATTGGAGAGCAAGCCAGGACTGACGGTAATAAGGTGTGATAATGCGGACTATTAGAATTAGCGACTTATTATGGAGACAAGATCTCAACTAAGAGATCTCATGGCTTCTTGACAAAAAATGTGTTGGCAGGGAGACGACCTCAGACAGGTTGTTGAGAAACAAGAATCTGAGGCCTTTGCTGAGGCCGAGGTGAGAAAACAAGCCCGTGAGGCCTATAACAGAAGGCAAGACTGCGATCCCGAACAACAGATGAAGAGAGAAAGAACGAGACACGAGAGGGTGCAAGCAGCACTAGAAGCTGAGAGTAACCGTTTGAGGACAACTGGTAGCATGAAACTGAAGCTACCCAAGTTTGACACAAAGCAGGATGATATGGACAACTTTATGGAAAGGTTTGGAAGATACATGTACGCCGAAAGCCAAGGTTGGGCACAGAGTGAATGGGCAATCAATATATGTCCCCTGTTAACGTTTAAGGGCCTGAAGGTTTTCATTAGCTTCCTGGTGGCTGATGCACTACACTATTCTACACTCAAAAGATCGTTGCTGAAGCGGTTTGAACTCTCTGGGAAGCGGTGACTGAGAGGGGCGAGGCTGCTAAACAGTTTGTGGCCTGCATATAACGATACGTAAACAGGTGGTTTGACATTTCCGACTGTGGCAAAGATTTTGCGGAGTTGAGAGACCTATAAGTAAGTGAGCAGTACGTGACCACCTGTGATTGAGACTTGGCCTTGATAATGCTAGAGTGTGCATCCAAGTCTGTTCCCGAAAATGGTTGGCTTGGCAGAGAGATATATTGAGGTTCATGGAGTAACAACAAGCACTCAGTCGTCAATGAAAAAGTCCCAAGAACCAAAAGTCAAGTCAGACACCCATAGAGACTTTCGGAAACAGACTCATATGAAGCACCACCGAAACTCAGCGGCAGTCAACCGCCAAAGTTCCCAGAGTGGAGAGAGGGAGTCAGTGAAGCATGCTAACCCTGAACACACCTTCAAATGAAAGCTGCGTCTGAAGGAAGGGTATGTGGGCACGACGAAAGTCTCATTGTTGAGAGACACAAGCTGCACAGCTGTTACAGTTCGATGCAGTGTAGTCAAACCATGTGATCCGACTAGCCGGAGGTGGTCATGCGAGTTGGCGGATTCAACCAAGAGATGGCTGCCTGTCAGCAAGATCAACATAAAAACACCGTACTACACAGTGTTTGCGATGTGTGTGAAGTGGCCAATGGCCAGCTGATTATCGGGGTCGTACATGGAGCCTGGGGACCCAGGGGATGTTGAGCGACAGCAGACGGCAGCTAGAGTCAACAAAGTTGGTTCAGGCAATAGCTTGGAGGAGGGTCCGAAAGATGGCTCACAAGTGGGTTCTACTACTCAAGAGAAAAAAAAACAGTGACCACAGCTCCAGAGGGAGAGAAGATGATCGACATGTCTTTCATGCTGATAAATCCAACAACGGAGTGGTAGCAGTAACTACCAGGGCGTAGGCACAGCGACAAAAAAGCGAACAATAAGCCGTTAGCTACATGTTCGACCATAGAGAAGGAGGGACCAAAGCAGTTCCAGGATGAAGATTCATCAGCGAAAAAGCCGTGGGAGGAAGCTGAAGTCAAATTTCAACGACAAACCACAGGTAAGGGATCGTACGTGATGGAAGGCCAGCAAGGAGTACTCTATCAATTATATCGGTTGTTTAAGAATAAGGATGGTGTAGAGGTGAATCAAGTTGTCGTGCCAAGCAGCTTACTGAAGTCCATGATGGGGCACCCCAATGAGCCCATACTTGGTGGACACCTGGGCGTTAGGAAGACAACTGACCGCATCACTAGCAAATTCCATTGGCCACGAATGACATAATAGATGACCTGATTCAGCAGATCATGTCACATTTGCGAGAAGACAATCCCGAAAAGTCGAGTTACCAAAGTACCGCTAGGAGAGAAACGCTTGACGGTGGAGCCTTTCAAAACGATCGCTATTGATCTGATTGGCCCTATAGCTCCAGCTTCCACTAAGGGAATATGTATATTCGCACGCTGGTAGATTTTACAACCAGGCACCCGGAAGCAGTGCCGCTACAGAAGATGGGGACAGACCGTGTAACTGAGGCATTGTTAGAGGTCTTCAGTAGAGTATGGCTCCCACGAGAGATCCTGAATAATCGTGCAACGCAGTTCACGCCGGAAGTGATGAAGGAGACCAGCAGGCTTGTGAGTGCATATAAGGTGTATACAACCCCTTGCAATCCACGCTGTAACGGGCTCTGTGAAAGAATCAAATGTGTACTAAATGCCCAGATGAAATCGGCGCAGGGTTAATAAAGATTTGTGAGACTACCGATACGACCCTTCTTGATGAAGGCGATTTAGAGCGTCAGCCGGAGGTTCACAACGAAACCTTCAAGGACATTAAGCTGATAGATTTGTTGTGGCCAAGATAGCGTGAACAGGCATTACGACTCCTATATGACTACCGCGGTATCTTCACCAATCATACTGGAGAGTCCGATTTGGCCAGTCACCGAGTTGACGACAGAAGAACCAATAAGAGTGAGAACTCGT
Source organism: Phoronis australis (assembly GCA_002633005.1). Lineage (NCBI taxonomy): Eukaryota > Metazoa > Phoronida > Phoronidae > Phoronis > Phoronis australis. The sequence goes on from NMRA01000272.1 coordinate 2,954, forward strand.
CAGATGCCGTATACTACTCAGGTCCAAGTGAAGAACGAAGTACAGGAGATGTTAAAGATGAACACTACTGAACCTTCCCCTTCGCCTTACAGCTGTCATGTAGTGTTGGTGGCTAAAACGGACGGTACCACAAGACTCTGTGTTGATTACCGGTGGCTGAATGCAGTGACCAAACGTTTCTTCTCGAAGTTCGACTTCAAGAAGGGCTACTCCCACGGATGATGCGCGTAAAGAGAAAACAGCATTCGTGATGCCAGGAGACTGTTACCATTTCCGCATGTGAACTCATCGGCCACGTTCAACAGGATGATGACGAGGATGTTAACAGGCTCAGGAAATATCGAGCAATATGTCGACGATGCGTTACTCTACACTGTCCCCTTGGAAGAATATCTTCATACACCGAGAGACTTGTTTCAGAACGTAAAACAAGCAGGTTTCACACAAAAATCGTGCAGCATTGGTTATCTGGAGATGGAGTTTCTTCGACACAAGGTTGGAATGAGCTAGAGGTCCTTGGACGATCAAGTGCTTATGGGAATCCAGAACTCATCAACGCCTTATACCAAGATTGAAGTACAGTAATTCATAGGGCTCACAAGGTACTATAAGAAGTCTGTACCTAACTATGCACAGGTAGCTACAGTGTTGATAGATTAACTGCAGAATGGCCAGCCGGAGAAAGTCGTGTGTACCGATAGGCATGACCAAGCATTCAAGAAGCGAACGCAAGCGCTTGGAAATAGTCCGAACCTAATAGTACCAGACTTCACCCAGAGATTCATCGTCAGGACGGATCCATCAAATGATGGTTCAGGGTCAGTCTTACTGTAGGAGTTTGACGATAGGACATTCTCTATTGTGCACGAGAGCCGGAAGCTTATAGAAAGCAAGCGACATTATTTCACAGAAGAGAAGGAGTGTTTGGTCTGAATTCGTTTGTAAATATTCAGCGTTGTAAGATTGAAAGCCCCAATAGCGTGGCAGAATTATAAATTCCACGTGGGGAATATCCCGGGTAAATCTAAAGTCGATGCAGACTACTGAAGTCTACTAGCAGAACCAAGTCATTGAGCACTGAAGACAACGAGACAGAAGCAGAACACAATATATGTGTGCCAGATGTTGAACTAGAAAATTAAAGAGTAATTTTCTCTTTGACAGGGGTGTACTAACAGCAATCTTAATTTAATTATTTTGTTCTGTTGTCCTGTGTGTGTTCTAGAAGATCATAATTGATTAGCATGATCTCAGAGATCAGCGATGAAGTAATTTCTTTACAATAGAATAGTGTGGAACATTCTAGTGATTAATGTTTTCTAGAACATTTTACATCCTGGAATTGGTTTGTACAATGATTGGGTAGATTGCGGAAGGTTGGTTCTAGAATGTACATGGTGAAAAGTTGCAGAAAATGATATGAGACTACAAACATGCTGTCACGGATGGGTAACAGTTAGAGATAGTTGAAAATCAGTTGATGTTAAAGAGAATTACACGACAGTTACGAAAAATTCCATATAAAAACCAGATGGTGGGCTATATATGCAAAATCACCAATTTTTTTGAAACTTAGCACATCAGCTGGCCTTGTCAAAAGAAACCTGAGCCTGAATTTTTAAAAGTTTCCGAGTTTTTTTTAATCCTTTTTACGACCACTTTGTACTTTTTCCGAAAAATAGCAAAAAATAGTACTTGGAAGTAGGTAACTTTTTGTCAGCAACAACACATCATCGCTTCACGCTATAGAAAAAAATAACTGTATAGCAGAAAGAAGAAAGAATAACGTACAAGAAAAACTAGTTCGGGTGGATTTTTGATTTTTTATGTCCTCCCATTTTAGCCTACAAAAATATCATTTTCACTGCTTATTATTAAGGCCATTTTTACGCATTTTTATCACTCTCCCAAATCTATATCGGATTCTTTTGGAACATGAGTTAACTTCCATCTGTTACTGCTGTCTTTGTTCAGCCCAAAGCAAGAATAAAAAATCTTGTCTCTTTCATAGTTTTTGTGCTGTCAGTTTTTTACATAACTCACTTACACACTTTTCTGCCAATCTGTGACTGTCAGTTTGTTTAAAAGACTCCAGGAGGCGCTACTCGATTGTGCAATTATATATCGACCAAGCAACGGTCTCAGGACCAAGATGCCAAATAGAACAAATACCATTCGTTTTGCTACATTAGTGACGAAGGAGATCATGGGAAGCTGTATGAGAGATTTTTTCTTCGCGGATTTTCAGTTTTGCTGGTGCAAAAATAAAAATTTGTTATAGGATTACAGAAATCAAAAAAGTCAATTTTAATGTACTTAAGTTAATAATACAACCACATCACCATCTCATACTTAAGAGAAGCACTTTTTATTCTTAATAAGGGTGCCCATTACCCATTGCTTGGCCAGTTTTCAAACACCGTAACTGACTAAGAATCCCACGCACTGCCTGCAGTGCATGCTGGTCCATTTTCAGACCTCCTGGACAAATCCCTGTATATGCGCATGAAAAAGTACTCTAAAACTAATAGCAAAGTTCATACTAAAACTAATCAAGACCTTCGAGAACACACGTGAAAAGAGGACGGTGGATACCAGGAGAAGTGTCGTGTTATTGGACATACAAAGTGTCACGCAATGCTTCTTTTACTACACAAAAGCGGCCGAGCATGGTGGCAGTGCACCAGTGCAATTTCAGAAAAATAACAGGTACGGATATTTACGATTGAAAGCATAATACTTTCAGTGATATCCACGATACCGGCTTTCCAAACCAGTATTTAAGCAATTGGGTGTTGTTGCGACTTACCAGCTAAAAGTTTCACAATATGTAAATTCCGGTCATGCGGCGGACTCAAAACCACAGTTTCTTGAAGGTATGCTAGGTTTAGTGTATGATGCATTTCTACACAAAACTTGAAAAAACTGCATTCTGTTTGAAGAAAACAAGAGCTACTGAAACACAAAGACTTTTTATTTTGCTGAGTACACATGTCTAAGATAGACGTTTCTCAAAATTAGATACAGTGTAATCACTCCTATAAAAATCTCAGTAGTTTCAAGAGAATAAATCATGTAAAAAGTATGCTTTACGAGTCTCAAACTGAACATAAAACAAAAACGCTAGTAAAAAGTGACAGAAGATTTCAATGTTGACCATCAGTGGCTTGGATTATTTTCCCCAAACAGCCACCAGTCAAATCTCTCCCCCATGGAAGCCCCTAATTTGCGTCATCTTCCATTTTTTTCCAATTTCGCTCAGGGTGGACGCCAGTCCCCTAGCTAAGATAATGATGACCACAACAATATCGTAAGAATAGACAACAAATAAAACATTTTCATAATTTCCTACAGTTTATGATGATAACTCATTCATGATCGACTTCAAGCTCCAACTCATTCATTGAGGCAAACTCGTGGGGAGCAGCAGCATCAGCATCTTCAATATTCTGAATATTTCCGATTCGAGACGCGGGAACCATACGGGAAAAATTCCAGCAATCTGCTACTCCGACAGCCATTCTTCAAAGGAGAAAACTTTTCTTTGCTTATTCCTGGCTTCTCGCATCATCTTTACAACCTCAGCTGGCTGTTGTTTTCTGCCTGACTGTTCACCTTCAGAAAATATATCACTGGGTTAAGTCTTTACCTTCTCAGAGAAGCAGACCACTTTTCTAGTACTTTTCAGGGCCCAGTCCTGCGGCGACTTGATCAACAACGTAAACGGCAGACAACTCAGGTGATGATACAGCTGTGGTAGTAGATAAAATCTCAGCTTGTCTTGAAATATGGTCGAACTGAGTCTCGTTCTGGAGGGATGATGAATGAGCACCAACATCCAAATGCTCATTTAGCTCAGCATCTGTAGGAAAGGATTTCGAGCATCCATAGTGTGTGCATGTGAACTTCGTATGACGTTCACGGGATACACGCCCCGACTCAACCCTTGGAGCTGTAAAACACTCGACTGTTGCAAGGTCAAGACTTTTCAGAGGCAATAGTTTACATGACTTGTTGATGACAAGTTTTCCCTCCCCTACTCTATGGGCCTTCCATGCTCGAATGCCATCTGCGGAATACTCAAAGTTTGTCAGCAAACTTATCCCTGGGATACTGTGCTTGGGAAGGACCTTTGGGGCATTCACACTACAGGACGACACCTAACAGCCTTTGACACCTCCTCTAGACTCTAGTGCATGTTTCAGGTCGACTGCTTTTTGAACGTTGTTGCCTTCATTGACGAAGTACTTGGCATGGGACTTCAAGGGTGCGATTTTCCTGTCACAGATGTCTTTTCCCTTCTGACTTTCACTGAANAACCTGTTTCGTCTCAACACGGTTATTATATCAGTAGCTCCTTCAAAACATTTCTAGGGAGGGGGAAAATTTCCCCTTCACAAAGATAATGAAAATCATCCATAAGTACAAAATGGCTTCATTCAAAATGAAGGCTTGTGTGCAAAATCTACTAAGAGAAAAATAATGCATCACTGTCAAGCTTTTGTTGGGAAATGACAAGAAAAAGCCCATATATTAAGTGCACACTCCCTGTATCTTGTACTGTTACAGTAAATCAATATACTAAAAAGAGGTAAAGGCAACAACATTGTTCATCACTGGCTTTCTGTTATATTAGGCACATCTGAGAATTACTTTGTAACACCTTGAATACTAATTGAGGATTTATTTTTACCTGATGGCTTTCACCTTTCTTTGTGATACAAGCCACCACGTGCCGTGAGATCCTTTTTACCAAACCAGTCGGACTGTGCTTCACAGAAACTGATGGGTATGAACTTCATTGCAAAATCCATTACAACCAAAACTTGGTGTGGGGTGACAGATGACATCAGATCCTGTTTTGCTTGTTCCTGGTTTATCCATCTGACAATATTCTGTGTGTTCGTGATAACAGCACATCAATTTTTGGTCTAAAACCAAGTCCAAACTCATGCCGATTTGTAAAATATATAACGGCGCATTTCCATTGGGTTGCCAGTCCAACCTCCCATCTCCAGCTCTGGCAAGAATCAGCTGTAATTCCGATATACTTTCAAACTTCTGTAGCACTTTACACGACCTCAGATGACTTCTGACGTCTTTTACACTGCTAGCGAAGGCCACATTTACTCCGCAATCACACGTATGTAACGAAAATTGACCAAATGTACAAGAAGAAAACTCCTCCATATTCTTTGCAGTGACAGGAAGTGCATGTAATCTCGAACCCTAAAGTACTATTGGTAAAGTTAAACAAAGAATGGAGTAATTTAGAAAATTGGGGTCTAAAAAGTTAAATTTAATTTTTTTGTGATATTGCATTGTTGATATTAGATTTTATATTTTAGGTGATATCTCTAAACTAAAAGAGTAGCCTCAACTCTCTTGTCAGTCAGAGTAAGGCCACATCACAAAAATGCCCAAATTCGAGGTCCACGTTTAGAACTAAATATGTAAGAGACAAGTTTTTTTAAAAGCAATTATCAAAGTTCAATCTTAGAAGTGTCTACAAAGAGAATTTCAACTTCAAATATATTCCGATATAGCAGGCAGGTTACGCAACATCTTGCCACTTGTGACTGGCCTGAAAAGTGGTCTCGGAGTTTTCTCCCCTGCTGGAAACTTAATTGTACCTATGAGTTGCAAATTTCATTTTCTTACTAACCTTACATGAGTATTTATGACCATTAATGTCAAACTTTGTCACCAGTTTTCCAAGTCTGATTCTTTGCCGTTCAAAAAATGCAGTTTTACTGACATGAAAAAATGCAAAATATGACTTTATAGCCAAATAGGTCATATCTCGGTAACCAAAGGTCATTGACTGCAAATATTCCAGCAGTGTACTTTGGGCCAGCATCCCAACACATGCACAAAGTATTAGTTCTGTATGAATTTTTGAGTATATAGTGATTTTTCATTTTCATATGGTTTTTATATGGAATCATTCTTAAGTAGCTGAAAGTGGCTCATAAGTTCAGCACAAGTCAAGACTTCGTAGCACTAGATGGAGTGTGAACAGACATTATGTAGGATGTTCGTTTGAGTAACCTTGCGAAAGTACGGTCGAGATTAATAAAGTGATTAACACGAACCCGTCTTCAGTGCATCTTTGCACGGATAGCTATTTGGACCGGTCGGTAACCACCTACGCCCACCCATACGCGGGGTAAAACGTGAGACATCAATGAAGAAAAGTGTCGACAAATCGCCGACCTCTTTGTGGTCGGCCCATCCTAAAATTCGAAATTAGCTGCCATGGTCTTCCGCTCAAATTCTAAGTCAGTCACGTGATACAACAACGATCATTTCCCATGAGTACATTGCAAACAAATTCCTGATTTTGTTTCTGCGGCAAACACCTCGCCATCCGTTTGAAGTGACAGTTACAGAGGTAAAAACAAAACGTCAAAAAAAAACACATCACATGAGAAAGTCCACATGGCGAATTTCTGTTGGAGTGTAGTACAATAGGTGTGTTCGCTTGTGAGTTCGCCGCTCTCGCTAGTACTAGACCTGTCAAGTAGCGAAGAAAGCAGCGGTCAAGTACGAAGCGCAAGAACAATTGCGAAGGACGGTTGTTGCACAAATTCATCCACAAAAACACCAGACCTGTCATTTTTATATGTTTCGTAAGGATCCAGAAAGGTAAGGAGTATTTGTTATTCAATAACGTGATACATTGCCTTCCATTTTGTATGTTGTGTTCACGGTTAGAAGACAAGTAGATTGCAATCCCGGTGCCACTGTCGCCTGCAGTGTAGGCCTGGGATACTGCACAGCCGGGATGCCGGCGGAAGGACTATGATTAACAATGTAATCGTCATGTTTTTTTGGTTATTTGCAGTCACCCGAACGATCACAGAGACAATTTTTGAAAAAACACACCCATGACCATGGATCAACATGACCGGTGAAACGGCAGCAGACACAGCCACGAGTCTCCGTAAGAAAATGTTCATTATTTTAATGTGCCAGTTGGCCCAAAGTTAAGCAACGCCAGAGCGTTCATGAAAAAAAGCTAATTGTATGGGCCAATGATGCATAGCACGGTCCTAAAAGTATCCCTCGATAAACATTTGAGTCTTAATTTTTAGTTGACTTTGTCTCTATCACAGGCACAGTACGACTTGACTAGGTCTACTATAGTGCAATGTAGTGTAGTGTATAGGCTACCAGTCTTCTATGAGCCTGGTGAGTGTGAGATTTGTGCCTGCGTCTCTTAAAGGCGAAGGCAACCTTTTTCCATGTCATTTTGAGCTAAAATAAGGTTGGTTGTTCTACTTCGGTTGTGTTGAGTTCCGTCGTCGTTTGCTTTCATTTACTAGTCAGTCAACATGCCACACTGATGCTGCGTACCAGAATGTACTAATTATCGGCTCACGCGCGCTTTGGGAGTACCTTTGCATCGCTTTGCGATGGATGACAAACTTCGCCGTACTTGGCTCGTTCGTGTGAAGAACGCAGCATTACCCGTCCACGCAACGTACAAAGCAGTGGAGAATTACCGTGTGTGTGACAAGCACTTTCTGCCGTCCGATTACGAAAGGGATTTGAACGCTGAACTGATGAAGGTCCCTGCGAAACAACGTCTGAAGAAGGATGCCATTCTGTCTGTGTTGATTCCCGGCAGTGCCCTGTCGCCACCCCCGAGAAGTGCGTTTTTGAAGCGAGAAGCCTCGCGAGCTGTGGCCAGTACAGTGACTGGAGCCAGTGGAGGCACTTCATCTGCTGTCACCCCGGCCTCCGAACGTACCCCAGAGCGTGCAATTCCTAGAACCGGTAGTGATTCGCCCTGTGCTGTTTTCTCCAGCCTAGAGCCTCTAAGCAGCCCTGCAGCGGTATTGAGTAGTGGGAGTTATTACAGGCTCAGTTCGACACCCAGTGAAGAGGACAGTTCGTCGTCCATTGAACAGATCGGTGAGCCAAACTTTGATAAGTTTATTGTGGACTTGTCTAAAGTGTTGGAGCTATTTAGAAGGTGCCAGGTGTGTGGCGAGGGAGTCACACGACATGGTGTAAGCAGTTTGGGTGCTCAGGTCACCATCCAGTGGGAGTGTGTCGCGGGACACTCTGGCAAGTGGGACAGTTGTTCCTCTGTCCGTGGTATGCCGGAGGTCCACTTAACCATGTCCAGTAGTGGCTTGGCCTCGTCGAACTCTGAACAGCACAAGCATTCCATTGAGGTAGGCATAACAACGCACACAGTGCATTTGCACCAAGATGTGTCACCACGTCTGTCCTCAGTAGCCGCCTCGTTTCTCTCAACAGCTGCCTGTGCCTGTGCGTACTCTGCCACGTTATACTCGGGCTCAAACATGTACCCACCCACTGAATGTCCGTGAAAAAATTCCTCGTCACCACTGCTGTGAACAAGGTCTCCGTCACTCACACTACTGTCACTGTGATACGGGTCACCGACTCCAGCCATTTTCAGCTTATAACACTCTAAACAATCCCTAAATCCAACGTAGTTGAGTTCTCTACTAACCTATCTTGCCGCAGAATACTCGCCGATGGAAAGTGGTGGCGACAATTGTTGAAAAACAGCACAAAACAGAAGTAGAATAGAACAGATTCGCACGTAAAGTCAACGCAAAACCAAGTGGCGGGAAACGCTTGCCTCCTAAAACGTCACTTCCGGAGCAGCGGACGAGTAATTTATAAAATCACGCAAAGCTGTAATTAAGTGGAAAATATGTCTAGAATAACCAACCAACCTTATTTTAGCTCAAAATGAAGTGGAAAAGGGTTGCCTTCGCCTTTAATTGATTTCTGTTACTTGCAAGCGCTGGGAGCCTACCTTATGAATAGAGTCGCAAACTACTTTTCCAAGAACTGCTTGTCCAAGTTATGCTCTCGTCATTTTCAGGAATGCATGTTCATGAATTCTCGTATGAAGAACAAGCTGGTATGGAATGCAATGCCAACAATATTTGATTCCTGAATCCACCATAATGAAGATGTCATAAAGTTCTCGAAAATTATGTTTATTATGAATGTGGAATAAACTTGATTGCATGTTTGATTATCGCTTCACAAAGTAAGTATTTTACTGGGATCTCACGTGTAGAAAGGACAATTGGTCAAAACCTTTATTTCATTTTTTTTGCAAAGGCGGGTCAGACTGAAACATTTTATTAAAGTTTGGACTGTGATTTGGAAAGAGCCCAGGCGAAACTGGTGAATCTTTCAGAGTCTGAATGGAGGGCTGAACTTTTCACAAAACCCAAGCTAAATTATTTGAAACAAACTACCAGACTTTTGTGTAAAAGTTTACATTTCTAGAGAAAAAATCCTCATTTCTCAATTTAGATGTGGAGTGTTGCCGCGGAAAGTGTAAAGTGGACATTTTGATATTTTAACTTGTATTTTTTAACTCGTGTTTTTTGTAATGTCCCAGGTATAGAGGATGTAGTAAATTTTATCTGCTCATATGTTCTCTATATTATTCCCAGAACAGCCTTATTTGCAGAGGTCATGTTGGTTTGTCCCACCTCTCCTGATCTAAGGATTCAAAATCTGTTTGCATCTAGATGACAAACTCCTGTTTGAGTAAATTACTTTTCACCGTGGTTTATAACGCATTTCTATGGCGAAAAGAGGTATTGTTACTAGTGAATAACTAGAGGGTGAGAAGGTTGGCCAGATTTTCTTGTTCTCTTGGTATATCTGTTGCTTACTTGTACGTTTTGGAGATTGTGATTAATATAAGCGCCAATTGTGGCCAGGAAACAGATATGATCTCGTGCTCAGGTTACAACTTACCGTTATTGATCACAGGAACAATGAGTATACATGTATGAAATTACATTTTGGTTTAGCCATCCAAGTCTTCTAGCTTAGTTTTTTATGCTGTTGTGTGAATAGTGAATATTTTGATTGCTGTTCAGTACCACTTAAAATACTTTGTCATGACATTTTGCAACTTTGACTAGTTACATGTATGAGTGATGATATATTCAATCTTAATATGTTTTGTAAGTTGTGAGTTATTCTGTAGATTAGCAACTGACTTGTAACTACACGTGATTATAGTTGGAGGGTGGACAGTTTACCCTGTACTGGCAAGTCACTAAGAAATAATGGAATGTTATAAAAATATATGTGAGAGTCCATCAGAACGGATTACAATGTTGTGTTACTGATGAATTGCCTTGGTTTCTTCTTCTTAATTGTGACACACTAACTGCACAAAACAGGTGTCTGCATTGCAAGTAGCTCGGTGCATTGAATAACGAACACATGGGGCATTATTAGATGGAGGTGAAACCAGCAATAAGCTGGAAGCACCATGTAATGGAAAGTTGGAAAATACCTTGGATGGTACTGAAATTACCACAGAGCCATGGACACCAATCATTGCAAAATGTCTATGGGTGGGAGGGGCTTGCACACAACGAGAATCATATTTTACCACCACCTCAGAACATGTTGCCATTTGGAGACCACCTGGTTTTTACCCGGTTTGCATTCCTCTCTTGTACCCCTTTGCTGGCACTAGTGGGCAACTCCCCTTGAACATCCAGGAGCAATCACTACAGTCATGTAATCCATGGGAGGTATGAAATGTTTTAAGGAACGACAATTTGCCTTATAAACATTAAACAAAACCGTAATGGCTTTTGAGGGGATAATGAAAGTGGATACACTTTAATATTAATTAAAACACACATTTTCATTCTCTTTCACCACTAAGTTAGTGTTCTTTATTCGCCGCGTGGGGCGCTAGTTTTTCGACCGATAACCACTGCAGCGAATGGCAAGAAGGCGGAGAGAACACTCCTATCGCACTACACTCCTTGGTTATACCAGAACCCCTTCTCAAATTGGCAGAAGGTTGCATTTACTCAACACGCATCTTCAATTCAAAGGTCTCAAGCACGCCCACAACTTAACGCAAGTACCAAATCAATGTTCACTGGAATAGCTTAGATCGAATTTTGTTTGTGAAGTTGCCAAAAAGCATAGTATGCAATTTCCACACCATTAGAAACTATTGTGGGTCATTTGAGTAAACAGAATCCATCCGTCCCCACTACGATTGGTTGCCAGCCCCACAAAACCCTTATGATCAAGTAACCGCTGTTGAAATTTGGCATAATGCCAGTAAACACCACTTGCTTTCAAAAGATAGCGACCATAGCATCATTTTGAAGCATTTGATCAACAATTTATTTATGAACTAAACCTTTTACCGGGATTTTCCTTTGATAAGCCCATGGCTTGTATTCGGAAATGAAAAATTTCAGGCGTTTTAGTAACGCTTAATACACGCCCGGGTGTTTATTCGGAATAGAGGGACGTGTAAACAAAAAGTCCCATTTTTACTGACTTTGCCATTTTCACTTGAAACTGTTTTAGGTTAATAAAGGCATAGTTCGACAACATCTTGTTCGTTTTTTATAATTAATAAGATGCTCCACAAAATTGAATTTGTGACAAAAAGTTGACGCTTAACGTGCTTTAAGAGGAAATTTTCCGAATAAATGCTCCACTATCTGGACATTTGACACAAGAAGTTGTAACACCAATTAAACGCTCATGGGCTTTTGTTCGGTCTAATTTTCCGAATAAACTCACATGCGCGTTTCATCGGATGGGCTTATCTACGGAAAATCCCGGTAAAAATGAAGTACATATACTTGTCAAGCATTCGGTTATTAGGAAACAACACACATTGTACCTCCATTTAGGTCTTTATAGTTTGAACACGTCAGGTGACGTTGAGGGAATCAAAGCGTAGATGCAAGAAAATTAGTACTGTAACAGTATGCAGCCAGTGTGGATGACGAAGACGGAGCGCTTTCAAAGCCAAATGTCTGTTATTTCATTCAAGTGCCCAGTTGCATAAAAATTACCAAATAAGGACTCAACTAACTTCCCTAAATCTTCTGTGTCTTTGTGGACATTTAAAAACACCGATGTATGTACTTCTTATACTGTCATAGTTGCAATACTAAGACATGTTTTGGCTTTGGTACGAACTGAGACAGAAATCTACGTCGATTTTTATCAAAATTAAATAGGAATTCTTTCATGCAACGCCTCTAACTTAAGAACTAGCTTCCTCTTTGTTTTTACTGAACTCAAGGCTCAGTTTTAGTTACAATATTGTCTAAAGATAAAGAGGAGTTTACAATCAAAATGAAACGATGCAAAAGGATTACATCACTAAAGAAAGACACAAATGCGCTCACGATTTAGGGATCTTATTTGAGTCCATATTTGGGACTGTTTCGCAACAATATAACTTCTAGCGGGAAGGGAATTGATAAAAATCAAGCACTTTGTGACATGTTTTTGCAATCTGGTGCAATGTTAGGTGTAGATTAACATTTCTAAAGAACAACGCAAACAAACTATTCTAACCCCCTAGTGGCCACCATGCACAAAATCCAATATGGCTGCTGCTAAAAATAAACATTGGCATATCTCGGCCATTTTCATCGCTAGAACATATTTTAATAATATGTTTTCAATAAATTTTGGGGGTAAGGAGTTCACATCTGATGCTAGCTTTATTCCTTGAAATCATTTAAATCTTTGTACACTGTCTCCGGATTGAAAATGTCAAACACTTGCCAAGTTCTAGTCATAGATGGTGGATCACGCACAGGGTGAAGACAAAGCAGCAACGTTAAAATTGAAACTTGTTTAATTGACATCAAACATCTCACAGTTTAGAGTACAAATCAAGAACTTCAATCTGGAAAAAACAAAATGCCCATATATACAAGAAGTGATAATCCCTGCATGATACAGTAAGTAAACCATGTCCAGAGTTAAATATCCCAACATTGTCATGTGAACCTAAAGTACAACTCATAAACTCAAATTGCAAAGTTACAAACCCGCTAATCGAAAACCGGTTGTAAGCAATCAAACTACAGACGGTGAGCATCAATGAGCATATTGTCAAGAGAGCCAACTGGCGGAAGAAATCCAAACTACAGCACTGCATGAAAACACGTGTTTCTGAAGCGAGGTCCTTCGCTGCTAAAACTAACCCTATTCAAAGATAAGTCAAGCTAGAAATTGCAATATTACGTACACAACAAACAGAACTAATAAACCAGCAAAATCTTCCTTGAACGCTATGTGAGAGGCAACGCGAATGCATCCAGCCTCTACAGAAATCATGGTGGAAACAGGACAAGTTGACAGTAAAATGCGTCCCGGCTCAGACACGGGTTACACCAAAACAATAAATGTGGCATAGCAATACTGAAACATCAAATAGCCAACAGAGGGCAGAATCAGAGACTCAAAATAATACAAACTCAACGAAACAGATGATGACTGCCATCTCTACTCTCAACAGAAAACATGTCAATTAGGATACCCTGATGATGTCATCGATTCAAAAATGGTGGACTTTGTGATCATGCTCCACATCTCAATAGTGTGGAGATAAACTATTGGATGGATCTGGACATGACCACATGTCATCCCTAGCAATGTTTTCACTTCTTGTGTTGCTTTAAAAGTACATGATACAAACTAGCAGTCAGCAATAGTTGGTAGAAAATGCTGTTCATTCAGTAAAGCATCGATGTTTCTATAGGTTTGTCTAGAAGTATTGACACAGTCAGTTGGAGAAGTCACGTTTTGTGCAAATTTGCTTCTGGAAAATAGTAACTTTAGACTTTTGTGCAGCAAATCACATCGACATACCCGTTAAATAAACAAAGTAACTTTGATGAGGAGAAACATTTAAGTTGAGTCATTTGTGAATGAAAATTGCATTGAAATTACCATTTTGAATTAGAATTGGTTTCAAAACATGAAACTAACATCAGAATTGAACTCCTCACCCCCAAAGATATTGAAAACGTGATATTACAAAGTGTTCTATATCCGAATGTCAGAAAAAATTGAATGAGTAGCTAATACAGATAATTCTATTTAAGTTTCCCAAAATGTGTGCATTTGTACTTTTAAACCATGGGGTAAAACGTGTTTACATGTATTTCGACGTCAATATCTATTCTGGGTTATGTTTATCACTTTGGTTTTAGGGTCAATGCGCGATAAAGATTCTAGACATTTCTGAGATCAAATCGTAATATCCAATGATGTGATTGGATAAGATCATGTGATGTTATTACCCATTCGTTAAGTAGGTATATTGTTATAATTTGGACAGAAGTTAGGAAAATCCTCAGATGGAATGAAGTAGTTGAAGCCAGAACACTGGCTAGAGTGTGCAGAAGAAATTGTACAACAGAGCCATCTCGCGAAAGATCCTAAAAGGAATTTTGGCAAGGGCACTGAAGAATTAGCGAACAGGAAGTAAACTAAGAGCTTGTCACTCGCCTCCAAGTGTTGCAACACGAGAGACAGACCAGCTAGAGGAAAAGTGGGTATATAGCAAGATCCAGTCTTCAAGTTTGCGTCGCGAAGGACTGTGACCAGCACGTACACTGACGCAGTATAATATAATATTCACCACCAGTATTGCCATCCAACGATCGAGTCCTACAGCTGGTATAACAAATAAAACGGTTGTTTAGATATTGATTGAAGTAATCCTTAAAAAAGGCTAGCGTAGTTACTTTTCTTCATTGTTGAGGCAAGCGTAGTAGCACTTTGTTCTACTTGATTAACAACAGGCTTCGTTTGTTTTAATTAGTGGGTACCATATAATAAATTAATTACTTGATTTAACCCTTCTCTCTCCGTCTACGAGCAATCTCAAAGCATAGCTATCTTTTAGTCATACCCACAGTGAACTTCTGACTCCGAGATGTGTCAATTTCCATTTTCAGCAGCGGGCATACTGGATTTTGTGCATATTGGCCACCAATTTGTTTGTGGCATTTTAAAATTTTCTTTGGCTACAGCTAACATTGTACCAAATTGCAAAAAAATTGTCATAAAGTGCTCAATTTTTGCAAAACTGCATGTTTGCCCTTGTGCTATTGCATTAACGGCTTATTAACGCACATGATCTTGACAAAACTTATTTGTTCATTTGCTCTCCCTAGATGGGCCGACTGCAGTCACCATTGACAGTGAAAATCATCGGAACAAAATATTTAATCACTCAACCGGAGTACTGACAGTACATGAAGGACAAGACTACGTGCTCAGATGCCAAACAAGCGTGACCTCGCCAAGTGCCACAATGATGTGGTCGGTCAACGGGACGGTTAAAAATGTGTCGAGCACAATGAATAGGTCGTCTAGTGACGGTTACGTGTTCATCCGAAGTTTGACTTTAACTCCAAAAGGTCTCCATAACGGTCTCTATGTAACATGTAGTGCTTACAACAATGGAGACCGAAGAATCAGTTGTTTGCGAAAGTATCGATTGTATGTTATCTGTAAGTATTTGTTATTTGGCTTCACTTCTATCTGGTTCTCGGAGAGAAATACATGTAGATGACAATTTCAATCGGGGAATATGTAAACAATCATGGTAATAGGGCATCGTTGCGTGCTTTTTCGCCTGGTAACTTATAGCCTTTAGAACTTTCAAATGTTCTTTTCCAAGTGTAGGAAGTGCTTCTGACATGGTCACTTTTGCCTTGTCAACAGTCTTAACACAATTGGCTTCAAGTCGCGAGAGAGAGAGAGAGAGAGAGAGAGAGGGGGANTTCTGATATAAATAAATCAATGTTACCGGGTCCACTTATCCATACCTCCCCAAACCCGTATCTGAATAAAATATCTTTAACTGCACTGGCCCAATTTGCTCGTCCTTTTTCACAGTCTTCCCGCAGCATCCTGTATCTTTTCTTTGGGTATCTGGGGTTATTCATCTGTAGAATTTAGTCCAGTAGATTATTGGTCTGCCCAAGTATTTCACAGATAATAAATGCCGTCCGCATTCTCCTCTGGCCATAACGTTACTTGTTTTCTTTGGGACACCAGCAACCCATTTACAGAAATCATTGTGAACACTTTCTATGTCTTTCGAATATACTGTACCCCATATCTCAGCACCATATAACAATATAGGAACTACCATACTATCAAACAATTTAAAACATACATGCGGGGATCTACACTTCACTTTGGTTAAACATGCTTTTAACATGTTCATTGCTTTTCTAGCTTGTAAAGCTGGTATTCTACAATTTTCATTCCATTTTAATCTGCAAGAAAATGTCACACCAAGATACTTGTAATAAGATTTCGTTTCTACCGATTTCTTATTGTAGAACCACCGTTCTTGTGCCGACAGAGTTCCACCTCGCCTGAAGACAACAACATTTGTCTTATCAAGATTAACACAAAGACTCCAATCCACACAGTAGATGTGCAATACATTTAATTTCCTCTGGAGACCAGGCACTGTGTCCGACACAAGCACCAAATCGTCCGCAAACAATAACGAACTTAATTCACAATCATCACACTTGATACCTCGTCCTCCATTTTCTTTGACCTCTGACACCAGTCCGCTAACAAAAACACACAATAACCAAGGACTCAGTATACACCCTTGTTTCACACCTCTCGTACAATCAAAATAGGGTGTGATTTGACTCTGTATTCTCACGCACGATTTCACTTCAGCATAAATATTCCTCAGGAGATTGAAAATTTTCCCGTGGAGATTATTTTTTAACAAACAATAAAATAGACGTGTAGTTTCTAGACTGTCAAACGCCTTGCTAAAGTCTACAAAGGCACAGTACATTTTTCCACCTCTTTTTGATAAATTTATGTGGGCCAAAGCTTGTAGAACAAAAATGTTATCCACGGTCGAATAATCCGCCCTAAATCCGCTTGTTCCTCAGGGATACATTGCATTGCATCCGACCACTTAATCAGCCTTCTGTTTAATATTGATGTAAACAGCTTGCTTATGCTATCAATTAAAGAAACTCCCCTGTAATTATTTGGGTTATTTGTGTCTCCTTTCTTGTAGATTGGGACGATTATACTCTTTCTCCAGTTCTCCGGGAATTTTCCTGTCGCCAGTACCTTGTTGAATAGTTTGCATAATACTTCAAGGATGTCACCAGTCAGTGCTTTGAAGATTTCGTTTGGAATACCATCTTCTCCAGGGGTTTTGTTGCTTTTAAGTTTATCTATTTCCTGCTGGATTTCGGACATGTCAATTTCTTTATTAAGTTGTACCAGGATTTCATCACCAGGTGTGTTGGCACAGTCATTGCAGGTTTCGTCGTGCTCTCGCATTTCGTCCAGCAAATTATTAAGGAATTCCATGTTTTCCCGTACAGGCTCAGTGTTCAAGAGTTTTTCAAAATAGTTATACCATTCGTTCGACGAAATATCTGCTTGTTGAATATTGTTCGGATTTATGATTGACTTCACGTTTGCCCAGAATATTCTTGGATCTCTCACTGAATCACATAATTTCCTTTCCATTTGTTCGTTATAATTCTTCTTTTTTCACGACAGGTTTCCTTAAATTGACTTTTCGTATCAATATAATTACGTAGTGTATCCACACACTTTGTGGATCTGAAAAGTTTCAATAAATTATGTTTTTCTATTTTCCTTTGCTCGCAAACGTTGTCGAACCACCTTGGCTGCTGCCTGTTCACTGCGAGTTTATTGCTTATTTTCATGTCAGCGCCGCAAGCGTGGAATAATTCATTTATTAATTTAACTGCTTTGTTAATATCCATATCGATGTCTGAAGATATTTGGGATAATTTCTCGGTGGTGTCAACGCTTCCCAGTCTATCCTTAAAACTTGAAGATTTATGTGGCTGCCACTTGAGTCGGTGCAATGGGGTTGTTCTGACACTAGTGTTCGATCCGTCTGTATCAGCTTCCGTATGTTCTAGATAACGTAGAGTACACATGATAGGGAAATGGTCTGACTGGTCGTAGTTTAATACTTCAAAGTCATTAATTTTTTCGAACAGAGATGCCTCGGCAATAATATAGAAATGTCGTGGCTGTAGTATGCTGACCCTTCGGGAGGGAGATAAATTAAACCTATTATTACATGTGGCTTGTCTGAGCCAGCAAACAAATCTTTGAGATGCAAATATACTCTGTCTTCCAAATTCTCACAGATGCGAGTTATTTTGGTTCCTAAATTGTTCTTTACCATTACTGTCACTCCACCAGATGCTTTGCCGTTATGTATGTTTCGTACTGATGTGAACGTGGAATAATTTTCTAAGAGATCGCCAAATTCATGCTCTGCTCTTGCGTGTGATTCAATGAATCCTATGAGGTCGTAGTTTCTAATTATTTTTTTAATTTCTCCTTTGTTTTGTCGTAGCTTACTTTCTAGCCCCCCTATGTTCCATGATCCTATTTTCATTTCTCTTGTCATTGTTTGCTATTGACTGTCGTCCTCTTCATTTGTATCCGTTCTATCTCTGAAGATGTATCTATCCTCGTTGCAGACAACTTTGTCTATATGATCGTCATACAGGTACATTTTCCTGTTGTGATAAAGCTTATCGAATTTTATTGTGGCTTCTATAAAATTATTGTCTCTTGAGAACTGCCATAACTTTGATCTAGCGATACGAACCTTCTTGCTGAAGTCTTCAGCCACCGAGTATTGAGTTTCACTCCTTAATTTTCTTTTGCCTTTTAAGATCTGCATCTTGTCCTTGAACGAACTCAACTTTGCGATGATTGGTCGAGGTTTGCTAGGGTTCTTGCGACCAATCCTATGGGCCCGCTCAATCTTTACCTCTGATATGTCGAGGTGGTTATTGACTAGTTCCTTTACTGCAGTTTCCGCTTCTTCCCATGTTTCCGAATTCCCCTCGGGAATGCCGTGAAATATTAGGTTGTCCCGTCTAGACCTATTCTCTAAATCATCCACCTTGCTTTCCAAGTGCGCCACCTGTTGTCTCAAACCGACATTTTCCTGCTTCATTTCCTTGCATTGACGACTTAAGGATTCGAATTTACCAGACAAATCTTCTCTCATTTTCTCAAATTTTGCATTCATTTGTTCTAGTAGTTCTCTATTCGATATGTCAGGTGGGTTACTTTCAGGTTGAGTCATATATGAAGGTAAGGTCCGGTTGCGCAATCCGGTCGCAGGTCCTGCATTAGGTGTGCCTTTACCTCCTGGCATGATTTGCTATTGTTACGTAACCTGTATATACACTGTAAACTGAAACAGAGCTCTGCCACCTCAGTGTAGGTAACCCTATAGCAGGTTATGGAACTGTCTCAAAGTCGGTTTTCACTCAGTCTAATGAAATTTGACGAACCTTCAAGCGTTCTTTAGATGTTGAATATCACTTTCTCCTGACTGAAGTCCACACTTTTGCGTATAACCGTAGTAATTTCTGGTTTTAGTATGAGCGATGTAGATATGCGTTCACAAAAATAGCGCCACCTATCAGAAGAAATCATGTTCTTTACAAAGTGAAAGAAGTGCTTCTGACTTCGTTGAAAGTCCTGTTGCCTTATCAGCAGTCTTTACACAATTGGCTTTAAGTCGCGAAGTGCAGAAATATGATGGAACGGATTATCTACGACATGACCTGAAACTATTGCCTATTGCCTTTGACCGCCATGTTGCCTTCTGATGATGTTAATTAAACAAGCGTGTCTCTGTTTTTCATGCAATGTTTCAGCCATTTAGCGAATGGGTAATCAAGTTATGCGTGTACAGTAGATGGTCTATGTTTATGTGGGACTGATTCACTATTAGTACGATAGTTTCAATACGGCGTTGATAAACAAATTGCTTCTTTTCGATGATGTTTCATAGCCAGCAGGTGAAGTACTCTTTTCTCGCAGAGTACTTGGCTTTATTGATAAGCATTTGTCAGCTGTTGTTTACCCCGTAGGTGTGCTTGCTTATCGCATACAAAAAATATTCTTGTAAAAGATGCAGAACAACATGGACGGTTACGAGAATACAATAGTGCCATGACTTAGCAGATGGCTTATCTTGAATATTTCGACTCCAAGACCTGTTTGCATCATATGAAAGGGTTTAGGTGCGAGGTGTTACACAGGACTCTCTACGAAGTCCTGTGTTATTAGTATACGTGTGTCATAGATAACTGCATTGAACCTTAAGCATGGTGCTTCTTTTAATATTGCTCTTGTTATGCAGATTTATGATACGGACCCTGAGCCTGGGACTGTGTTCCGTAGGTCAGGCTTAGACAGAAGACCTATAAGACGCATATTACTTCATAATAGTTTTCACGACTCGGGACAACCAGGGCCGCAATTCATAACCATTAAGTAACGCATACATTGAAATCATTTCAAAACAACGGCAATGATCTGTCAAGAGAACTCACAGCATAACGCTTCAACTCAAGAGATATAAATCACAGTATGGTTACAGATCAGATATAGTATTTTGGTGTTGCCAAGTGGTATCTTTGCTTTCCACGCAGTCGGTCCTACCGTAATTGCGATAACAGATCAAAGTACTGTGCCTGGCATTCTCTCATCAAGTGGCGTCAAGGTCTTGAACGGCGGAACGTACAACTTCAGTTGTGAAACTGGCCTCGTTAATCCGGTCGCAAAACTCTTTTGGACTTTCTTAGGAATCTCAGCTAAAGAGTCTGCAACGAGAACCAAGGCCGCTGGCCATGGAAGACGCTTCAGCAAAAATCTGGAGTTCACTGCGATGCCTTCCTACAATAACCTAAAGATACTATGCACGGCCGTAAACGAGCTCGATTCGAAAAGAAACGTATCCGTAGCGCATAACCTGGACGTTATCTGTGAGTATTCAAATGACGTCTGTTTACTCTGTAGTTATGATCATCAGCACTTCGGTTTCATTGAAAGCCATGTAGGCCCTACCTTTTTGGAAAATACTCTGCTTTGTTAATTACTACCTTCTTATTCACAGTTGGACCCACAAATCTCACAATTCGCGACGGAAAAAATGACAAAGTCATCTATAGAACTTTAACGGTGACAGAGTTCATGGTATACACGTTAACATGTGAAACAAGTGGAACGAATCCTGTACCAAACATAACCTGGACGTCAGAGGTTGCAAAGGGAACCCAGTCCAATGCAGTGATAGAAATGGACGACGGTGATCGATACGGGCGGAACTACACATTTACTGCTGATTCCTCATACGACAAAACGCACTTGAATTGCAATGCAACGAACCCAGACAGCGAGATGTCTACAGACGTAAATATCCTGTTAGATGTGCATTGTGAGTTGGTCTTGTTTTACATGCACGCGTACTCAAAGGTGATAAAAAGTTTTTACAAATCTTATGTTTTTATAATTCGCCAATAGTCCATTTGCTGAATGCCTGTTCACTGTATTCGGAATACGTTCAAACGCACTGATTTTGCTTTGTGTTTACTATAGAATGTTTGTAGGGACAAAACGTTTATGTTTCATAAGAATCGTATCCGTTAAAATTACAGACGGGCCTCATGCTATTAAGATAAGCACCTCTTCAGGTGACGGCGTTAATGGTGAGCTTTCTGTCTTCGAAAGCGAGGTTTTCACTTTAACGTGTTCGGCCGAAGACGTGAAACCAAGGGTTAACATCACGTGGTCTATGGGAACCTCTGGTAGCATGATCAAGAGGAATCTGTCTTATAAAAAGAACACTACGTTGACCGCTGCCCCGTCGATGAACCAGGAAAACATGTATTGTTACGTGATAAGAGTGCCGTTTGATGACACGCGTTGGAGAAATGTCTCTGTTTCGTTAAATGTTAGCTGTAAGTAACTAAAGTTGAAATCAGCACGAACGATTTCTTACGTGCTAAAATAGTCCTTTTTATTGGCATTTTGGTTACCGTGTTTTGCGGAATGCCGATTGAAGGCTATTATGAGCCTTATAAACGCTATACCTTATACCTCAAAGTGCGTCACATGAAATGGACTAAAAGGGTTAATATTTTGTAATTTTCCTTTGAATGATGATCAATATGTCAAAATTAACCAAAGCATTGCTTACATTTCTTTCAGCGCAGGATTTCTCTCCAGATAACACCGTTTTGTCCCATGGGCGACACACCACAGTGGGCTAGCCTCTCAGTGTGTTCAGTGTTGCGCCGCCCACGGTCTATAGGCAGTGCATCAAAGTTGGAGCTGGAGGCTTTAGCCCTCCAGTTTTTTCAGTGCTGCGCCGCCCATGGGAATCGGTTTCAGTTGAAGTCAGTTACGTTGCAAACATTTAATGGACACCTTTAGGCCTTTTGACTGTCGACAGTATCTTTTTTAGTGATACAGCTTGGAAGTATTTTGATCTCTTAAAACTTCTAGAAAGCACCTTTATTGTCGTTCTGCATGTTTAGATGGTCCACGCCAGCTGCACCTGTATGGACAGAGCGCCGACCTGTTGTCAGAGAATGTTAGTGTGGTAATTGGTGAGAAGTACACACTAGTATGCAAAACGGATCATGTTTGGCCAGGCGGGCATATGCGTTGGCTGGAGGCTTGGGGAAACCAGACGAAGACAACTATATCATCACAAACTACTAAATCGAAAAATTTTCAACGAAAATTTATGTTTATGCCACGTCCGGAACTGAACAAACAAAATGCCTCGTGTGTCTTTCGGAATACTGGGCGAGGGAATTTCAGTGCAGAGCGATCAGTTTTAATTTTGGTCATTTGTAAGTAAAGTATATTTGCTTCCATCTCTTGATTACGTATTTCCTTTCTTGAGGCCTTCTAAAGAAATAACATTCTTTCCTTTGTTCATTATCTAAAAAGCATCCGCTTGTGAAGTCTTCATTTTTTTATCAAAGCATGTCCAGTTTGGTGTACCCATTTACACCACGTACTTTATGTTGTTGAGTTTTCAGAATCAGACATTTGCCAAAGCTCTCTGCTATGTGCGTGTCTCACTTTTCTCATATTTGACGTGCTTCTGTGACTTCGAGTTTGTTTCGTGATCTTGCAACAAGCAGGCGATCGTGCAGATTGCTGTTTAATGGTGATTCAGATACAAAAAATGAAAACTGAAATAATACATGTACGTGGAAGCGTTAAACTTTTCAAATTCTCATCTTGATGATATATTTTCTCGGTTTTAAAATTGTAGATTGCATATAATGTCGCAAATTATGTTTTGTACATAAATCGAGTTTTGACAATGTCCGAAAAAGTAAAGGCCAAAAATTTTCAAGTTTGAGCTTAAAGAAATCCATATCAGTACATTCCTGAGAAGTAAGCGGTCATTATTGTATCCATAATGGTGAACATAACATGGAGATAATGCTGGCTACCACACCTTATGTGAAACCTGAAGTGCTACAAAAATCAACTGTTTGTACAAAATTTGGCTCTTAATCGCTGCAGTTTACCTTTACCTCATGGACTTTTTCAATGATCAAGCACGATGACCATGTATACTGTAGAGATAGTGAAAATTCAGCACTTAGTTGAAATAACTCGTACATCATGTAAGAATGTCAGATTTTTACATTATTGTTTCATGTTTCGTAATTTATACATTGGCTTTCATCTTGATCACCGATTTACTAAAACACGTTTCCCCGTTTTAGTTGGACCGCAACGTGTGGTTATTACTGACGCAAGTACGGTCCCTGGTCAGTTTGACCCATGGTCACGGGAACTTACCGTGGTGGACAACCTTAGCTACACCATGTCGTGTGCAACAAGCAGCGTATACCCATCGGCGCGCCTCTGGTGGTCCCTCTCCCATGTAACCGGACGTCTGTCGACCATCACTAAAGTGGTGGACGGTCACGGGTTTAATTACACGCAGTTGTTGACTTTCAAGGTTCAGCCATCATATAATGACGAGCATGTGGTCTGTAAAGCGCAAAACGATGCAAGCGAAATGTTCAACCGATCCGAATCGTTCACTCTGTCTGTCTTATGTAAGTACAAAACTCGAATACTTGGTAATTGTGGTAAGTCGACAAGTAATCTTTGAACCTACAAGTAATATTTGCGTTGGCTCATATTCGCATACCCTTTTAGGTGAATATCGATTAGTAAAATGCACCGATATTGTTGCCTCGCACAGATTGTAGGAAAGAGATGGTGTACACTGTAATCAATTGGATTGATGTTCACTAAATTTCAATACACCCATGTGCGCGGAATTTAGCGGCACTTTTTGAGCTATGTTGAACCTTCCTTGTAATAGAAACGTCGAAAAAAAATTGAAGCGGGAATTTTTACCGATGCGCCAACTTTTTCACCAACTTAAGATTTTACTTATATATTTAAGGGAAGTTTCAAGTTTCTTTGAAGTAACCGAATAACGAAAATTCCAAGATTTAAGGAAACTTAACTTTTTTTCATACGAAATAACTTAGGGAAATGGTGAAAAGATAAGGAAAACGGTTTAACAGAAATCTTAATTTATCTTAAGGAGGTTTCACTCAGCTTTGAATTATCGTTTTGATGTTTTTAATTTTTCTAAGACTAAGTCATCTCTGACAAAAATGAGATATTTACATATGTTTCAGTAAAGTAGATCTAAAATGTCGTGACGATATTTACAGGTTTTATGGACTGTTTTAGTTATGTCGGCGTAATTAAACTTTCTACACAAACGAATTAACCTTTTATAGCTTCTTTCAAATGGTAATCCAAAATAAAGGGGTTACCAATTATAAGTAAGTTTCCATTTCAGTGTCAAGATGACACTTTTATTCTTGAAACCTGATTTCACTTATAATGTTTGTTGGTTTTGTGTATCTTGAAACAGATTGTCGGACACGTGGTATTTTGATTCGAAGTAGACCGAAATCTGACTTGGTCTTCTCTGAAATTTCGTCTACTGGTCTCATCTTTGAGTCGTTTTTCATGAAACTGGCCATTGCGTTCACGAGTTCGTTTACCCACAGAGGGTCAAACTCTTCAACCATAAAGTGTCTAGCTTCAGATGGAACATGTCACGATCTGTATCATACGTCATGTCCCCTGTACCATATAGACTAGTCTAGTTACTGAAAAACTTACCCTGCATTGTTGTTTTCTATAAAGTTTTCCTTTGGAAATTTCTAATATGTGGTTAAGAGAACAAAATTAATTTTGTACAACGTCGATCACTTTTTATAATTCAAGATGGCAGCATTCGCCATGATGCTCCTGAATTTCACCCAATTTCCATCTTCTGAACGTGATGGCTTGTAGAATCATGTAATGTATCGTTTCTGGGACGGAGATTTAAAAAAAACAGTGCAGGTGGTCTGATGTTATTTGCGGTGCATCAGACGTGCGCAGGCCTCATGGTTGGGCCCATTGCAAAAACACCTGAGCAAAGGCACGAGACCCCAATTATGGCTCCTCGTGAAGAAAGTTTTCAAGTCTGCCAGTCTCCTTTAGGAAAACGGACAGACGTTTCCATTTGTTGCCATGCACTATATGTTGTAGGCGTGTAACAATGCCATCCAGTAGGTTGCTCCTTAGCTTATAAAAACCTGGGCAAGACGGCTCTACCAGGTGTTTAGGAGATTCTACGCCAGTACCACACTCGGGACACACAGGGCTCACCATATGCCCACTAATGTGTCTGTGTCGGGCTAGGTTGCAGTGGCCCGTCAAAACTTGAATGACGTGTCTTATACCCAATCTATCTAGACTCAGAGGCTTATTGAACCTTTTGGTTCGATCACGTTGGGAAAATTCTCCTTGGTCTCTCTGCAGGAGTTAAGTGATGCCCACTGGGCTGCTGACTGGGTATGTACTCAGTTGCGTATACTCATCCTGCAGCATCCGTAAGATACCGGGATAGCAGGTTCAGGCACAAAATGCAGAACGCTTGCTCCTATCTTTGCGAGTCTGTCTGCATTCTCATTGCCATCAATTCCCACATGGGCCCTGACCCAGCGTATATTGACGGTTCTTTCAATTGCAAGCTTGTTAAGCTCATTGATACAAGCATTAACACAACGAGAGTTGACCCTTAGTTTCTTTAGGGCTTTTATTGCTGCCTGGCAATCTGAAAAGATGGTAATAGGCCGATTGCCAAGTTCAGTGTTATATTGTTGTGCCAGTTGAACAGCTCTATTAATTGCAGTGATCTCAGCCTGAAACACCGTGGCAAGATTGCCCAACGATACCCAGTTTTCTGCATTTGCAACAGGAAGGCTTGGAAAGTAGACACCAGCACCTGTCTGGCCATTTTCCAGAAATTGTTTGTATGATTTAAAGTTGTGACCTGGACATCACTAGGCATGTTCCATTGTTGCCCAGTCTTGGCCATTAGCTATTACAAACATTCCTGTGGCTTCTGTGTGCAACGGAGTCAGGGATGTTAGTTTTCACCCACTGACCATTGTATTTGAGACGAAGTGCAGCACATGCAGCTTCACCCTCAAGGTATATGTTCAGCGGTGGTAGACCGATTAGCATTTCTAGGGCTGCAGAAGGCGTTCCTGGAAAAGCAGAGGTTATGCACTAACAAGCTAGACGTTGCAGCTGCCTAAGTTTGTTGATAATTGTAATCTGTTTTAATGCCGTTGCCCATATCGACGAAGCATAGGACATTATAGGTCGGATAACAGCAGTATAAACGGAGAGTTCATCTCTGGTATTATTTTATGGATGATGCATGAGATATTGTAATTAACTTCAAATCATATTCGATTTCAATATTAAACCATGGACATGTAGGAAGATTAAGGCAGTTGCTTTAATTTGGATTTATATATTTGTAATTTTAATGTACAAGTATAGCCGACAGGTTCATACCTAGTCGTCATTTACGTGTTCATATCTTTCACCGCCTTCAGTGCCTACCGTTGGCTCCACCCCATTGCCTCTTCCTTATAATATTCTGCGCAGGAGAGGCTAGCAATGTCTACCTTTCTAAACTGCAGCTGAAACTATATACGTCAAGCAAAGCTTTGTATTGTTGAAGTAGGCAGGAATACTACAGAGTTGGTGACTTTCCATCCAAAGTTGGCATAACGTGTGTTTTGGCGTCATATGTAGGTAATCAGCGGCCTTCCACAGCAACACCTGAAAGTACGATCAGAGCACGTGCAAGTGGGCGTTGGTGGTACCGATATTCCACCTGAAGCTGACATTATGTTTATTTTACGGCGTATGTTGGATATCGCCTGCGTTCCACAACAACACCTGATAGTATCCTCAGAGCACAGGCAAGTGCACTTTTGTTCATGTTTGACAACTCTTCTACCGACACAGAGGTAATTTAAGAAGAATGTACACGGAGTGTCAGGAAGCTCACCGTGGGTACCACCAGACTCTCTCAATACCAGCCTCAACTCGGGAATGTTCGTTTCTAAGAGTATGAATGCAGTCAGGTTTCTCTTGTCAAATTGGTTAAACAACCTGCCGTTGCATGGATTTCTAGAAATTGGTCGCACTTTCTGGGTTCTAATCTCTAAACTGTTTTGTTATGTCTGAAGTATTACCGTCCCACGTATCCACTTGAATATGACATCTGTGGTGTCCTATGAACCAAATTCATCAGTGGTGTAACTGACAATTCTGTCTGATGGTTTCCTTCTTTCACCGCGTGCACGAGCTTCCTATTCAGCGTGACGTCTACCTCAACATGGGCAACTACACACTGGCTCTTGAACCGCTCTATGTTGCGCAGAAGGGGATAGATGCAGGTTGTTAAACATAGGGTTGTTTAGAATAATTTCTTGGAAAGGGCTGGAGTTAGCAGGGTTTCTTTAGCTTTTTCTTCTCTTATCCTCTCATGGTCCTTTGTGTAGGGATTTTTGTGGTCGTAACTTTAGCAGCATAATTTTCTTACCAGCGGGATGACAGGTGGCCAGTCACATACTGAGACTTGCAGACAAATCTCCTGCAGAGATAGCCCAGACAAAATTATAACCGAAGATGGTCAACATATCACTCAACACTACATCCGGAGCAGAATGATTCGTGACAGAGACATTGAGCGATTGGACAAAAATGACTTTGTCACCCTTTTTTAGGCTGACAAATTCGTGAATCAAAGCCATAGGGAATGGACTTCACAAGCCCATACTGAAAGATATCACCTAAGACAATGTTTAATTGCTGTTCTACTATTAACAGGCAATCGAACGGCGTCTCAACACCATAGAGTGCCTTTCCCTTGACAGCCTTCTTCAACAACTTCGTTGTTTTGATTTTTTATTGATTGTTTGTAACATTTACCCCTTACCGAAACAAAAAAGTGGCAACTGTGCTCCATCCTTATGACCAGTTCGTTAAGAGCAATTATGATTCAAGGAACTACGCATTCGTTGCTGGTAATATGTAGACATGGCTGTTCTACGGTTAATGTACATGTATGCCTGTTCTACTCTAGCTCGTCCTCTTTCTCTCTTTCCCGCCTTCTTGTGTTTAGCATTTCCCCTGTCTGCTCCACTTTGTCCCTTCTGCTCTTCACCACCTTAATTTTACATGTGTTCCATGTCGGTATCAAGGTGGGTTCACCCACCGCAACTACTCACCCACACCGGCTCTTGTTAAAACACGCTTTATAACCTCAGAACCTTTTACTCGTTTAATATGTGTTTATTCTTCGAATTGATTAACTGGTACTGCGGTTTGTCATCCGAATGTCGGCAAACGTGTGAAACCATGAGTATTCGGATTTAAGAAATAATTTGTTGAAATTACGGCAACTTGTATGGCGAGACGTTGTTGGATTCTGGTTGAGAAGGCAAGCGACGTTGTCCGGCTTATGTTGAAAGCTGTTACACCAGCGCAGGTAACGTGCACAATGGTGGTGACTTGCTGCGAAGAAATATGCAGACATCTCATTGAAACAGGGTTGTAAAAGGAAGAAAGCAAATACATGAGAAAAAGCAGTGTTGGCTAAAAAGGCAATCTATCCTTACTTTACCGTCTGATGGTTATTAACCATTTCCAAGAAAACCGTGAGTTCCTCATCAGTTATGACCCCCATTTGAGTAGAAATTGAGTAGCAACACCGCTGTATGCATCCATAAAGAATTGGTCCAGGTCTTTCAGTTGACTGTACTGGAGACTCTAGGAAATGCTAAACTAACAAGCATTTCCATGCGAAATTCTCTCTTTAGTGGCGATACAACCCTAGAAACTCATGAATAAAATAGTTGACACTCTATATTTTCCTACAATCAGCGTTTTATAAAATATCTTAATGGGATTAGTGAGGAAAATGAAATGCAAATGAGAGGAAAACTGAATATCACAACGATGTTAGTCAGGTAATTTTGACATTTTACCTCTGGTTTGACCTTGAGAAGATCCTGCATCAATAACATAGCATTAAAATGGACTCCGCATCACAGATAATGACCTAGTTAGTCCATCAACATGAAAAAAACAAAGTCATCCGAAATTAAAAATGACAACATCCACCATAATGAATTGCAAAGATTTGAACCAACCACGCTAATTTTGTTCTGATCATATTTAATAAGTTTCATCAAAAATCATTACAATGATCAACATTGCCAGGGTTCACTATGTGGGCTACATGGCCGGCAACTAGACTTGACTGTCAAGTGCGAGAATAGACGACATATTTTTCAGTTGGTCCTACCTCGCTTTCCGTTACTGACGTCAGTAGGGAGAAAGGGACACGCGGAGGCCACATGTTCACCGTCATTGACACGTGGAAGTACACACTACAGTGTAAAACTGACGCAGTGAGAACGTCGGCGAACGTGACGTGGATATCTATACTGCCTGGTGGTCGGTCGCCGTTGAGTATCGAAACTGTTTCCAATGGAGCTCACCGTTATGCTAGAAACATTACCTTTACTGCAACGCCAGTTTATGACGGTGTGCTGTTGAGCTGCAATGCATCAAATTCTCGCGCCCCTTTTTCCGTAGATGACTATTATTTTCTAGATGTTTACTGTAAGTAATTCTATTCATTTTTCTAAGCGAGATTATATCCCCGGTCTTGATAACCTAAGCCAGAAAGCAAATTTCCCCAACACTGACAGCCGATTTTATAAAAGTAGTTGAACAGAACCAAGTTTAAGACTTAAACCTGGTCTTCCTAATTTAGACCTAACTTGCATTTTACCAACGTGGTTTGAAAGTCTGAAAGCCTGGTTTTGTTAAACAAGGCAGCTATATTTAGGAAAAATAGGTATAAAGTATCCAAGCCACCCTACTGTGTCGATCTCAATTAACCCAACAAAGGAACTATTGAATTGTTTCAATGAAACCTTGATCTTGTGAGTATACAATGGCACACAGTAGAAGAATAAGTGCAGATATTTGCAAAAGAGGTTTAAGAGGTTTCCTCTTGAGGAAAAATGTTCCCTCCCGGATCTGATCAGAGGAAAGGCCAGGTGTATAGAACAAGAAAACTGGTGCCAAATCAAGTGAACGAAAGCAGCAGACGTGAAAGGATTTTAGTCCAGACTGGCTGCACAATTCCGACAACCGGAGAAATACAACAAACAGTTATGGGGTATCACTAAAATGAAGGTCAGAAAGAAAACTTTACTTGTAAATAAAATGCAGAGAAAAAAGGTGAGGGACCCATTGGAGGATCTAAGATCTCATGAGGCGACATTTTGTAATGTCTGTGCACAACACACGTACACATTAAGTACATGCTAACGGAATAGTTGCAGCATAATAAATATCCAAATTTACTTCCGTGTCATTTTACTGTTTTTATTCTGTAGACAAAGGGAGCAGGACCCCTGTCCCCGGCAACCTTAAATAGAGGACCAATGGAGGCAGAACTGTCATAAGAATCAGAAGATGCACTCTTTAGTCAAACCCGTAGCGCTTACGACGATGGCGCTCTGCTCGACTGGCCTACTCATGGGCGGATCTAGGGAGTCGGAAGGGGTCCGAACTCGTTTTTCATTGATTTTTGTGGCATCAAATCTGTAATTTCCAAATTGTTGACCTGGACCCCCTTTTTAAAAATCTTAATCTGACCTCTTCCCCCTTTTAAAATCCTAGATCCACCCCCTGCTTCATTTGACCTTTTGTCGTTCTTAAAGTGAAATTTGAAAATAGTCCGTTCTCGCTGTAAAACTGCGTCGTACGGGCAAGCTGTGGCATTATTCAGTTTCACTTACATCGTGCAGGTATGTCATAGTTAGCAGTATTGAGCCTGGATCTGACTAAGTCTAAAGTTAAACCTAGTTGAAGACCTTAGTACAAGTCTATGGGATATAGACCTTGTTGGTGAAATGAACACTGAGTTAGACCAGGTCTAAACTGGAGTTAAATCGGGTTTTATTTGACCGCAGGTCCAGAAATTTTAAACCACCTTGATGAAATGAAGGTTATCTTTAAAGCTGGTCTAAGTTTAGTTTAAACCAGGTTTAACTTGAAACCTCTTTACGTAAACAGCTGCTATTGTTTCCCAGATACCAATTCGGAATTACTAGTATTGTAGGTGCAAAAATATCGGCAATTTTGTCATTTGTAAGTGCACCTGTTTATTGTTTACTTCTCGTGGAAATAGTCACTTTGATGTTTACTGACTTCACAAAGCGTATGCGTGTACATTAACTGCGCGGATTGCAGATGGACCCTATGTCCTTAACATTACGACGGTGTCCGGCGCAAATATCGGCCAAGTGTTCAGTGCTGACGAAGGTAAACCGCTAGAACTAAGGTGCTCTTCGGGTGATGTGAAACCGGGCGTCAACATGACATGGTCACACGGTTCTAGTGGAAGTATCGTAAAAAGGTCTCTGTCCTACCGCTTCGACACCCAAATAAATGTGACGCCGCTGCTCAATCAGCAAGAAGTATCGTGCACCGCTATCCGTGTTCCAGTCAAAGGGTCTTCAATTATCAAAGTTTCGGTGACAATTCATGTTAATTGTTAGTACTTTTCACAAATATAATCGACTCTATTAAAAAAGAACATATATAGCAAAGTTTAAGCTATTTGATTCTATTTGTAAAAAGGTTCAACTTGAACAAATGCAACAGGGATATCATGGCTATCAGTACATTTAAAAAGTTTTTCAAACAACACCACGTTAAAGCTCATGTAGTTGTTTAATGTTTCGTATCCTCAAAATTGACAAATGAGGAAGTAATTAGTTGTGCCATTTATCATTAAGTTTGAGGAGGCGTTTTCATCGCCTACCGTTTCAGAACGTAGACACGCTCTCATTACGTATAACAGTGGGAGAGTTTGACCACAAACTTCCCCATATGTAGCTTTGCGAAATAAGTCTGGAGATAGATATACTGGTTTAAGAGGATGCATTGTGTTTTTGCTCGTGATTCAAAAGGATTACAAGAATAGAACACATCCTGGAGTTAAGGTAAATTAAAAAAAATGTTTTGTTATGTTTCCAGTTGGACCCAAGAACCTGAAAGTCGTGGAGTTAGGTGAAAATCGGGATTTCGTCTACTTCCCCGAGGGAAGACTTGTGGTTATCGAATCATTTATCTACAAATTACAATGCATAACTGATAGCGTTAATCCCAGCGCGTCGGTACGTTGGGTGTCGCCCATGGGCGGTCATCAATCGACACAGGTGAAGTACCCCAGCGCTCACGGTGGCGACGATTACGAACGCAACTTCACCTTCAACGCCTCCAGGAAGTGGGACAATTCGAATTTAACTTGCACTGCTGTGAATTCTATTACTCTAGTAACAATGAGCAAGGGATATACCATACGGGTTTACTGTGAGTACAATCTTCTGTTGGAAAATTGAGGACTTTTCTACGAGTCACTCACGGTCTTTTCCATTACAAATCATTGGTAGCAACACTTTGAAAAATGGAGTGTTTATCTTCACCAAGCAGATCTTCCCTGAGAACAGTGACCACTAAAACAACAAATTAATTATAAACAATTCGCAAAAAGGTACTTAAGTCAGTTTTGGCATAAGGATAAATGTTGACGATCAGTAGAAGTTATACATGTAAACGCTCAAAAAATAAAGGGCATTTGATACGAACTTGCTCATTTTTAGTCCTCAATCGTTTGGAAGAAATTTGAACATTCCTTATGTGTTTTCCTAAATCGGCGTCGCTTGACAATATAGGGCTGTAAAGGAGAGGCAATGGCGAAACACTGTTATTATTCTTTTGACGTCTTAACGAGGAGTACAGTTCGAAATGCAATAGGAAGTGACAACATCAGTTTTCGTGAAGACAAAAAGAACTTTAGCACTCGTTAAGCATCAGAATTCTGACAGTATGCAGACTTTGTAGTTTGCGCGAAAGCGAGCTCGAGAATACATTTCACATTTACGGGTCCCTTTTTCTCTCATACGCGTTGAATCTGTGGAGGGAAATACGGCCATGTAATAATTTTCCGTATTCATCTCTCGCACTACTTTAACAGTGACCTCTGACATGGAAAGTTCAGAAGGTAGGGCAATTTCGACGTCGTTAGCTGATTAGATCATCAAACTTTCCGAGTACAGTTTAAAGTGTTACAATTGTTGCAGTGTAAATAACACTGAGCATGCAATCACGTCTCAGTTGTAACATCTGGAACAGGACTGTTGATTATATGACAGTTCTGCCTCAGATTTCATTTGCTAAACATTATATCTTCTGCTACTCAGGCGCCGATTCCTCGGCAACTATAATATCAAATATTGTTGTTATTTAACTATTTTCAGGAGATGTTACAATTTCAGTGCAAAGTTACCGTTGTTTTTATCTTTATTATCTCTTTTCAAGTAATAAATCGTTACATTTAAAACTGTTTCTTTTACTAGAGAAAATTTGTAACCTAACGCGCAAGTACAGTACATACAAATGTGATCTGTCACGTGAACAGTCTGAGTGAAGTATTTAAAAAGTCTGCGGGAATTGAAAAATACTTAGGAATTCGAAGCGAATGGGATAAACACAAAACGTACCTCGATTGGCGTACATAAAGTAATATCCCACGAGACATTATTCCGTGTATGGACCTCGACCTTCGGTCTCGGTCGATACGCGGAATAATGTCTCGTGAGATATTACTTCATGTACGCCACTCTCGGTACGTCTTTTGTATTTATACAAATTTCAGATAATTCTCTATTATTCTCTGTTTAATTAGGCTATAGTTCTGATTACGCAAACCACTGTGTTGTTCAACTTCGCGCTTGATTACCATTAGATTCTAACTACAAACTTGAGTAAAAACTTGAGATTTCGAATAAAAACTTGAGAGTCCGAGTTTAGACACGAAGTTATGGCGTCAATCCTGGAGCCATCAAGTGCAAAATAAGACTACACGCTTAAATTTTCAGATAAGGGCAAATTCATCTTTACGACAAGGCCACGAGCAGTCACTGACTCGTTTACGACGGTTAAAACAAAGATAAAATCTGTACGGTTTCCATTTCGCACTTTGGTTATAAGGTTAAAATAAGTCTCTCAGGTGAAGCTTCCTCAAACTTGGGTCCAGCACAATTCATCTCGGTCCCAGGGCCTATCCGCTACAACTTACTGACATCAGGCAATTACTTTGTCGCAAAGTTGAAACCTATTTTAGAGCCAAATAGTGTTGATGAAACAGTCACCAAATTGGAATACTTCTACAAACAATGTTGACGTAAATGACAATGCCATGGTTATATTGGCTATGGCTGAAGATATAAATGAGAGAACTATGAATAGAGGATGGCAGTTATCAGAGAGGGCCTTCCAAGGTATGCTGGAACTCATTACGTAAAGCAATAAATGCAGTAACAAACGATGGGTGGGGGCACTAATTAGTACACTTTGAGTACATAACTCATACAATATCCTTCGTTTATTAGCAATTATTGTGTTCCCTAGAAGCCGCGCAATCGTGAAATACTAGCGGCATAAAGTGTTCGCTTATGAAATGGAAACACTGAATTTTGTCCCATAATTACCCGCCAATCATTCCCTTTGCTCAGGGCCGTATTCTAAACAAATTTCTCTTTCACAGGCGTGATTTGGTGTAGTCTTCACTAGTGATCTTGATTTTGGCAAATTTTACTTTAATATTAATTTGTAATTCAACTCAATTTTAATGTAACATTGTAGATACTATTTTGATTTTCACATTTGGTATTTTGGTCTTTACGTACTACACATCTGGAAATACAGAATAATTTAAAAACCTCAGGCATATTCCCCCTGCGAAATAACAGGTCAACACCATGACGCATGCTTGAAGCCATGAGTGAAAAGCACCCCGAGGGAAACCAAGTTTGCCTCAGTCGTACAAGGAATCTGCGACGTACACAGCTGATGATTTGAGGAGTGTAAAATTGGCGGTTAGCGGATGGATAGAGAAAAAACAAAAGGTCCGCTAGCTACAACCTCGCACTTGCCCGTTGGCTATGGGCATGTGACTGCAATGGAAGTGGAACAAAAATCCACCTTTAGAATATTTCTCAGAATCTATGTTTACATCCTGCTTGTGTATCATAAAAATGACCGCTGAGCTAGAACTGGTGTTTTCTAGATGGCCCGAATACTGTTGAGTTGAAAACATCAACAGGTCAAGATATTGGATCGAGTTATAGCAACAAAGAAAACGTTACGGTCACCCTAAACTGTCTAACGGATGACGTCGCCCCGTATGTTAACATTACCTGGACACATGGCGAAATGGGAGAGGTTCGCGCCATTGGCAACGCTTTCCAACGAAACACATCTATCAATGTCACTTCATCGTTGAATCAAAATGAGATCACGTGCAGGGCTAAAAGGTATCCAGTAAAGGAGGCTCGAGGGATCGCGCGTTCTATGATTCTGACTGTGTACTGTAAGTTGTTTCATGTCTTTGCCTGACTGTAGTTAAGAGTGTTAACAAAGTAGGTCGGCTCTATTGTTTTGATTTTATTTTAAAAAGTAACTATAATTTCATAGATTCTTTCAAGAGTGACATTAACTACTGTCATCTAAGTTTTCAAATGAAATTTTAACTGTTTAGTTGTGATCCATCACAGTGCTAACTGTCTGATCAATTTATAGAGAATCATTGTTTGCTTATTATCAGATGGTCCAAAACGTACAACTATTGATCTGAAGGGAAATGTTTATCGACTTGGAAATGAGGTAGCACTGTTTTTCGGACACCGGTACGAAGCAGATTGCTTAACTGACGCAGTATGGCCAGACGCAGGCATTGAGTGGTCAATTCCGTCAGAACAGCTTGATCTAAAAATCTTGAATCAAACTCGCAGTGAACGGTGGCTGGTTAGAACATTGGCGATTGCTCATGGTCAACACACCACTGACGGTGATAGTCTCATATGCACGGCTGAGAACGCAAAACATCCGGAGTTCAACGCTAGGTCTCTCCTCCTCGTTAGAACAATAGGTAAACAACTTGTCACACATTGGGCTCAAAATAATGTGTATACTGCGATGTATTTGATGTGACCATGTGATATATTCACAATAAATAATCAAATAATGTCGCACTGACATACATTGTCGCACGGGTGACAGTAAAGTGTGTGTATGTCGAGTGCGACAATATATGGCATAACAGGGCCACCGCATAATCACAGTTACTAATAATGGATGTACATCACCCGGGGTTAACATCGCAGATAATGGTCTATCGTTTCAATCAACTGATGACTGCACCTGTCAATTTTGCAGTAGCGAAAATACGTCTGATCTGAAATTTGCAGTAGTGTACCTCTTAAAACTTATCCATGTAAGCATGAATCTGAGCAGGAATGTTATCAGATTCGGAGTTAAAATCAAGCCCGTTGGCCAGGGTCGTGTCGATAAGTAAACAAAAAATGCATTCACAACAAAACAATTGTACCAATAACATGACCGACTTTCGGATTATACAAATGTTAGGACAAAATTTCAAAAATGCCGTGTTAAATTTCTAAGCAATCATTACGCAACGGTAAACACACACGTCTTGCATCTAACTGTGGTCGCGAATGCTCAATTATTGAAGTTTTCAAGATAGCCAACTTTAATGTTGGTAAATTTTTTAGCTGGACCAACAAAGGTTACTATTTCAAGTCGAACCCTGCACCAAGGCATGTTGGGCGTGATGGACCGTGAAGAGGTTACAATAACGTGCAAGACAGATGCAGTTTACAGACAAGCGATTGTAACGTGGTTCACCGCTATTAGGAATCAAACTGAAGGTCGAGTCAGCCAAGAAATTCGCGGAAACCCACCGAAGACTTATTACACGAAATCTCTTGTGATTTTCCCAGCTCTTGATGAAAACAAGGCTCACATCACGTGCTTCTCATCTAACAAATACTCTTCCAACATGAACGCAAGCGAAACAATCGTCGTTATTGTGAGCCGTACGTAAAAATTATTTGCCTTGTTGTAAATACAGTTAGATAACACAAATCTGAAAAAATGACAATATGTAACTCTAGAAAATTTGGAGAATAGTTTGAAAATAGTTTGAATATTCCTTGTAAATTTACGAACACGACTCAGGCACTGACACAGTTAATCGATAGCAATAGGACAGGTCGACAGTCGTGAACTACAAGCTCCCTCTTGCTAGGAAATATTTTGACTGAAATAATGTTTTATGCATCTACATATACTTACGTGGGTGCACATCGCAGTCATTCCTGTACGTCCAACCGCGCGGCTTCAAACTCAAACTTTTCTGTTCCCCAGGCCGAGGACGGATGCTACTACTGTTCCCCTAACGCACATCTGTGTACTGTACGCAAAACTGCGGATTCAGTCGTACGCAAAGTAGGCTTGTACTACGCAAGGCCAGGCAAAAATACACAAATTTGAAGCAGATTATTTACCGAGTTGTTACTGTTATGTGTTAATAATAGAAATGAAAGGATATTTTTAAATTAGCAGTTAAACATATATGTTCATATTATATCTAAAAATGTGAGCTCCGAAGTCGAAAGTTTTCTCCGTTTCATTCTAAATATAGCATAATAATCGACGAAAGGCAAGGCTTCTTCTATCGATGTTCATCATCACTTGCCTAAACAATAAGCAAGTACTTCTGGGAATTGTGCGTTGTTTACTTCATTTAATTACGGCAAAATAGGTCTACGCAATGTTATCAAAATGGCAAAGCGTGACAGTCTGTAAAGAAAATGGCTTCTGTAAGAAGGAAACATGCTGTGTTTGCTAAGTTATTCCGAAGAATGTCAGTATCTTATGAAAGGGACCGTCAAATTTATATTGCAAGTTGCGTGGCGCGCTGTTTTCATGTGGGACCACACTGACTTCGGACTTCTAACAGTGTGGCTCAGTGGTTTGAGCTCCGGGCTCAAGTTTCGGAGACCCTGGTTCCAATCCTGACTTTAAAGGCAGATAATCGAATCATAGCACAAATGTGTCGCCTACTCATGGTCTTGCTAATGAGTATGCAAGGGAGAGAGCGAGAGTCTTGGCAGTGCTCATTTAAAAAAAGAAACACTGATTTTGCTGCACGTCGAGCCGTCGGCAGCAGTCGAGCTTTTTGACAGGTAGTACGGTGGTAGGGGAAAGTGACTGGTTTCGTACCACTTAAGGATGCGCCTCTCTGTACGTCAGCCTGATCTAGCCACGGAATCAGAAGCTATGTCATAGCCCTCAGTGGCTTGACAGGTACAATCACACATGTGATGTAGAAGAACAATAATAATGCTTTAGCTGCAAAGCACGGTTGCAGAAAAGTCAATAAAAGTACCATTCACGTGACCGGTGTTATAATTCGAGCCTTTCAGACATCAGAATCCTGCAGTGATACCATACTAATAATTGTGCATATTTTACCAATCAAACCTTCGAGTGGGCAGCATAAAAACATATGAGAACAAACAACGTTTCCGTACGACTAGAATACGAACCTCTGTCTTCTTAAATCTGTGCTAAAAAAACCACAAACATAATAAACCAGCACGAAAATAACTTAATGAATCAGTCAACTATACCAATAAGCTACATAACAGTTATAGCTCATTGACTATACTTACAAATTTAAACTGCCTGGTTTATGTAGGTTGATCAGTGTCTCCGTTGTAATCACAATTATGCAAACATAAAACAACCCCTGCTGGTTCTCAGTGCAATCCGTGTGGGTTCCATCGTTTACAACAAACACATACGCCAGATTTGATCGTTTTGTCCAAACATACTAGACAAAACGTGTCGCCAGCTTTGCTATCTGACGAACTGACATCTTAGCGGTCATTTCTTTCCCTGGCTTTGGGTTTTTCTGAATTTTCTTCACCTTTTTACTAAGGTGTCATTGCTTGCGCACCAGCTGTTCTTTCCAGTTTGCTTTTATACGGGCTACTGGTTAGTATTCGTAACTGAGTCGCCGAATGACACGAGCGACGCATTGTATTTAATGCATTTGGTAGTGGAGAAAGGTCGGACTCTCGTTTATTTTTTCGAGGAGCAACTGCGTTCTTTAAAGCTTCGTAGTGGCCAACATCACCGTTTCTGGTAAACTGAGGTCTAGATGTCGTCTTATAAAGCTGTAGTACCAGGTTTTATTGGCAGAGTGTTTGGTTTCGCTAAATTTATGGATGTCATGGGATTTTGCCAATTGATATGTAAGTTCCATAAGATCTTTTGGTGTGATACCAAAGAAAAAAGTGTCAAAACTTTTATGTGTGTCACCAAATCGTCTTTTACTTCTATAGGCAAAACTCTGGATCTCCGCGTGACTTGGTATCATGTTTTGAGTACTTATTCAGACCCATGCGGTAACGGCGATAGTTGGCTGTGGGATACCCAATAGATCAGAAACAGTGTTAAATCCCAATCCTCTATCCATAGCTTTGGGACAGCTGTGCATATCTTCCGATGATTACTACGACGTCGGTGGCATTTTCTTGAAAAAACAATGGCATGAATACTAAAAAGCAAGAAAAGCAACACATTAGCCTATACAGTAGGCCTACCTGTTTGTATCACGCTTTGTTTATCGAACCTCTTGGTCACATGTACCGTACCCCGGTTACCATAGACTCTATTCACGCGGCGGACATAAAAATCCAAAGCGAGGCTCAAGGCGATAAACAAAGCGGAAATTTACATTGCGCGAGTTAAATGGCCGGTCTTATATCTTAAAAAATGTGTCAATAATTAACCCCAGAGACGTAGAAAATACAGTTAAAGAACAAGTCAATGCACCAAAGAGTTTTCTGACGAAAGAATATAGGGTTTTTCCGGAAAACTAGGTTCGAAACATGAAAAGTAAACATGACCAAATTGCAGCGATCGTAGTGTTACAGATTAGGTATAATGCTGAATGCAGGGTTACGTTTCTTCTAATAAATTCATGATAAAAATGCTTTCTACACGAACCAGGTCATCTGGTCGCATTGTTGACGAGTATAAGATATATTCGACAGTGGTGGCTCATAGCATTTTGCTGTCATGTGCAATTAGTTTCATCTGGTTTAATTTGTTGATCAAGAGTAGGCCCATTAGCTTCAAGCATAGCCTAGGTCCTGGTGAGGTAGGCACTACCGGAACTAACAGTTGATTTGTCATTGATCTGAAATAATACTTGATGTTATTAAATATATATTTTGATTACGATAAAAAATTAGGCTCGCAATTGAAAATAAAAATTATATGGCCATCAATTCTGCTTTCTTGGTTTTAATAATTACGTCTATTTCACGTGATATATTTTTCAAATATCAATCTCGACCAAGTTGAATTTTAAAATTAAAACACCCAATTCTTTCGTCCAAAGCATATCCTCGTTTTAGAGCTCAATTTCAGTTAACTGGACAGAACACAGTGGCGGATTTAGAGGGGAGCCAAGGGGCTATGCCACAGCCCCCCTAAAATTCTTCCAGATTCCATTTGGCAGTTCATGAGCGCGAATTTCTTACTTGCAAAATCCTGGCTAATACTCTGCCTTGCCTCCCCCCTAACTCAAAGTCCTGGATCCCCCCTGGAACAAGCATAGTTATCATGTTTTTTCAGAGGCCTCGTTCATATCCGAGGGGAAAGGTGCCTCATGTGTGTGCGGCCTTCTGAGAGGGGAACGTTTCGCCGAGTGACGGGTCACTGAAAACTCTACTGACCTCCCGATCACCATCAATAGCACCCCGCCCTTTTGCAAGCTCTCATAGCTCTGTCTCAAGTAGCATTTTCAGTGGCTGATCTAGGATACCATATAGGCCTAGTGAGGGGGCCCGACATCCTCGGAGAAGCGGGCTAAGCGCGATTGTATGCACGCAGGCGGCCCGGAAGTTGCGGGCGCCGAGGATGTATACCTTCTGCTCAGGAAATCTGTCGTTGGACTAAAAAAAAATAAAACGGAACGTGTTTCCCCCCCTCGTCCGCTACCGGTCCTAGCTCGAACTCAGTACAAGTTTCCTCCCGCTTCACGTTTTGCTGGTTTATTTTGCTTGCGGGAGTCAAGTGGGGGGCGGGCCCCTGCCCCCCCCCACTTAAATCCGCCTATGATTTTGTACTTTTTCAAATTGTCACCTCTGTGGTCACAGGTGATTTGAACCGTTGGAGAGAAATTTTCAATCACAAAGGGGATTTTTAGGCATCGTGGCCGAGAATTTCGCGTGATTTTTCAATACTTTTGAGAGGGGAATAGGGCCGATATTTGGCCCCAAAATTGAGGGATTGAGGGCCCTGTCCTTTTTGTAAAGAAAAATGCATCGCGCTTCAACCCGTAGTCCTGAAAACACAGCCTGGCTGGGCCCTCGTTGCTATAGCGGCATCCAGTCCGGGATGCGACAAATTATGATTCGAAAACAGTTATTAATTAATTTTACACGGAATTTTTTCCTTCGTCGCGGCGTATGGCAAGGACCCAACGCTTTCGAATCCCAACGTCCTAAGGGATTGTAAAACAGAGTGTCCGTATTTTTTCTAGCTGTTCGAGCAACGCGGAGTACATCAACTACGCGGATCAGCCACCAGAGCTATCGTAGCGAGCCTCGTTTTGGAACGCGCCTCCTGTCGGCGTGAATAGGGTCTATACCCGTGAACTGTTGTTTTAGTGTCGTACGACACTCGTGACACTGACCTAGTTTCAAACACGAGGGCTGAAAATATCTGGCAGTTGTTACATTTTACAAACTTGCTAAATTTTACCGGGTATCAGAACATTTTTGGAAACAATTGGGCCATCGTCCCAGCAAATCCGAGGCAACTTTTGGGGGGCAACGGGAACTTTGCATTAAATCCATCTACAGATGTTCAAAAGTCAATTTCGAAACAGTTCCCAAGAATACACTTGCACGTTTAGTAATAATTTTAATTTAAGTTGGAAAAATTTAGCCTAAACTAATATGTTAGCCACCAGGGGTCAGTGCAAAATGATCAGAACAGAAAATCAAATGCCAGGAAAATATTGTGTCCGTGTCTTGACCATTCCCAAGTTGTCTGCTTCATGAAAGCATTCATCAGAGGACAGCCAACAGATGATATCTTGTTGGCTTGGCTAACTTGTTTACAGCTACTGTCTACATTGAAAAGTGTTAATTCTTGGATGGGTGTGCAAGTAAGTGGCAATTACCAAGGGTCAAGACCCATTCACCAGCAGGCAGTAGATTGGAATTGAGGAAAGCCAAGTCAAGTGGCAAGTGTCATCATACTGACATACATACAATTCTTGGCATGTTCCTGAATCATTCTGTGTGACCGCGAACAGCAGTTTTGGACCAGCTAGGACACTGCTGAAACCATGAATTATTGAATGATTTTGCAAGTTCGTGGATGTCAGGACTGAATGGTGTGTTGCTTCCTGTGACAGTTGACTAGGAACTGCAATGGGGATAATGATAATTAATTATGACAATGAATTTATTGCACAAACGTTAGAAATGTATGTTGTTCATATGTAGGTTGTGATATCAAGTCTTTATCAAGTTCCAAATGGTTTACACTAGTATTGTTCTTCTGGTAGTTCAGAACATAGTAGTGTTTTCTGGCCAACAGGAGGCACTGCTAAACATTTTTTATTTGTCTTTTTTGAGCAATTTTCCACCTAATTTCATAGTATTTATCACTTTTCTTGCCCAGTAACTTCAAATAAACAAAAAACCCAATCAAATTATCATTCAAATTGGGTCTAATGTTGTTGTTTTTTGAAAACTGGTTTTCTGTGTCAAATTTTGCAAAAGGTCAGAATTTTTAGGTCAAATTTATCGAAAACGTGCGAGTCAAACCTTGTTTTTAGATTCTGAAAGTATAGTAATTAATGAGCCTAAAAACACCAAAATTACCTTGCCCCCATAAAGAAGCCACGGAAGTGATTTTCTAAGCTTCCGAGAGTCGAATAGACTATGGCCTAAATATTTTTAGTTTAACAAACGAGCAACACATTTGACGCAAGGAACTTTTGTTGTGTCCCCAATTTCGCGGTATGTATTGCTATTCCGGCATGTATTTGCATAAATATTTAATTCCAGCAAGGAAACTTACTATTGATTAGGTGGATATTTTTACTACTGCGTCAATCCTAAACTACAATTGTGTCAGAAACCAGTATCCCAGAGAAGGTGACGATTCGGGAATACATGTAAATGTGACTTCTACAGTAGCATTCCGCTTCCAGTTTTATTTTTGTTTGGAGTGTCACATTGTCAACCAATTTTCTGATTGAATATTCTTAGAATTTGTCAGGAGTGTTTCTATTTTTATTTGCAGTTATTGAATCTGTCTGAATTTTAATGCAAATAAAGGAGATCAAATAGCGAATCATTACCTTTGGACAATGCGATAAGTACATTTAGGACAGCGAAAAAAATAATTACAAGATAACAAAGCCATAGACCCAAAACTTTTCGTCACAACGAGGACTTGACGAGTTCTGGAGGGGCTTCGGTTAGTTTGACCTGCCCAGGTGACAAGTTTGGTATTGTTGTTCGTTTTTAAAATTTGCCTTTTTATTTGCCAAACCGCTCAGCGAATCATAGTCGTGAAATCGGCAGATGTACTCGTTTGAGGAGTACGCGGTTTATGGTGCTTTATTAGACAGGTTTATGTATCACTAGGCTCCCTAAGATATTAGTGATCAGCCGCGCATTTTTGCTGTTTGACATGCACAGGGAATATATACCCTGGAGCGTATCGAAAGTTCTCATTATCATTTTTAGCAAGTGCTAATGGCGCAAAAGCAGAAAAGTAAAATCATTTGAAAAATGTGACTAAATGTATTCATGCGAAAGTTTTACGGGTGTCTACTGTCCACACGTTGCCCAGTGTTTGTGTTACATATCTCACTTTCTTAATTGTTAAGTTGCTCAATGCTTTAATGTTGAAAATTTGCAATTCCTTTCCGAGCAGCGCGTGTCCAACTGCAAGATGATTCAGCGATACTTGGGTCGACTTACAGGACGCGGTTAGCGCGTACTTATGTTATCCATTGCCAATGGCTTAGGGCTGCTACAACCAAGGAGCTCAATCAAAAGTTGACAAATGCTAAAAATTCGGGTCAGGGTGAACGCCGGACTGTAACCTTCACACCAAGTGCAGAAGACCATAACAAAGTCATTCAATGTTACAGTTGCTGTCCTATCTACGCTGTCAACACCTCGTTAGAAGTCATACGTATGTACTACAACAGTTTAATAAAAAACATCTTAACTGTTGAGTTCTTTGTGCTACAACTCGAACAATTACAACATTCCTTTGTTACAGCCGAGAATTATGTGTGGCTCATCAAAGTTTATCACACAGTTCCCCAAAGGAATGATTGTTTTCAAATTTGCTTCACACACCACGCGTGTAAACGCCTTTTAGGACCTCGCGTTCGTCAGAAGCGACACCCATCATTGCTTTATGGGCTGGGTTGCATAAAATTTCAAATTTATCGGCTGAATAAGTTCGATTGTTGCATGACGTCAGGTGTATTGTTCAACAATAACAGCGTGGGGCGTGATGATGCGACGTCATTGTAGCTATATGGCGTATATACTTTTATGCAACTGGGCCCTGGTGGATATGTATGTTAGTGTTATATGCAAGAATGTCAGTTGCACATTTTTCATGGAGGCAACTGGCATGATCCTGGTTTAGCAAAATAATGCTATCTCTCAGTTTTGTCGATTGAAGTACTGAAGGACTCACTTCCTCTTGGCGCCATGGACAAAGATTGCAGGTCACAACTATAACCAATTCGTGCCCTGTGTGCA
The DNA here is from genome assembly GCA_002633005.1 of Phoronis australis. Lineage (NCBI taxonomy): Eukaryota > Metazoa > Phoronida > Phoronidae > Phoronis > Phoronis australis. Next base: position 47,815 of record NMRA01000272.1, read on the forward strand.
CCAAACTACACCCGATGGCAGTATTGCTTTGTTTGCCTCTACGATTACAACATTCTGAGCGGATGTACAAATTGTTGCTTTAATGGGTTTCACAGATGGACCGACAAAAGTCAGCATTAGTGGTGCCGTTCTTTCGGCGGGAAAAATTGAACTCCCAATCAACGTGCCTCTGACAATAACATGTACGACCGATGCCGTGTTTCCAACCACCACGGTAGAGTGGGTCACTCCAATAGGTGGGCGTCGTCTGTCAGCTAAGTCGCATGAGATTAGAAAGAAGGTCTTCATCGTGTCCAGGCAGTTTACATTCACTCCACGGAAATCGCACCAGGGCAAGTCCATTCAATGTAAGGCAGTGGATGACCGGGGCGTGACGAAAGCCGCTACTAAAGTAACGGCAAAGTTGACCACTGCATGTAAGCGTTTCACCAAATAATAATGATTGTAAAGCGATACACGATGTGTCCTCAATGAGGAGGCATTGGTAAGTACTTGATTCAATGTTGAGAAACAACAGTATGCTGCAGACATGTTTAAAAGATTTTGGTATTTGTCTTTAGGCTGGTACTGCAAGAGTTAAACCTTTCATTCACAATACATGAATGCGCTATGAAGTTCTTGTAACACATGGTGTATGAAGGCAAAAACATCCACAATTGAGAAGACGATAATATATATATATATATACTGAGCTAATCAGAGGGTGGAATCAGGCCTCGAGTAACTGCTCTTTCTCCGCCAGTCTCTCTCCCCTCCCTCCCTTCACCCTCTGCAGTATCCGCTGTTATTGTAGTTCACATATGTACCAATAGATGCCGTTGACGGAGGTTCAAGGTCAAGGAATATAAGTATGCAAAATGGCCGTCAGTTTATTTGAAGACCCACTCCGATAAATCCCTGTCATCGAGAGTTACAACACTGCACCCTTCCCCCCCTCTCTCTCTCTCCTCCCTCCCTTCTCTCTCCCTGAGTCTACATGAACTGATAAAACCTAGCAACCAGTATTCATTATATTTTCGCAATCAAGAAGTTAAACGGTGAGCATGCAATCCTTTAGCACCTCTGCTTGGTGGCAGATGGAGCGATATATTGCCTGTATTAAAAGGATACTGAATCATTTAAGATTGTCAGTCATTTCATATCCGTTCTCCGAAGACACAAAAAATCGTATCTCAGTTGCCGAATAAGGCGCAGATTTAAAGCGTTTATCACGCTTGCCGATCTAATGACAGCAATTGTCACAGGGTTTAAAACCAGGCTTAGTGTCCCTTTTAAATGCAGATACCAAGCTTAAAAGCGTGTAGTTACAGAGGTGTTAACAGCGTTTGAAAGCGAGTGTTTTTTTTTTCGTTTAGTCGGTCCGACAGATGTCACCTTAGTTAACACGATGACTAAAGTGGAACTTAGGCGTCCTTACGCGGTTATTGAACACCAAGAAGTGTCAATTACGTGCAAGACGAGCAAGGTGAATCCAAAAGCAAACGTCACCTGGATGGTTACCTCTTCCACTAATTTTAGCAGCGCCTATAACATCGAGGATACAGTTTGCACTACATCTCGCGAGTTTCCAGTGTGCAGCCGGGATATTGTCTTCACGGGACATAGACGATTGCTGAAGAACCAGTTAACATGTTTTGCGAAAAACGTGGACGCCAGCCAGATAAACGCCAACGACAAAATAGTGATTANCGTATCTCAGTTGCCGAATAAGGCGCAAATTTAAAGCGTTTATCACGCCTGCCGATCTAATGACAGCAATTGTATCTGTCACAGGGTTTAAAACCAGGCTTAGTGTCCCTTTTAAATGCAGTTACCAAGCTTAAAAGCGTGTAGTTACAGAGGTGTTAACAGCGTTTGAAAGCGAGTGTTTTTTTTTCGTTTAGTCGGTCCGACAGATGTCACCTTAGTTAACACGATGACTAAAGTGGAACTTAGGCGACCTTACGCGGTTATTGAACACCAAGAAGTGTCAATTACGTGCAAGACGAGCAAGGTGAATCCAAAAGCAAACGTCACCTGGATAGTTACCTCTTCCACTAATTTTAGCAGCGCCTATAACATCGAGGATACAGTTTGCACTACATCTCGCGAGTTTCCAGTGTGCAGCCGGGATATTGTCTTCACGGGACATAGACGATTGCTGAAGAACCAGTTAACATGTTTTGCGAAAAACGTGGACGCCAGCCAGATAAACGCCAACGACAAAATAGTGATTAACGTGTGGTGTAAGTTGCATGATACGTTATTGTCATTATTATGGTAGTGACGTGTTCTTCCATGTAACCAATAGTGCTAGGTTATGGAAATCATGGAATTTGGCAATGAAGCTAGATGACAAAAATTTACGAGACAAACGTTCATCTTCAACCATGTCGTGGATGAAGATTTAAGGTTACTTGGGAACATATCGACAAGACTAAGTATTAAGCGAAATATCTACAAAACAGTAGATTTTAACTTATTGAAAGCACATCAAAAAGCAGAAAGCGAGTATAATTTGATTATTGTTTTTATACGAAAATGCCATTACATGTAGATGTATCACGTGACATTACTTGTTCATGAAATTTTACCGAAACAGAAAGTCACATGACAACAAAACAGCGGTATCAGTAACATCATCACCTTAATTTGACATCAATTCTCAATGAGACCTCAAAAATCATATTGCGTTTTTCCAAAATAAACATTGTTTTGGTTTCTTTGCATGGAAGGTTAGATTTTCCATCACAAAATCCAGTTTTAGTAACCTTCGTGAAGAGTGGAAGATGTTAAAGATATCTTCTAGCAGTGTTTTGGAGACAGTGTATAAAGGATTTATATTTGAAAGTTTTATTTCAATCCCATCAACAATTTGTGAGATAGAATGATTCCAAATCAGCCAAATTAAATTCTTTATGACCCTCCGAAACCTTAACGTAACAAAGATTTTACAGTACTTTAAAATGCCTTGATATAGTCATATTAACTGGTGTGAAGCTATCGTATAGTGGGCTGTTTGAGCGACTGACGTAAACAACACTTCCACTATGGTTGGATGAAAGAACTTCCAAATTACCCACTGAAAAATCGGTTCCAAACTCGGTGGATAGACACATTGAAATGTAAATAACTTGTTCCTGATCTATGAAGGTGCCGGATATCTGTCTCTGCTATCCCACGCATTTTCAATGTTACTAATACTGAAACAACATAAGTCCTCTAAAATGTTTCAAGTTAAAGTGGCTGCAAGTCTGCCTTCCATCACAAAAATGTGATTTAAGACACCCATAATTGGCCTCAAATTGTTTTATATTCAAATTGTAGTTGATTTAAAGGCTTCAGAAGAACATACAGTCCGTTTTTACTTGATAAGAGAGACTAGAATTTGTTTTTTGCGTCGTTTCATTCTTTTACGCCGAGCATAGTCTCAAAGAATGTCAAACTGTGTTTTTCGAGCCCAGAAACCACTTATTATCTGACTATGGTTAAAAACGTTTGTAAGAGTCTAAGTCAAAATTTCGCTCATTTGACAGAATTCGGGTTTATACCCACTTCAGTGTCTGGAAAAAACGAATTGTTTGGAGCATAAAATGTCACGAAAATCAATTTTTCGACAGTCTATTCGTTTTTTAAACTCTTAATTTCATCGTTTTCTATCGAGCTAGAATTGCTGGGAAATTCAAATGTCCTCGAGTTTAATTGAAGTTTCAGTGGCTCATTTTTTCGTAAAGTAACAGCAGTGCTCGTGTCGCATAGAAAATGGTAATTTTTCAGAAAATCGAAAGACGGAAGTTTCTCGCTAACCAGACGAGCATGCAAATATTTGTATCCATTCAGTATTTGTATTTGTACACTGTTAAAGAGTAAAGAATCTGAGAATTGTGCAGCTAAACAAAGGCTATTTATCTCTAATCACATTTTTGTGGACAGCCCACTTATTACATGTACCTCATAACAAACTTGATACAGAAGGAGGCACAGTTCTCACCAGGGTTTTCCTATCTGAACACACGCCAATAGACTCCACAACCTTTCATCACTCTGTTTAAAACTTTATACAAAAAATGAAAAATTTTGAGTCATTTCACATCACAAACCCAACAGATGAGCGCAGCAACTTTATTCTCACTTGTATTTTGGTCCCCTCATTGCTAATGAAAAGCAAGGTAGCTAAACAAAACACTGGTAAAAAACACAAAATTGGCACTGTGCATCCCAAGACCACCACCACCTCCCTACCAATGCGTGACATACATGTAAGCCAGGCTTAAATTCTGAAAGCAAATTTTCTATCAATTCCAAAAATGTGGTCTAAAAGTAATGTGAAAAACTAGTTTTTGCAATTCCGGCTCCTTTAAAGGCTACCTGAAATTTCATCTGATCTCTCAGTCGCTAGCCAGCCATACACAACTGCAACACTGGTCCGACATCTGGAAGAAAAGTGCAGCTAAAGCCGAGCAAATGGTTTCTCATTACCATCATATTCACAAGTACCAACACACTGCATTCACTGAGCCTAAATGCAACGCCTACCTCTTACATAAACCCAAATCTGGCCATATTTTGAACTAATGTAATATTTAAGTTATTCCACCAAACTTCGAGAATATGGTGGATAGTCACTGTCATCTTTGGTACTCGTCTCCATCGCATCATCGGTATATTAGTTTCCAAAATACGTCTTAACTGTACATGTAAATAGTCAAGTTTGGCTACTTCGAACTAAGAACTAGTTCCCTTAGCAATTCGCTGATTGGCTAGTTTTTTTCAGTTGAGCTAGAAATGAAATCGCGTATTTGGTCAAGATGAGGTATGCGTGAATCCGCACCAATTAGATAATGAATCATAATGAACACTTCAGCCACTTTTCCAGTTGGTCCTGACAAGGTTTCACTAGTCGCTGACAACAACAACCCACTTGAAGGGGAAATCGTAACACTGACCTGTTCCACTGATATTGTTTACCCAAACGCAACTATTTCTTGGAGTCACTCTTTGAAAGAAGTTAATGAAGTCGCTCAAGAAAAGCATAAGTTTGTCAATGACCAAGGCCTGCAGACATTTGCATCCAATTCAGCGCTGGTTTTCAAAGCAGATCGAACAGACGACGGCAAATCTGTTGTGTGTAAAGGCCAAAACGAAGTCTTGGGTGATGTGCAGAACGCAGCAAGGACTGGAATTCGTGTGGCATGTAAGAAAAGTTAATAGCTCGGAGACAGTAGTTATTAGTTGCAATGACGATTGCATAGAAAACACAATTATGGCACTGACTTTAGGTTACGTACGACCCTACCGAATGTTCTTTCTGTTTAACCAATAATCTACAAAAAGATGCACTTTAACTGACTGAAGGTATATATGCATACATAGCCATGCATGTGTGTGTGTGTTTGTGTGTGTGAGTGTGTACGCGAGTGAGCGTCCGTGCGTGTCTGCACTGTTCGTATCGACTTCTATCAATTGTGAAGCCCTTTTTGTCAAATTTAGGAAACCAGACCAAATATTCAAATTAACATAAACGAAAAAAATTCGAACTTTCGACATTTGTCAAAGCCCTGCATATCCTAAAGGCAATGGATCTCATTAGCTCTCGAGGAGTAACTTGGCCATAGACATTAGTCACCCAAACTACAGGTGTATAGTATATGTTTGGTCAAAGGTTTTCTCATTCAACATGCATTTTACTGCCTCAAACGTAGTTAAAGCAAAGGGTCATTTTGTAGACGGTCCATACTCACTCAGATACAGATACACTGGCATCTACAAGTGTTTCCAGTTGACGTGTGTCGTCCCCAACGGCACATTGTTCACCTTGCAATGTTTAACGGACGAAGCATCACCTGCAGTAAGGATGAAGTACACGATAAGGGCCCCTCAGACAGTTTGGACGGTAGAACCAAGAGTCAAACCATACAGTGACTACAAGTATGAAGCAAGTTTTGAATTCTCAATCGCACCCAAATATGACGAAGCAGTTATTGAGTGTACTGCGCAAAATGGACGTAGACCCGATCATCGCCGTCAGATTTATGTTACATTGAACATTCCAGGTACAAACTCCTTGCATGAAGTAAAAGAGTGGTCAACGTAGTTGATTTTTTATGTTTGAATATACTTGGGTGTAATCAAACTTTAGTTAGTTGTTCAATCGCAACTCTGAAAAGAGCCTTTAAAATGACTGACGGTGAACTGCTTAAAAGCAGGAAACGAGTGACTGCAAAAGTTATTAGTCTATTATACCAGACCCGTAAGAAGTTTAAAACTATTTGGAGGGCATAAATCAATTGAACTTCGTTAAAATTATGCTCTCCACCGTTTTATTGCCGACACCTCTGCTCCATTTCCGTGATATCCGACTCTACGCTCGTCACAGTTGGGGAGACAAAGACAGGGGAATCGCCAGTCTGAACTTGAGTTACCATGCTTTAACAAAATTTCACGGAGAGTGAGAACTAAGGGCAAGCCTAAGCAGGGTAGGTGGGAGCTGAGTTGGCTGCCTCAAGTGAACTGTAATTGTGAGCTGATCGCTCACACCAACTGAAGGTATAAAATACGAATTGGATAAAATACGCTAGCTATGATTTACTTGAGACGGGCAATTCACCTTTTACCTACCTGCCCTATCAGTCTGCTTTGAAGATAAAGATTCATTTTATTACAGTTCAGTTTTGGGGAAATATAATTTTATTAGGTACAGTTTTAAAGAGTGAAGTTGCAGGGTCCGTTACACACTACTTTTCAAACCCCTTGTGAAAACACGGGTAGCTCCCTATTTGGTGGCGGGTAACAAATGACACACAGGGTGTCCAAAAACGAAGTCAAATTTCAGTACAACGCCTGCTATTTAAATTCAGTTGCCGAGGATCAGATCCAGCAGATCTGTATGACAAGCAAGTAACGCAGTTTTGGAAAAGGAAATTTTAGTGCGCATAGACTGGAAAATAAAGTTATCATGGAGGTGCAAATATAATTTATCTCTTCAAATTGATGATCAATGAGTTTATTTCCTTTTAATAACTATTTGATCTCCTGTTAGTGAAGTACTAATATTGTTTCTATGTCAATAAACAATGCATTTATAGTCATTTACATTGTGAGCGCAGTCCAATTCTCAATATACAGTACATGGGGATTATTGGAAATATGCAAAAAATGGCCGAATGTATTTCGGTATTAGGTGTTCAGATGATCATCAATTTCAAAAAGCTATGAAGCAATCGATTTTCGTAATGTATAAACGTTTAAACCAGAATCCCAAAATTTGCTGATTATAGAAACGGAATAGTACTAGCAATTCTGGAAGACATGGTAGCAGAATCTTGATGGACATCCGGGGGAGCATGGATACGGGGCATCACACGGGGCTTGAGGGTCTCCCCAAGAAATTGTATTTGCGTTAATGCGTATTCCAGAGTTAGCTATTATTTTAATGAGTCGACCTTCAAAAATCGTTGAACTTGTCAAGACGTCTACATTACTTTAAGTACCTCAGCCCCTTGATCATGTATTATGTGCAAATGGAAAGCAACAGCCCAAGTAGCCTATCTGACGTGTGCCAAACATAGTAATGATCTTCAAAAATTGCTATTCTTATGATACTATAAGAAAACTATCAACAATTTACATTTGATGAACCATGCGAACGATTCTTGTTGTGAAATTTACAAATTTTGATATTCCCGAATTCAAACTTGCATCCTTTTGATGGCGGTCTATTCTATTGTATTGTTATTCTATTATATTTTTATTAAAATCGCTTTTGGTTGATTTCGTTGTTGCTGCCTAAATAATTGATACTGCTTTGCTTTGCACGAATTTGTTTTTTTTTCCAGTGAATTTGGAATTTTATCGCTTTCCCTGGTGAATAGTTGACAGTGCAAGATTTGTAGAGGGCTAATGAAAAATCGCCCAACGCCGCCCTTCGGATAAAAGACGTCATCTGAAAGAGGAACCCTATAAACATGAAAAGTTAAATACCATTCAAAATTGGAAAAGAGTGACAGTTAATTCCCTTATACGGAGACCCTCCAATACCTGATCTTTTTACATATAAAATCCTGTATGCTTTCGCAAAAAACAGTAAAAGAAAGGCAATGGGTTTTATTGCTTGCTCTTCTCTCAATGAGAAACACGAAACGGTGAGTGCTTACATGTCATCATCGGATCCCGTCGAAGGACTTTGACCCTAATTGTTAAAGCATACACAATTTCAAAGAAAAACACAAAATGACTAGCAAGTGATGCTGTGTGATTTTCATTTTCTATCAAGTCTACAATTTCGAGAAAAAACGGAAATAAAAGCAAAAATGACTTCATTATCCCTTGCCTCGAAGCTGGCCATAGACAATAGTTTTGTAATCCTTAAAATAGTGTCTTTATATTTAAAAACCCAATTAATTACTATGCACTTTAACCGATTTTCTCGATTTTTTCGAAGTCGGTGTGAATGATTCCCACTTGCCTTTCTAAGACGATCTATTAGCAATGCTGCAAAAAATGGACTTCCTAACAACAATGTCTAGGCCAGGGACCTGAGAGAGTAAATCAAGTAAAGGCAGTTGACGAATATTCTCTTAATTTTTCTGTCTTCGTGTTTCACGGTCTTTCTTTTCTCGACAGTTCTCGGCCCCACACCTATGCCGGCTTAACTTATACATTTGCATACTATTGGAGGGCGGTATGTGCTCCCCTCACATTCTACGGCCTTTTTCACTCCGAACAGTGACAATATCACAACAGTTTACATGCGTTTTTGTTAATATTTGATTTTGTAGTCCAGCTGCGTTGGCTTCAGATACATGTACCCCCGGGGCACACCTTAAGACTTTTCTGTAATTCTGTTTTAGTTGGACCATCGCAGGTTTCCATTAAGCAATCCGGTGGGCGTTGGAGTGAGGGAAACGCCATTGTTCTCAAAGGAGACACATTCGTGGTCTTATCGTGTCAGACCGATTACGTAAAAGATGGTGTTATTATGAAGATGCACATGTTCAGAAAAGGCTCATCTCAGAAATACCCTCTTCCTCGGGCAAGCGTTCAAGAGATCGGTGACACCAAAACATTCAAAACGGAAATTTCAATGTTTATAGCAACGGAAGACCACGGCATCAAAATATTCTGCACTGCAACGAACCTGAAAACTGACTATCTGTCTGCGTCCGCTTGGGTTATCGTAGATATAACAGGTGACTTATGGGAAGTCAAACCAGTGTTACCGGTCCTGGGGCCCGTTCCAAGTAGCTGTTCATTTTTTACTTAAGTTTAAGATATGTCTCAACTTCCAAACTTTGAAACCTCTACAGTCGGCAAGTTAATCAAATTAAGACAAAACTTATGTCAAACACTTAATTCATACTTAAGATCTCTTTCTTGAAAGGTTTTTGAGACAAATTTAACTTTTATTTTAAATTTACTAAAATTTAGGATTTGTCTTAGCCAAGTCAGTTTTGTTGGAACGGGTCCCTGTTCATTGAGTCACACGTTTTGGTACCTGGTGTTTGCAAAACAAGCTTATATAATACCTACACTGATACATGACTGGTCTTAAAGTTTACCTTACTCAGAATAAAAACAAAAGAGAGTTCTCGAAGTACAAAATGACCGCGGGACAGACTAACTTGCTGCGTTTGTGAAAGTTGGAATTAAAGCAATGTTCATTCTGCTTTTAAGACACAAATACAGCAACACGCGGGAAAATTGCTTCTTTTTGAAATTCACGAGATCGTCATGCCTTCAGATTGTTCAACTTTTGATTCTTGACATTGTTGACTAGTTTAGTAAAAACTTGTCGTGGTATTTTTTAAAAAAATGTAAAAAGAAAAAAGGCTGCTGTGTTTTACGACATGTTGTTGATAACGAGCGAACGCTTTGTTGCCTGCTCAGCTCACCCGCGTCCGTTGAATTAGTGCTATTTCATGTCAAGAACGTTGCACGACTTGTTCTTGTCTTGTCTTTTATTGCAATTTATCTTATCAACATCACAGTTCAGTAGCAATGTATTCTTCATGCACTGCTTGTCATGTTGAATGTGAATATCATTACCGTGCTTGAAAGGTTGAATATCAGTTGCGTTCTAAGCAAGCTGAGTAATTGTGTGTTCCAGTATGGTGAATAACGGAACAACAAAAAAGACTCACGAGGTACCAAAACTAGCAGACTGAGCCAAGCCCTGATCAAAAGTATCCCAGAGAAAGGCGTGGCTCCAAACTAGTTCAAGCGCGATATTTCCCAACACCAAACTAAAATGAAATAAAAGTATTTCATCGTCAAAACGGTGGAAAGTTTTAGAAATCATCTGTAAAATGACACCAAATAGGTCCCATTTTGCATTTCTATGAAGCTCTCGTGCACCGGAGGTAAAATTCAACGAAACAAGAAGAGTCTGTCGTTCTCGTCTGTCATAAACAGTAATTTTTACGAAATCTGGCTTACTTAATGGACGGATACTTGGTGTTTATTTCATAATTACCACAATTATGTTAAATCATTGTATTTTTTGCGTAGAACAGCCTGTTTTTTATAAAATAGCACCAGGCAGTTTTGAATTGAGACCGGCTTCGCGATCATTCACGGGCTAATGCCGTGATTCACATATCTATCGCCATATGTTATGGACGTAACAAAAGCCGGTCAAGATGATGTTTTGATACTGGCTGTTTTGGAGTAGTGTTTCTCATAACACTCGGCTTAAGGTTACTCGACCAGGAAGTCGAGTCTGCCGGGGCATGTTAATGATCGCTAATTAAAAATGCCTGGTGATATTTTATAGACAACAAGAAAATTCAATATAATAATGTAACATAATTTTGCAGATTATTAAATAAAAACCAGGTATCCGTACATAAATAGATCCAAACTTCGAAGAAAATCGCTGTATATCACAGAAGCGAACAAAGTTTTGTTTAGGTGAGCTCTGCAATTTTACCTCCAGTGTGGAAGACCTTTATAGAGTTGGCAATATAATACGTATTTGGTGACATTTCAAAGAAATTTTCTAAGGCCTCCCACATTTTTGACGATGAAATATGTGTTTTCGTCTTCACATGGTGTAGGGAAATTCGAGACTCGAAATAGTTTGGAACCACTTTTAGTAAAAGCCTTTTGAACTGACTTGATAGGAATACATAGATAGATGTGCTGAAATTCATTACAAAAACATTTTAAGGACTATTCCTTTATTATTTTCTTTATTATTTCATATCCTTAGTAAAACCATATTGTCAAAATTTATGAATTTAAACTTTCCCCCGCCACCACTTTGTGATTTTGCAGGTTTTCTCAGATAATGCCTCTTGACATCGCGCATCCACGGATATTTGTCAACTTTATCATCTAATTTTCTGTCGTTGGAGTTGCGGTCACAGCAAAGAAGTAACATTTTGCTGTAAAAACGAATACAGTAACGTAACTTTAACGAATGGGCTAATAACAAAAACCTGCGGAATTCCTAGGGCGCGAAAACGAGACCGGAATGTGTTGAGCGGATAACGCGGCTTTTTAGGTAAATGCAGCAGGATTCGATTGTCGTTGTGTATTTCAGAACAACCCTATTGTCCCATTTACACCTTAAGTAAATGTGGAAACGTTTTCCATTGAACTGTGTTTTTGGATTTTAGTTGGTCCGGAGAAGATTACTTTTCTGCAGTGTGTGGGCGGCAGGCGGCGCCGAGTTAGTGAATGCCTGACAACAGTGGCTGCAAGAATCGTGTTTATGTGTGTCACGGATAAGGCACTCCAAGCTGTCAACTTTGAGTTCACCTTGCACTTAAAAAGTGGTCAAGTTATCACTCTACCAAAACAAGTGGACAAAACGGCATATGACAGTTACGTAGGAAAGGCAGTTTTGGAAATGAAAAAAGATTACGACCTGAGCACTATCTGGTGTCGGACACACAACAGCAGAGAAGCAACTCTGAAGGCGTCTCGCTCTCTGCGTGTTCATGTCAAACGTAAAACTTTTCTTAACAGTTATCTTTTTATGTATGCTAGACTTATTTTATGAGCATTGTATTCAATCAGAAACCTAACATTGAAGCTTATTGTATTAACAATCTAACTAAGGAGTCCAGTTTTCGTGTGCCGCGATAAAAATGCATCTGTTGCTTTAGATTTTTCGAATTTTTATATCTAATGCTTTGTTGGATTTATTTCAATCCTGAAAGTAATAAGGCTGATAAATGTAACCCGGGTGCTCTTCCGAATACAAATCATTTTATTGTACGTTTATTTGAAACGCCCTCGTGTGAGTAGTGTGCGTGCTGCAAATGCCAACACCATGACGCCAGGAATTGCTGGAGCTGACACGGTGTATTTACCATTTCTACCAATAAGCGAAATGACACCTGTGTTAAAAATTATAAACGCCCATAGAGTGTTTATAGCTGACAGGGAGAATATATTACCCAACAATTACTTGATCCGGTTGACGAAATGTAATTGAACTTGGCTACAACTTGCAACTGCAGAAGGTCACTCAACAGTGTACTTGGGTTGCGTATTCGTCAAACACTTTGGTGTAAGCTAGGAGGGAAAGTGTGGAGGTTTCAGCTTAACACAAGCAACGCAAGCCCCCTCCGAGGCCAATAAGCCTACCAATGGGAACAACAGGACACAAACGACAGCGTTCACGAACCTAATAGCTACCACCAATTGTCCTCCGGCAGTGCAAAAAGGGTAACTAAAATACAGAATGACCCCTGCTGGACCGAGACCTTTCACGAATTCTGTCAACAAGTCTGAAGGCTGAGGCCAGAACTGTCGGAGTTTCGGAGCAACAACCAAATAGGCGACAGGTTTGCGACGGACAGCGTTCTGAAAAGGTAATTAGTGTGAGCTACTGTACAGGAAAAAATCCAGGTTTAGTAGACGACATCCGGAATAACATAATTGTCATCTCTAGAGCAGAACACCAGTGGATACGACGGAGTAGGAAAGGCAAAGCCGACGTTTCCTTTGACAAAAATTTCTTTGCTTTTCCCAAGCAGCTCTTCCACAATACCAAGAGTGGAAACCTAAGTGTGCCGAGGATCGACCTGCAAGGCTATTTACATAAGGTGTATTCAAAACGAAACAAAGCTGACTTTTTTATAGACCGACACGGCTTCCACGACCACTGAAACCAGAGTTTCCATTTGACATGTCTCCCTTTGACTGAGGTTCGGTAGTTTGTACGGAAAGACAGCTCTAAACGTTTCCCGGACTGAACAGGATTTCCTATAAGCTATATACGAACTGTCCTACAGTGCTCCATCAGGTGACCTGGAGAGAAGGATTGGTTCCCCAGCATTTGGATTACAAAGGAACTGAACTCGATTTCTTGCTCAGCAACGTTGCTCTTTGTTGTGCCACTTGAGCTGGTGCTCTTTGGGGCGCAGGATATTACAAAAGTTCTGGAAACTAAGTCTGACTTGGTTCTTCCGCCTGCCAAAGCCTTAATGAACAACAGCCATGTTTTAGTCAAAGAATGGCACCGAGAGATTATTGGAACACTTCATCGAGTTGTTCACATGGGCTAGAATGAAAGCTAAACCAGCCACACAGCCGCAATCTGGTGGCAGACAAAGGTAAACAGATCCACTTCTTATTTGAGGGGTGAGGACATTCCTACGGTGGCTGATAAACCAGTCAAAGTTTTGGGACGCCTTCACACTCTCCCCTTAGTGACACGCAACGCGGCAAGGGCGTTCAGATTCTTATTGAGGATGATCTCAAGGCCGTCGATTACAGCCTGCAACCTGGGGGCTTAAAATGGGGAGCTTTCAGTATGGTCCCTGCAAATATATGAAGTCCTATTATTAATGAAAGGCAGTATGGAATAGCACATCAGTAAGTCCCTATGTATTTGGTTAGGGATCCCTCTGTCGGAGTTTACAGCAGAACTGGAATTCTGCAGCTACCAATTTCATCTATCGTGGTGAAATATAAGGCCAGCAAAGTCAGACTGTGACAGACCCAGTTGCCCGTTCAGTGTTGCCCAAAATGTGCTGTGTTCGTGAATAGTCAGCGGCAAAAACGGCAAAACATGTCGAGGCAAGGCCTGGAAACAAGAATGTAATAGGAGCCATTCAAACAGGGCGTGTTGAACTCGACTGTTCATCCCACAAGGGGTCCTCGACCGCAGGTACCAAAGTCCGTCACCAGATGACTGACGAAGAGTTCAGCTCGCTTGAGTAAGAGAGCATAACTCTTAAGTACTTTGACAAAATAAATTAGTTCACTTTGAAGGGCAAAGTTTTGGGTAATCCGGAACTGGGTACATTTTAAAATTAAAGTTGTAAGGAAGTCTGAAATATTTAAACTGTTTCATGAAAGTCAAAGAACGAGAACATGTGACATTGTGTTACATTTAAGACCGCGATAGTTATACATACATGTAGTTCTCATGAGGTACAATTGGATAATTTAACCTTGCTTCCGTAAGACAGCTCTTTGTTGATTGGACCCTTTCGCAAATTCCCTGAAGAAAAGGTCCCCGGAAGCGAGATAGATATGTGTCAAGTGCGGTATATGTTGTAAAGCTGTGGCACATACGTTCCACTAACAGGGTTAGAATGTGTTCCAATTTAGTACCGTGTTTTGTCTTCCTATGCATTGGTCGTGTCTGATTAATTCTCCTGGTGTATTTAGCTGGTCCCCCTCTTGGCCCCCATAGCGTCAAAGTTCATTTGATTGGGCAGTACACACTGGAGACGGGGGAAAGTACGGTGATTGTCACAAATGGCACGGCACTGGACGTCGTCTGCACATCCGGAATTGCCTACGTGGGATCCAACATCAACATAAGGATTATCACGAGACATGGAGTCGCCACTGATCTGAAAACGCGCAATATACGCGCGTTCAAGAACTCATCCACCCAAGCCACTGCATCTTCAATTATCACTTATCGTCATCACGGAGGTACATTAGAATGCACTGCAACCAACACGCGAGCCAAACGACTACGAGCACTTAAACAGTTTCTCATTGATGTGACAGGTAGGTCTACAGAAATTAAAAAATGTCCAGTTTTGTTCGCTATCTTGCATAATTAAGCAAATAGTGCCACCAAGCCGAAGTAGGACTTGTGCTCATTAGATGTGTTTCAAGAAGCTTAACGTTCAGCTTACGTGCAGGGTTTTTGAACCGCAACTAGCCCCATATTGATATGATTATTTCTGAAATGCTACAACCGTCAGCTTTACTGCTATACACCTTATTCACGCAGTCGCCATTATAAAAATGAGCCTATTTGTAAGGTTTAGAAATCACACATTCCGCGGTTAATCACTGTGCGGAGCGGGATTTTTTAGCATGCCTCGTTAATATCTATGTCTCAAATGGATTGTTTTTTAAATTTAAAAAGAGGCTTGCTTTTAAAATGGCGACTGCCTGTAATTTTACAGCAAAAATGATGGTGGACAATTCCCATTGTGATAATTAATACAGGGCAACAAATTAACCTCACTTTTCAGATCTGGCTCTTTTGAGCTTCCGTTGTTACGCTAGTGTCCGTTTCATGTAACTTATCCCAAAATCCATGACTGGCACTCAGTACAACAAAGTTTAAATGAGTAAATTTTTGCAATAGTGCAAATAATATTAATATGAATTTTCTCAGTTGGACCATACAACACGGCTATTGAAAGTGCAGACGCCACAACAAAAGTTGTTAATGGTGAGGTAATCGTTGGAAACGGGACACTGGCACAAATTCGTTGCGTTGCGACGGTTAATCCACTAGCTCTGATGAACTTTTCTTCAAACCTCATCAGCTCCGCATTGCCCATTAAATCCAAAACCCGTGACATATTTACTCGGATTGCGAAGCAACTATCTTTCACCAGATTCATGGATCATGAAAAGGAGACGTTCGTTTGTTCTGCAACCAATACACGCAATCCATCGCTGGTACAATCCGTCTCTGCCAACTTGAGAACTGTAGGTAAGAAATCAGCGTTTAACTTAGATAGAAAGGAAGAACAGGGGCCACCTCTGCAGACGCGACCAAATTCAACAAAACAGCATCGTCAGAGTTTGGTCATCTTTTATTTAAATCTGTGTTTGTCCTCCCTTACGACCTTCTAGATCCGTCAGTGCACTCATCATGCAAAGGGTAGCAAAGACCACTGATTTCCGAAAAAATACAACACAAAGAGCATGGCTTCATATGTTGAGTAGTTGCTGAGAAGTACATCATGCCAATAACAGGAGCAATAAATTTAGATTAACGTATTTAATAGTCTTTCACATTTCAATCCAAAGATGGGATCATTTCCATTGTCTTACTTTAGTCTTTCATCGGGGAAATGGTTTTAGCAAGGGGAACTCTGTTGTTGGGGAGGCTTGTAGCAATTGCACCTTTGCACCATATGCGTATGTTTGGTGATGGCGTCTCTGCTATTATTGTCATGCAATTTGTATCCTGAAATAAGAATATTAATGCACAATCATAACACATTGTGAAAAAAATCCAGATCTTGATATTTTCCCCATTCAAGTAACCTCGGCGACGTTCAGCACTTGAAACGGTGCACAGGCTGTAGAATAGAAATCACAAAGATAACACACTACACATTAACGCATATTCTCCAAGATGGCTGAACTTTCATACTAGCGACAACTTGCTTAAACACTGCTTCTCTTCCTCGCTTTCCAAAAATGCCCTTAAGGTGGAATAGTAAGAATGTTGCTCGTGAAAGTAACGAGTAAACACGAACACAAAGAGCCTCAAAAACCTCGAGTACCCCTGTTTCAACAAGAGATTTTGAAACAGTCCCTTAGACCGTGTGCCACAGAAGTCGGAATATGCACCAAATTTTAAGTGCGCCCTTACATTGCACGAACCCATAAAGTGAACGTTTCCATAGTGGCCTTAGGCCTCTTTTCACTCTCGGAATTAACAATGTTGTTACTCCTAGCATTCTTCCAGACTTTGGATCCCGCAGTAGATGTTTCTTATCTAATTTTTGTATCCAATAAAGAATGACTTAGACTAGGGATCTTTTGGGACCCTAATAAAGTGAACGTCTTTAACGATTACCCAAAGAAGGGGTGGGTAGAGGTAAGACTGTTGTCAGGCCCTACCTAACGCTGAAAACATCCCGATTTTCCTCCTCGTGGCATGTTATTTCCACTGTTTGCTTGAAATTCTTAATGTAGAAAAAATCACTTAAGACACGGGAGACATCTGCGTCAATTCACATCAAAACAATGGCAAAGCACGATAGCAAAAGTAGCAAGACAAATATGGGCAGCCAAATTTCCCAAAAACTTTGTTTTAGAAAACCGGCAGCTCCAGAGCACTGCGAGGTAATCGTTTGGATAATCAGAGTGGCTAAAATGGTATACGTAACGATATCTGCCAAAACAGACTTGCCTAGACGGACTTGATTGCACAAAGCTACATTATAAGGTGATTTATACATGTTTTTATTATCAGCATTATTAATATTATTATTTCTTTACTCTTAGTAGTATAATTATTATTATTGTTACTATTATTGTATACTGAATACATGCACTCCCCGTATTTTGAAGTTCATGGAAAGTGGGCAGCATGGTTGGGCTGGGGAGAGTGCAGTAAAACTTGCGGCGTTGGAATTCGCATACAATTACGTACGTGCACAAACCCTCCACCCTCACCACAAGGAGGCATGTTTTGCATTGGATCCAATCAGATGTTTCACACGTGTGCGAGTGAACGACGATGCGACTATTATTACAAAAGTAAGGTTTTTGAATTTCTCTTTGGAACGTAGGTAACAATATCTTGAGTTGTAAAAGTAGATGTAGGTAACGCTGGTGAATGTTAGACAAATGGTAAGATCTTATTTGAAAGAAGTAACAGCCGCGTCAATTAGCAATTTTGCGACTTAATCCTACTGCGAGTTATGCATCACGGGGACGTCCCCGTAGATCATTTGCCGATCTTTTAACAGCCCACGATTTTTCATGTATCTTAAAAACTGACAAAAACATAACAGCAGGCGGCGGGCCGTAACTCCAGCTTTTTCACCCTGTGACCATGTCAGACTGGAAACTTATGTCTCCCTAGATATATCTTCAAGTATTTGTTATTCCAAAAGTACAATCTAAAGTTCTCATTTCGGTAAATATACGTGTAGCTTTGTACTTTCCTAATAAAGTAATGTTTAATAAGAGGTGGCGCTATATGTCTCTTCCTTAACCAATCACCAGCTCAGAAACTGATCAAGTGCACAAGGTTATAAGGGGGGCTCAGAACATTTGTCACAGGGGTTTGCCTATCAGAACAAACCTCAATACACTCGTCACACTTTCTTCACTCTGTCAAAAACTGCATGCAAAGAAAGAAAAGTTTTGAGTTATTTCACATCGCAGGCCCTACAGATGAGCACAGAAACTTTAGTCATTCTTGTATTTTGGCCTTTTCATTCGTACTGAAACCAAGCTAGACAAAGAAACCCGACAAAAAACACAAAATTGGCACTTTTCACGACAAAACGACCACTTCCCTGCCGATGCTCGACTAAAGCCAGTATCATTTTTTAAAACAAAGTTCCTACCGATTACAAAAATGTGGCCCGAAAGTACTGTCAACCAACTGTTTTTTTGGTCTAAGCGTCTCATAGTTTCATGCTGGGCAGTCTAACTGGGGGGGGGCTTTGTATTAGAGGGTTCTGCAGTGCGTGTAGTCATGGAGTGCAGGCAGCCTTAATATTTATGTATGTGATCTGTTTACTCAGTGCGGGTCTCTCGACAAGTCCCAGACGCATACTATAGAGTCAAGTCACTTTATTGAAATGTACTCATCCTTAATTTTCGTTCTACTTGTTTTTATATGAGAACCGTATGGGCAATGTTTCTAAAAGTTTTATTATAGTCTCATTATCAAAAATACCATGAGGATCAGTTTTCATTCGTTTTCTATCCTGCGTTCCATCATATTTCACTTTGATGTTGTACTCTGTGAAATCTATGATGTGCTTGTGGATGTGTTTGTATTGGTTTTGTGTTGTTTTGTAAGTGTGTGTGTGGTGTGAATGGGTCAGGATTGTACCACTATTATTTGACTGTAATTTGCATAACCATTATAATGGCAGGTGAACTTAAAGTAACCTCACTGCATTGCAGAGGGCTGAGTCTTCGTGAAAGACGAAAAGATGTTCTCAGTTATTTAGGAGAAAAACAGTATTCGATTTATTGCTTACAGAACACACACTTTACTAAGAGAGAAGAAAATATTAGATCATTGTGGGGATATGAATGTATTTTCAATTCAAATATCTCAAACTACCATGGAGTGGCGATCCTTTTTAAGAACACTTTTGAGTACAAATTACACAACATTATTCATGACTACAATGGTAATAAACTAATTTTGGATATTACTATTAATGAGACAAGAATAACGTTAATTAATACGCATTGTCCAAATAGGGACTCGCCGTCTTTTTTGAAAGAATAAAACAAGATATTCAAGATATAAGAAATCACTCTGTTATTTGGGCAAGCGATTTTAATCTAATTTGCTCTCGATCAGTCTAAGGACACTCTTAATTATCGGCAGATTAATAACCCGAAGTCACGGATTAAGTTGATGGAGATTTGTACAGAATTGTCTATTGATGTGTGGAGGGAACTAAATCCCAATAGTAAAGAATACATTTGGGGGGCTGGAAGTAAACAATCCAGACTAGATATTCTTCTAATTTCTGAAAATCTTTTAGCCGATATTGAAGACTCCATAATTGAATTCGGGTTACCGGTCCGACCATTCAGTTGTAACGGTATGGGTCCAGAAGGAGGAAATCATTTTGGAAGTTTAGTGCTGCAGTAAAGGATACTATTAAAATCGTTAAACAACAGTATATGACGGACTATATTCAGACAATTGATAGTACTAGTAATTCAGATTTACAATTATCTATAAATGATCAACATTTTCTTGAAACGTTGTTGATAGAGAGTCGCGGCAAAACAATTTCCTTTGCTACTTACTTAAAAAAAATTGATAGAACTGGACAGCAACTTATCGAAGAAATAGATTTGTTGGAAAAAAGTCTAAGCCTTGACAGGGAACTACTAGAACAAAACAAATAATCGACTTGCCGAGCTAAGGCAAAATCAGTTAAGAGGTCTTATGATTAGGTTGAGAGCAAGATGGATTGGAGAGGATGAAAAACCTTCCAAATATTTTCTTTCCTTGGAAAATAGGCATTACAAAAGTAAGTGCATTCCTTTTTGTGGAAATCTGACAACACTAAAACCAATAGTGAAGAAGAGGTTATTCAGGAAACCAAAACTTTTTATGAAAATTAATACAAATATAGACATTCCAGCAATACTGCTTTAGAGACTTTTCTTGATAAGGTTTGTGCCTCCAAACTGAATGACACAGAAAAATTAGAAGGTCTTCTTACATATGAAGAAGTCACACAATGCTTGAAAAAATGAAAAACAACAAGAGCCCAGGCTCTGATGGTTTTTCAGTGGAATTTTTAAAATTTTGTGGGCTGACATTGTTCGCTCACTTAATACTCGTTTTACAGTTGGCCAGTTATCATCAACACAAAAAGAGGGAGTGATTACCTGCATCCCTAAGGGAGCAAATAAAAGTAAACATTAAAACTGGAGACCCATATCCTTACTCAATGTGACATATAAATTGACTTCTTTGGCTGTGGCTGAACGGCTAAAATCCGTTTAGGGAAAACTAATCCGTAAGGACAACACAGGTTTCGTTTCTGGAAGAAGTATGAACGAAAATATCCGCGTGCTATATGCTTTTTAAAATGTTTTATGCCCAGGCAGCTAACAAACATGGATTGCTTTTACTGATTGATTTTGATAAGGCATTTGATTCATTGGCGTGGAATTTTATTTAAAAAGTTTATCTTTCCTTAATTTTTTTTTAGTAGAGACATTCATTAACTCAACCAACCAGTAAATAATAACTTTTGAATGTGAAGTTGGTAAAATCCATCTTGATGATAAAGGAAACCTTATTGTCATCGAATTACTTATTGAAAATCGAGTCTCAATTACGTTAGCTAATATTTATGGTCCCAACAAGGATGACCCTGAATTTTTTAGAACCCTGCTTCAAGTAGTCTCTGACTACAATTCAGAGTTCATAATCATTTGCGGCGACTGGAATTTGGTTCAGGATTTCAATCTTGACTGTTTAGGATACAAACTCCAAAACAATCCGGCTGCAAGAAAACAAGTTATCAGTCTGATGTCGCAGTTAAATTTGGTCGACCCGTGGCGGTTACGTAACCCAAATACAACAAGCTATACTTGGTTCAGAATTAACCCTTGTAAGCAAGCCCGTCTGGACTAATTTTCTAGTGTCCGACGAGTTTTCCTCTTGGATAGAAAATATTGAAACGTCCCCAGGTCATAGAACCGACCACCATTGTGTCGTGACTACTATTCAGGACTCTAAATTTGTTAGAGGTAAAGGTCTATGGCGACTTAACAAATCCTTATTACGTGATGTAGAATATATCAGTAATGTGAAAGACATCATAGTTAAAACCGAGAAGGAATATTTATCTCCTAATAATGTCTCCAATTTTTCAGACGGTCAGTCCACTACAGACGACTCTCTTCTTCTTGAGATGATTCTACTGAATAATAGAAATTAAACTTTGTCTTATTCAGCTTTCAATAAAAAAGAAAAGCATCGACATCAAAAGAATTTAGAGGAGCAATTAAGTCTTTTTAGAGAAATGATGTGCAGCAGTAATTCTTCTCTGGTCCTTGAAATTTATTCAGATTTGCAGAAAGATTACGAATATATTAGAAAGGACAAAGTGAAAGGCGTGATGCTGAGATCTCGGGCAAAATGGATCGAGGATGGTGAAAAACCGCCCAAATATTTTAGTAACTTAGAAAAACGCAATTACTTGAACAAGAATGCCCACAAACTTATAGACGAGACTAGACAAAGCTTGATGAACCAAAAAGCTATACTGTGTGCAATCAAAAAATTCTATGCAACTTTACATGCACCCAAAGAAAATGACTCTCTCAAATATGAGTTGGAGAACTTGGTGACCCCTGGAAATATGTCGAAACTGGACGCCGACCTGAAAGAAAAACTAGAAGGACCAATAACATATACTGAAGCTGCGACTGTCCTTAAATGTATGAAAAATGACAAAACTCCGGGGACTGATGGTTTTCCTGTAGAGTTTTACAAATTTTTTTGGAAAGAATTGTCGCCATTTTTGATTAAATCTTTTAATTACACTTTTCGAAGCGGCCGTCTCCCTACCACTATGCGTCAAGGTGTCATTACTTTGATTCCTAAGGGCAAGAAGCCACGTGAATGCATTAAAAAATGGAGACCAATGTCCTTACTAAATTCAAGTTATAAACTATTATCAGCATGTATTGCACAAAGGATAAAATCTCTTTTAAATAAGTTAATTCATCCTAATCAAACTGGGTTTCTCCCACGTCGCTTTATGGGGGAGAACACCAGACTGATTTATGACATCTTACAATATACTCAAGTTAAGGATATTCCCGGACTTCTGGTATTAACTGATTTTGAAAAAGCCTTTGATTCTGTGTCCTGGAGATTTCTTAAGAAAGTTCTACACTATTTCAATAATGGTGACGATATTATTCGTTGGTTCGCAATACTCAATGAAAGTATCCAACTTTCGGTCATTCAGTATGACTTTACGTCCAACTACTTTAACATTTGCCGAGGTTGCAGACAAGGTGATCCCCTTTCACCTGATCTTTTTTGCTGTGTGCCGAAATTATGGCATCTATGTTGAGGCAATGCGAGAATGTTAAAGGCATAAAAATTGGCCTCCTTAGAGTATAAATTAATGCAATATGCAGACGACACGGTCCTCTTTCTAGATGGTTCAGAGACCTCTTTAAAATCTTCACTTAATCTTCTTGATCAGTTTGCTAAGTAATCTGGATTGACACCCAATATCGATAAAACTTTTTGTATATGGATTGTTTCTAAGATATGTTGTGGTGATAGGCTTTGCTGTGAAAAAGATTTAAAATGGGAAAGTTCCCAGTTCACATCTCTTGGAATTACTTTCTCTGTCGACTTACAGGACAAGATTCACTTAAACTACAATGTAAAATCAAATGAGGTTAGAAAAGGCATTGGAAATTGGTCTAAAAGAAATTTGTCTACCTTTGGTAAGATAACGGTTGTCAAATCTTTCTTTTTACCAAAACTGATTCACCTCTTTTACACACTTCCTCTTGCAAGTGCTACTTTTTAAGGACATTGAAAAAATATACTTTAATTTTATATGGGGTACCTCTTCTGATAGAATATCTAGAAAAACCATGGTGCAGAAATCTGAAGTTGGAGGTGGGAATATGGTTCATATTGCGTCATTTGTCAAAGCTATTAAACTGACTTGGATTCGAAGATTCTTCAAAAATTATTATAACAATGCTTCTCTTTGGCTAAATATTTCATGTGAAATTATTCCTAATATAAAAAATGACTCTTTTCAGTTAGGTTCTTGTTTTTTCCTTGCAGTATCTAACCGTACTTAGAATATTTTTGGAAGGATATTTTTTATATCTTATACGAATTTATCAATCTTTGTGAGAAAGATGATCCTTTGTACCAACCTTTGTGGTATAACCCCAAAATTTGTATAGACAGTAATCCAATTTTTGGAACGAGTGGTTTAAAAAGGGTATACGGTAGGTATACGATTTAATTGACCCTGATAAGGGATATATTTATGATTATCATACCTTTTGTACACGTTTTCAATTTTGTTCTTGTATTACACATTTTCATGGAATTCTAAGTTCAATACTTCGTTCTTGGAATCATCTAAGAGATAAGAATTCTATAGTCACTCCACTTTTTCAAGAACATATTTTTCGAATCTCCTCGGAAAATAAAGGAACTGGGAAATTATTCATTTCTAAATTATATGTAAAACCTGTCGCAGAATTGAAGTGGGAGAGAGAAATTAACTTATGCGATGATACTCAATCTTGGAAAAAATTCATTCTGTAATTTATCATTGTACTTCTGATGTCAGACTCGGTTGGTTTCAATTCCGCATCAACCACAGACTTATTGGTACAAACTCTTAGTTAAAGAAAATAGGTGTTAGTGAATCGTCTTTATGCTCTTTCTGTGAGCAACATGAAGAAACAATTCTACATTTGTATTGGGAATGTTCACTTGTTCAGAAGTTTTTGGGATGTTTAAGAACATGGATGATAAATCAGTGCAATTTCCCTCTGCAGTTAAATATGTCTTCCGCCTTGTTTGGAGACCCAGCCTGTAGGTCAGAAGTTGTAGATTTAATTCTTTGCTTAGCGAAATTTCATTTATATAGACAAAGACTACAAAAGACTAAGCCCAATTTTCAGTCATCTTTACGTGAGGTATGTGATTACTACAACCTGGAAAAAAATATTTACAATGATAAATTGGATCTTGAGAGATTCCAGGCAAGGTGGTCTTTTTTTGCCTAACTAGCTTTTATAGGGTCCGATAATGTTCGTACTTCGTTTGATGTACACTAAACTAGATGTCATATTGTTCCTTAATTTTGGTTGGTCTATCAGAAGGCGGGTGAAAGTCTTTTACAGTAATATTAAGTCATGTGTTGTCGTAAATGATCACCCATCTTGCTGGTTCAATATTTTGCGTGACTGCAGACAAGGTGACCCTTTGTCTCCCTAAATTTTCATATTGTGCGCGGAGATTTTAACGTATTTAATCAATAATAATAAAAATATTGCTGGAGTAGTTACAGGAAATAAGGACTATTCGATTTCACAATATGCGGATGGGTCGAATTTGTCATAGACTAGCACATTGACTGTACTACATTTGTTTGCTAGTGTCTTCGGTCTCCAAGTGAATGTGGATAAAACAAGAGCCATACGGTTTGGAAATGAAACTGACAGTGATGACGTGATTCGTACAAACGAGTCTGTCTTGGACAAAAAATCTTTTAGATTTTTGGGGGTGGCTTTTGACACTCAATTGGATAGTATGACGCATAAGAACTTCACTCCAAGATTAAGTTTTTATTAAAAAGATAGAGTCGACGAAATTTAACGCCGTTTGGTATAGTAACTGTAATGGAAACATTAGCTGTTTCTAAACTTAATTTTTTGTTGTGCAAGTTTACCAAATCTACCAGTAAAAGTCTTGGATGAATTGAATACGACATTTTTTGGATTTGTATGGCAGGCTCGTAATGATAAAATTAAACGAACAACGACCTGTTTAGAACTTGATCAAGGGGGACCTCAAAGGGTTAATATGCATACGTTCAGCAAAGCTTTGAAACTCACCATGGCCCGTAGATATCTTGAAAGCCCTGTGTCTAAAAGTGGTGAATTACTGTACTCAATCTATCTGTTCTTAAAGAATTGTTCTTCATTTGGAGATGACTTTATTAATTCGAATTTATCTCTAATATGTAATTCCTACTTGCGCGAAGTATTTGGAAGTATGACATCTTTCTACAAGAAAATAATTTTTGCAAGTAAGGAGGACTTTTTGAATCAGCCTTTGTGGTTTAATAGTAACTTGGCGATCGGAAAAACAATTAGTGTTTTTATAAGCCTTGGTTTATAAAAGGCTTAAGATTTATTAGAGATATGTATACCTCTGATGATGATTTAGTTAGTTTGAACCATAAGAAAAATATGTTCGATGTAAAAACCAACTTCGTATAATATAATGGTGTTGTTTCCGTTCAAAGAAGATTTCAAAAAAGTCTATTTCAAAGTAAATTTAAAAGTGTTAATGTCTACGCTCCTTGCATACCTTTAGCAATCACTCACTTACGGGAAGATTTGAAAGGTTGTAGACATATTTGTTCAGTCTTTAATGACGTTAAGAAACCTTTCAAGTCAGAGTGTAAATGGGAAATAGAGTTAGGAGATAGTTTAGATTGGAAGAAAATATATGCATTGCCTTATGAAATTGTAAAGGATCCCAACATTAGATGGTTCCAATACTACACTGGATTGCAACAAATACCTTTTTTGTCAAAATCCGTGTTCGGGACTCTAATTCATGTTCCTTTTGTAATAAAGCTCCAGATACTCTGTCATACCTTTTTTGGGAATGTCGCATTGTACAAGACTTCTGGAAGGAATTCGGACAGTTAATGCAAAAGTGTCGCTTTCAGCTTCCCAACGGTCTCTCTTACGATCGAGTTATTCTTGGACTATACGAGACGCAAGATTTTCTTTTCAAAATTTGGTTCTAATAGCCAAATAGTACATTTACGAGGAGAGATGTCAGAAAAATAAACATAATTTCCACAGGCTTATCACGTATACTTATGAGTACTCTAATGCTGAAAAATTAATTGCATACAAAAACTTTGTACTTCTCTGCGAATTGGGAAAATTTCGTTGTTCACGTTAAGTACACGTAGAAGTTATTTGCTTGAAACGAGATACGAGATTGGTCTTTCCTGAGGTGTGTATGCGTGAATGGATGGATGTACTTATTGGTTTGTTTGTTTTTGTAATGTTTTATAAATGATAATAAATTCTAAAAAATAGTTGTTAATAAATTACGAGCTTTTCCAGAAAATCCCAGTGCAAAAACCCGCCGAGTGACGCGTCGCTGCCTCGAGATCGCCGATAGGTTAATTAGAATTCATGAGAAAAAATATAGTTTCGACTCAGCTGATTACACGAAGTCCTCCTTAAGTTTTCAAAATAGCGTCCCTAACATTTTTAAGTTCCCGTGGAGTCGGGATTTACTCCATATTAAATCCAAAATCTGCGCTAGATCGTACATGTACTCTGCAACTCGAGAAAATTTTCTGGAGGAACACACATGTTGTTGTCACGTGATGTTTGTTTGAAGTTCGTCTACGTGTGTGAGTGAATGAGCTCGTGCGTGTCGTCAGAGTTCATTTGCCAGAGTGAACACGATGTAACGATCGGGAGATTCGGGGGTGTAAGGGTACGGAAGTTTTCACTATCACTGCGTCATTTTTGACTTTAAAAACACCAATTACGATTAATTTAACAATTCCTCATAAAAATAACGCAAACGTTTTTACGGTATTAGTTACTTTCGGAAATAAGTGCCAGTATTTATTTCTTGCCAATGCTATGCTTCCCGTATCCTGAATAGATACGCGAACTTCTGCATTCATTTTGTTGCCACGTGAGAAATAGTAGCAATCGAAGTGGAGCACTGCATGGTCACTTGTCGCATGCGCACTACAGTCGGTTGTCAATGGGCAAGAAAATAGTTCTCATTCAATTATTTAAAATGCGAAATAAGTAACCGTTTTTGGCCCTGTTACACAAAAAGTAACAGATCAAGTTTTAGGTGTCTTCAGAATAAAATTTTAACTCCATGTAGAAGTTGTTTACTTTATACGATATACGAGAATGGTCTCTCCTGAGGTGTGCATGCGTGAATGAATTGATGATTGTACTTGTTTGTTTGTTTTTGTACTGTTTTATAATTTATAATAAATACCTGAAAATGTTTTTTGCAAACCTGGCTAGTCTAAGGTCTACCTGAAATCGCGGCCAATTTCTCAGTCGCTACCCAGCAATGCACAATTATTGCAACAGGAGCCACCATCTTGAAGAAGAGTGCAGCTACAACCGAGCGAGCGGTCTCTTTCATTCTCAACATGCTTACAAATACAAACAAAAAACATTCACTTTGTCTATGTGTAATACCTAACTAAAAAAAACCCCAAGCCTGGCCTACACCTGGCTTTTAATATGTTGGGAGTACAAATTGGCCGCGGCAGCAACCTATTTGTTCAGTGCCACCTAACCATTCACACAGCGATGGTATGAGAAGATGGGGGAAATCCTTAGCTTTTCAAATAGGTTGATTTCATTTACAAAAATTGCAAGCACCAGGGCATATTTTTAAAATTTTAACCTTAAATTATGCTACTTGCTCATGGTTTCAAAGTTATATCAGTGTTTTCACTTTCTTTTAATTGAAACTTTCTGCTGATAAATTAATAGACGTTATGAAACTGATTTGGCTTAATATTTAATGATGTATGTGTGTGTTTGTGTGCGAGCGTGTATGTACGTGTGTGTGCGTGTGCTTGTGTGTGTGTGTGTGAATGTAATTTTTTTTTCTGCACACAATGCTCACTTTTTGGCCACAATAGAAATATGCAACCACAGTGTCATCATTATCACTGAACAAATTATAATCCATTCTTACATTTTTGTCAATGAAAATATACATTTTTTTCATTGCTACACAAATAAATGACAATACAATAAATGCAATTATTAAGCCCAGAAAACGAATCATTATATCCAGGCTTTTAACTGTAATACAACGGCATACGTAAGCAAAACATAATATTGAGCAAAAATACCAAGGTAAAGGAAACAAAAACAAGAACAAAATAATACGGCAATAAAGAAGAACATATAAACAAGATAATAATATACAGAAACATAAAACAAAACCAAACAAAAAGATCGAGCTAACAAAGTGTGGTTATATTTACGTTATCATAAAAATGTCTGTATAGTTAAAATAAGAAAGAATGAAGGAGTTATAAACCAACTCTAAGTGGCAACTGGAAATGTATTTCAAAAAGATTTCTGAATGGGTTGAGAATTGGTTTTAATTAATTGAACACAATGAAGATTTATAGTGAGTTGAGGATGAAGCAGAACATTCAAATTATGCTTAACCGACACACTTTGAGTAATAATAGAGTCATTAAAATACAGTCGTTGGAGTCTGTCGATAATGTGTAGAGATTTTTGCGAACACGTTATGTCGTACCTTTTGAACGCTTTGAACTCTATACGCTATTTTGTCGCCCAATCAAACAGTAAGAAAGTCCCTTTGTAAAAGACTTACATTTTCTGATTTGTATCATCAGCATATAGAAACGTCTTAGAATACTGTACATCAGGTAGGTTGTTAATAGATAGCAGGAAATCAGCGGTCCCAAAACACTGCCTTGTGGTACACCAGCATTGACGTACCCAAAGGGGCTATTCGGAGAATTCTCCTCGCGGTGTCGCTGCTGTACTAGTGGTGATTGAATTGCGCATGCGTCGCTGTCTGCATGTAAACAGCTGGTAAAAAGACGGATTGTTATCAAAATACGTCGTCGCGCTAAGCCTTATTATTGCTATTTTCCCTGGTGCAAGTCTTCGACAGGTGATCACAAATTCCCAAAAGACCTAAGGTTGCTATATTCGTGTAGAATTGCGGTCAAAAGGGTCAACCAACTGACAAAAAGTGTGTGGATGCCAAAGACCCATTGGGAGACTACATAACGTTACTTGGTAAGTTTTTAGCAATCAAGTTTCTATCGACATCGTTCGGTGATGTTATCACCACCAGTTACCCCAATGAATAACGGGTTTATTGAATGGAGCTAAGTGTTTCTTTTCGGCTAGCACTACATATTCACAGATTGTCCTGGGTGGGAATGGGCCCAATATAAGAGGTGTATGGTACGTGAGGAAGTCATGGGTGACTTTTCATAGCAGTTTCTCTTCAGAGCTATACTATGTCCAATAAAATTCCCTAGATGAGTGAGTTTCCTTATTTTATAGCGGACACCATCCCCAGGACTACCAGATTAGTTACCGAATTAACATGAATAAGCTATTCAGTAAACGCTGCATTGGAATAAATATATACACCTAGAATGAGTTTTACTTGAGGTCAGAAGCACATTTTAGGTGTCGTGAAAAATGCCCATTGTTAAATCACTTTTAGCCTGTTTCACACATTTTAATTCAGATCTTAAATGAGACTTGGGTACAAAGATTATTAGTTTCTACATACACTAAACATGAAGATGAAACGTCAAGTATGTTCTGTCTTACTAAAGTAGTTTTGAATTGTGTTTTCTTTTATAATTTGCTAGTATTTCTCTGACTATTCTGTTACAGGTAAGAAAAAACGACTGAAACCAGCCGGCTGACCGTCTATTTTACCTTTTGACAAAGTGAAAAGCAATCCTTCAGCAATAACCTGAGAGAATTGAACTTAATTCAGAAATTCAGGATTTGATATGCCTGATTATGGACTCCGTTGCGTGGGAAAATTACAATTCTTTTTAACAATGTTGTTTCTTTGTATGTATGTGGTTGTTCAGTTTGCCATTTTGTTTTTTAAATACACTAAAAATTATTTATTCTCGAATCTTGTGAACAGCAGATTCTTATCCAGCAAGCTACAATTGAAAACATTCTTTTCTTGCATGGGGAACTTTTGTTGTGGATGAGTTAACACAAAACTTAAAATTGTTCAAAGGCCTTCTTAAGAAAGCCCTACACACACAAACAAATCAAATGAAAGTATCTCAATTAACAGGCATCAGTAGAATAAACATGGAATAATCGTTAAACTAATCAAAATCCTTACCTTTGTATAAGGTCGTGCTTACTTCCTCTCAAAGAAGCACCCTTTTCATGCAACCTCAGATTCATTTGGCACGGCAACAAGCCATTTCACCATGTATTTAAAGGGCTCGCGAAGTCGAGGCTCTTAATCTATCACCACTAGTACATGGGCGCCCTCTAGTTAATGTAATTTTTCCGAATAGCCCCATTGGCGATTCATCAGAAACAACTCCATCCACACGAAATCCATAGGTGGTTCTATTTAAAAGATACGACTGAATAAAACTATGCACTTATTCCATCCTTACGAAGTTTTAATAACAGATTATGTGGCATCATATCAAACGCAGAAGCTAGACCCAGAAAAAGAGCACGAACATTATTCCGCTGAGTAGAGACTGTGAATAATCTCGATCAATTGAGACGTGGTGATTTTCCCTGACACCAGTTTTAGCAGAATATAACAAATTGTGAGTTATCAAGTAGTCATATATAATGGAAATTTAGTTTTTTTTTAAATCGTTTTGAGAGGAAATAGAATAGAGTAATGGGGCGATAATTGGACACTTCGGTTGTTGAATCTTTTTATGCACAGGCATCACCAATCCACGTTTCCACTTTGATGGGAAAGTACCAAAATAAAAATCTTATTAAGAAATTTGGTTACTGCACAGTAAGAGAATTTTCAAGTAATTTGAATATGTTACTCATTATCTGTTGAAAAGTCACTTTTCGAAGTACCAATATTTTAAAGAGGTCTTTCGACCTCATCCGCAATGGCTTGAATTAAATATACTGGACGGTGTCGCCTACTATCCATATTTGGAAAGTCACGTGCAAAGTTGCCTCAGTGTGTCTTTTATTCGTGAAACAATTCAAAAATAAATTTGATTTATCTAATTTTGAAGAAGCATAATCACCAGTGTTATTCTGTTTAAGACAAGGAAATGTACCATGAGTGGACTCACCAAAAGATTCGTGTATATAAACACGGATACCTCAGCCTTCATTACTGTGATACGCAATAGAGTATTCAGGAATCACACAATCAGATTTAATTTGATCATGCAGCAACTAACCTGCCTCACAAATGGCGACTATTTTATAATTATAGTTATTAGACTTCACAATGTTTATGTTAGTGAATAAGATACTGAACACACCATTGGGTGCGAAGGGACCAGGATTCGATTTAACATCACCACAGTAGAGGTCAAATTAGAAATTCATTGGGCAGAAAACAGGAACCCCGTAGGTTTCTATGAAAGTAGTCATCCACTATCAACTATTTTGCAACCTGTTTCACCTACACAAATATTGCATAACGACTCAAGGCTGCAAGTACTAATAACAAGCTGAACACCTACAGGTATAACAAAACAAAATACGAAAGCGATATTGACAATACCGTGAAACTAAGTGATGGGTATAACATAGAATAATACTTAAATAGAACAAAACAAATAATACACAGCAGGGCAAGGGTGACGCAAAAGAAAGAACACATATACTAAGTATCGAGTGACGGACAGGCTTCCAACCAGGTAACCCTGATGCATGAAAACTAGGCAATATAAACCAGAGAAGCTGTCGCACACAACATTTTTATATGCAATTATTTTTTTAGCATCCTAGTACTCGTAAGTATGTGCAAGAAATTTGTGAATATTAGGTATATTTTTGTGACATCTAGTAAATCTACTGTTTGGCTAGCAGTAGCAAAATGTTAAATAGAAAATGTGTCTCGTAAAACCCAATAATAACACATTTGTAAGAGAGACAGTTTGAAGTTGAATGAGGGACGTTTGAAGTAGTTTTCTGAATTCCTTCCAAAAATCTTGTACAGGGCGACAATCCCAAAAAACGTCTGGCAGCGTCTCTGGAGCTTTATTACAAAAGGAGCATTAATTAGAATCCCGAACTTTGATTTTGGCTATAAAAGCATTTGTTGCAATAATTCCCGGTATTTGATATACAGGTTAGTTTCAGCAGACTTCATTAACAAGAAAGAAGAGTGTGCCACCAACGAATCACACAGACTATTAGAGGATATTGGAACGGTAAATAAGCATAAACAAATGATATGATCAACGCGATAGGTAATGCCTGTTGATTGTTAATCAAATTATTTTTCCCATTCTTTACTGAATGCGGTAAGACAGGCACATTGCACAATAGAATACCAGGAGAACGATGGGTAGAGTTAATACAAACTGGTGACTGAACACATGAAATGTGTTGGGTGGTCTTCAACAGGCGTGGGCCACTAGTGAAATGGTACGGCTCACGGAGATCATCTAACAAACGTACAATTTAAGTTCACTTTAGTAGGCGAAGAGATACATGTCACATTGCAATTGACAAATCTAACGATAAGAACAGATTAAGAGGACTGAACTTCACAGACATATGTGGGACAGTTCAGTTATAACAGTTCAGTTATAACGAGTGATCAACAAGTAAACACATAAATAAAACGAGGAGCAAAATATAACCATGGGTATACTCATATTACTACGTTTACAAGACTATGCATATGAAGTCTGTGGATCATATCAGCACAAGTGGGATCAGACATTACTTTATGGGTGTCTATCCAAGTTTTCTTTATGTGGAAAATCAGAAGCTTACGTTCGCCAGAAACTATGTATTCTAAAGAAATTTGCCGTTTATCATTTTTAAAGAAAATGCACATGTGATGAGCAATTGGCGTATGACGAATATTCAACAAAGGCGCTTAATATATGGAAACAAATTTCGCATTGGATTAATAATTCTGACGCAGTCAAAAGGGTCACGGGGGGACGGTGCCCCCATTCAATTACTTAGAATCTCTCCATTGGTATAGTTTCAAGGAATGTTCTAAACCCCCCCTACCCCCTCGACCCACGACCCTGTCGACCTACTACCCCCTCGGCCCACGGCCCCACAACCCCTCGACCCTGTCTACAAAAGTTCGACTCGATCTGAATCTAGAACAAGCGCTGACTTGCTGATCAACGAGTCGGACCTTCACTGCTTTTTTTGCAATCAAGAGAGTAGATTAGGCAACTTTGAAAGGCAAAAACAGAAAAAAATAACCCGACCAAATCAAATCAAAGACTTACCAACGTTACAAATATCGTTCGCGGCAAAGTGTAATCGTCTCGGCTGCTCTTCAGTCAATGGCATATTCAAGCTCTTTTGGGAGAGAGTGAGGAACCGACGAACATGTAATTTCTTCATTAAATACAAACTGCTAGCTTAAAAGTATCTCAACATTACATAAAGCTCAGGTTGTTACTGTTTCAACGCCCTCAAAGGTCCTGTTTTGCGCGTACGGGCTCCTGCACCTTCGCACTTGATGCACACCAAGAAAATGCGAGACAACCGGGGTCTAAAGAAGACAAAAGTCGAAATACCACTTTGGAGCTGTCGCGTTGTTGAAAATGTTACATTTGTTTTGATCCAATGATTGATTTTACTTAATTGGAATATTTTCATTTTCAGTGGCAGATTATTTATGGAAGCACCTGGTTGAAAAAGGAGAGGCTAATTTCACTGTGATGTTTGCCCTTACTGCCTGCACAACCTCGTTTGTTATAATGTACATATGGTACATGCGCAATGCATACTTAAAGAAAACAAAAAAACTGGAGAAAGAAGCAAAGCAACAATTCCGTTCACTTGTCAAAAAACTAAGATCTCGTCTAGACGAGAATAATCAAAATGACCAGTTCTTCGATGACTTACAAATGGACAAAGAAACTGCTGACATAGGTAGATTTTTTACCCTATGTGACCATATGGTAGGAAAAGACAAACAGCATCTTCGTCAGAACGCAGCGTCAAGAACGAAAGAAGCAGTTCTGCTTATTAAGCACGAACTAAACAGAATTGCACTCTTTCAAAGCCACGCGACTAGAGACAAGGAAGCCATTGAAAGAGCTTTGCAAAACTACCAAGCTACGGCTGTGTACCACGTTCAAACAGAAGTTCTCAAAGATAAAACATTGGTAGAAAAATCACGTCAACTTATTCTGGCATTGACCCTCAAATCCACAATAGAGAAAATGGAGCATGATGAAGATCTTGATGGAATGGAACGACTGCTCTCCGTAGCGGAAACAAAAGGTTTTTTTGATCTTCTGGAAGAATTTGAAATGTTAAGGGATAAATTAACAGACCTAAAAACTTTGGCTCAGTATAAGCAAATGCTCCTGAAAATGGGGAGAAAGAGGATTGCCGAATTGCGGGCATATAAAGACCCCCCAATACCTGTGCATGAAACGATGATAGCAACTTTGCTGATACTTGGATTTCGAGAAGAACTTACTCGTGATTGGACAAGCTGCTTGCGAATTTGTCAGGGAAAAAAAGGTCTCCACTGGAATTTGATGAACTTCAAGGTGGACAACTTGCATCCGTCTATCGCTGCAAGAGCCATCGAAATCCTTGATATTTACCGTTTGGAGGACCTGAAGGCAGTAAGTAAAACTGCGTATCACTTCTATGTGTGGGCACATGCTATAGCCTGTCATGTTCTTCATAAAACCGAAGATGTTGTCCCAGCTGGCCGTGCTCAACAAAGACAATTGTTGGGAATAGAAAAAGTACCAGCGCAAGTGAGCAGTTGCACGGAAAGGAAACAGAACAATACACTTTCCCGTTGTGGGATTGAGAATCAAATCACTCCCAGTCTATTCTTTAGCGACAAAAGTAGAAGTGTTGCAACGGTGTACAAGGCAAGTATGGGCGATAGCGTTTCGAGCGTTCTACCTCGTGCAATGGATTTATAGTGAAACAAGGTGACTTTGAGGAAATACTTTAGAAAGACATGGCACTTCCGGGACTTTCATATGCAGAGCAGTTGTCGTTTTCAAAATGTATTGTACGCGTGTCTAATGTCGGCTCATAGATAACGGGTAAGGTAGGAACAGTATGGCAGAAGTCATTACGAGTCACTTCGGAGCACCGTTAGAGGCTTTATGGTGCGAGTACCACGAAGCTACCATCAGATGAAAAAGAATGAAAGCGAGGGATAAATGGATCCAATTCGGGCCCTGCTGTCGGTTTTCAAAACAGAATTGCGGGACAGTTGGTGTTAATATCTTTGATACGTGGGTTGTATTACGTAGACACAAAAGTGTAGCCAGTGAAATTCGTGTGATCAAATCACGTGCTGATTTCATGAATGTGATGTAATCACGATTTCCTTGAGTATACGGAAGTAAGATATGAGGTGTTAGGTAATGCGATCTACTTCAGCGCTATAAAGTGGCAAGCGCTGGTTTTCATCATGACAACA
The DNA here is from genome assembly GCA_002633005.1 of Phoronis australis. Classification (NCBI taxonomy): domain Eukaryota; kingdom Metazoa; phylum Phoronida; family Phoronidae; genus Phoronis; species Phoronis australis. The sequence goes on from NMRA01000272.1 coordinate 83,411, forward strand.
AAAAATCAACCATACTCTTGCATTCTAATTTCGTCTATATTAATTCACAAAAATAACATTTAACTTTACTTTTTTCACTTGCTGGGTACAATATGTTACTATCATTTCCACTGCAACATAATAAAATAGTTACCAACTAGCAACACTATTTGAATGATGTCTGTTGTAATTCTGTCTTTCCAAAAAGGATTAAGATTTTAAACACTGCTCATGGCTTTTCTAACACGGCTCAACATTTCCAAACATGGTACAAAGTATTCAAAACATAGTGCGGCACTGAGTCGGTAAGGAGAACAATGGTCATATCGAGTACTAACCAATTCAGCAAGTCTCCTATCATGTCGACGAGTTTGATATAAGCAACGCTAGTGTCTAGCTGGAAAGACAGGACTTCGCGAAATATCACATTGTATTTTCAGCAGCTGGTCATAGCTCTATCTGAACCTTGTTAGCTGACTTTCCAGGAACCCGTTTCATGAACACAAAGTCCGTTTTTTGGTTTTCGATTTTGACTTAAACAGCCATAGGTGAGCATACAGACTATGATTTCGCTGTCTGTTACGATTCCCAAAACTAAGCCAGGCGGTTTGCGAAATACGTTTTCAAAAATACCTTAATCTTGAAACTGGAGATTTTTTACAATTGTTGGGATACCTTTGGGATCTCGTTTACATGAGAAGACGTTAGTATGAATGGAAAATATTCCATATGTGCAGGTTAGTCACACTACGTTGTTTCTACGGTGCCTTGCCGGTTGTCGAATCGAAATCAGACGATCTCCAATTTGACATTGTTTAGGGACATTACAATGTGGCAATATGAAGAAAATCTGTCCCTCGGCAGCTTACAGTGATGATAGTCGTAAATTTTGATCATTTAGACCAACAGTCCATTGTGACCAAAGTTTCAATCTAAACCTGTTCAGTATCAAGCCTACTTTCAGTCTGTTTTAATTTTGATCTTAAGAAATGCCGTGAAACGTGGTTCAGACATATTGGTCTTAAGTTATCAGGATTTCGGTCCACATCAAGACAGAAAAACTCTCACGAAACGGGCTCCAGGTCCATTACCGGACAGGAAATGAAAACCGTCATTTTTGTGCAGTTTATGTAACAGTAATATCCTACACATTTTGCATTGCACGTAATATTTCCAGACTGTGTTCCATCGAAGCAGGAGCCCCGGTTTAAAACAGATATTCCGGAGTCGAAAACAGACCCGGGCACTTTCAAAACAGTTATAGGGCCCGAAAAACTCGAACCCGGACCTTTAAAACAGGAACCCCGGAGATCGGACGGGAAACCCAGACAATTTTTCAAATTTTCTAAGACCGATGTCAGTAGCTTCAAACTTTGAGTTATACCATCTTTCCAGTTGTTTTCTGCGTTTGTTTGTTAAAAATTGTCAGTAATAAAAAGAAACTTATATCACGTTGACTTTGTTATTTGATTTGTATCGGTGAAACTCGTGTAACTTGTCTGTGGGCAACTTTCAAAATGATCAACATACGTTGTTACAGTGTCTCGTTGGATAATAAAATTAGGTTAATTTCTGATTATTCAATAATTTGTCCAAAATATTTTCCAAAATAAAAAACAAAAATATTATTTCGCCTGTGCCATTCTTGAATAAACCGTCGTGACATGTACCCAACCTCGTGGAAGAAGAATAGTTGATTGAAGAATTGGGCAACGCAATATTTCAAGGCGTCGAAAGCCGAGTAAAAGACCTCACTTTAGCAGCAGACTAACGTAGAACGCCAACCAGTCACGCATGTAAGTTGTCTAAAATTCTCATATAGTAAAACAACATATCACATCTATTTAAAGTAGGAAGATTTATTTTTCAACAAAAAAGTTTAACAGAAAGTGCGGGAGTGATGTTTCTGTCCCCGGGTTGCCTGTCTGATCCTGGGGTTCCTGATTTGAAGGTGGGGGTTGGTGGTTTTCGGGCTGGTTAGCTGTTCTGAAGGTGCAGGGGTCAGTTTTCGTCTCCGCGGGAATATCTGTTTTCACCGGGTTCTTGTTTCGACGGAACACCCTAATCAAAAGCAGTAGAAAACTCGATAAAAAACGTATTAAAGTAGTACAAGATGCACAGTTTTGCCAACAGAACTTGTTTAAGGTTTGGTTTACTGGCTACGCCGTAAACCTTTGTTTTCCGACGCGGTTTGCTGTTTTTGGTATGCACAAAAATAACTCTGAAAACCGCGCAGTAACCGCACATAAAACTTCCTCGCGATTCTCGTTTTTGGTAAAAGCCCACCCTACCAAAGAATCGAAACCTCACGCACCTATTCGGGCCAATTTCTGCTATACTTATGCTGGCACAGTGTCCTAATTATAGATGAATTCAATATTAAGGCAAGCAGTTTGAAAGTCGCCAATTTCAGTCCATGATATATCCATTTGTTTTAGCACGTGCTTTACTGCTGTGAAGCCATCGCTCCATGCAAAAGCACGGCCATATAACAGAGATCCAGATAAGCAGGCTTTCTGACGAAAGCGTAACTTGAGGAAATCTTTTGTTCATGTACAAGGTGCCGTAGAATGGGCCTAGTTTAAAAAATATTGACTATGTGTTATTTTAGCGCGACATCAAATTTCACATTGACGTCATAAGAGACGATGAGCAACCTAAGTGTGGACTTGTGCCTGGTTGCGTGAAACAATCCTAAATAGGGACTCAACAAAGTTTCTTAAATCTTTTGCATTCTCGTTTCGTTATATACTGGCAGGCGAAATGTTTTTCTATCAATTTATCATTATTATGAGGGCTTCCGTGACTAACGACATTTTTAATAATGTACCTAAAAACTGAGCCCTTAATTCAATCAAAATAATTCAGGGATTCAGTCTTTAAATTAGGGGCGGTGCGTGAAAAGACCGGTATATATTTTCAATAATATTGGGAATTAAGCGTAGATTTCATACTCAATTTGTACCAAAGCCAAGAACTGGCTTAGTTTGTGATACTCAAACAGCATATAAAGGACAATCAATGTTTTCACAAACCCACAATTAGTCAGTAGGTTTAGGGAACATAGTCGAGTTCCAAGTTGGGACTTTTTCATGCAGTGAGGAAACGGTGTCAGTGGCTTATGGCTTTAGATTGTTCTCATCAACTTACCATCTTTAACATTCCCAATATCCAACGACTTACCGCAATAAATCAAGTTAATTTTGCTGAAGGTTTACATAAATAATTGTTGGGTTTAATCATTCATTTTTCCTCGTAGTCACAAATCAAATTACATCCTGTTTCTTCCTACAATCGTTTTCTTCTAATATAACCACACAGCACCAAGAACTCATCTGAGTTTAAAAGACAATGGAGTAAACAGGTGGCACGAGTCCCATTGCCTTGTGTCAGAAAAACGGAACACCGACAATTGACAGTAATATTGTTGTTATCATTTTTCTTTAGTAGATGGGTTTGACAGTCCCCGTCTTATTCGCTTCATGTGGTTCAGTGGGATTCGCTTAGGGGTTTTCCAGTCAACTTTGTGCTTTCACTGATGTTGTTTAGTCTCGTGACTCGCCCCTCATGATATATTCCTCGATGTAGACCGCTTTGTGTGGGCTATGGGTTATGGTTGGAGAAAATCGAATAAAGTAGATCACGGATCTACCGAACACGTTGCAGTGGCAACTTCGGAGGTCAATCGCTAAGAGCCATAGACATTCTTCCTGTTATTGCTCACTTAAAGGAGAATGCTATCCGATTTAATTAGTCTTTTTGTCGTCTTAATCGGTCTATATCCACATCGCCTCGCATGCGGTCGACCTTACCTTGCCAAGAGGTGTCGTGTTAACCTGTGAGGAAGGTGAGAAACGACGCTAGCGACGTCATTGGTTCATATGAAGAGTGAATGCCGCTATGTTGCAGTGCGTCGTTCCCGCTTGTCCGAACTAAGCAGCTGCGAGGAAAGCGGGTATATCGTTTTTTTACCTTCTCGAGAGTCCAAAATGCTTAGGAAGTGGCTCATGGTAGTGAAGAATGAAATGTACGTTGTAAATAGTAAGAATGAGATCGTGAAACATCTCCTTGTCTGTGGCCTGCAGAAGTCGACAGTGCCTGACGAATGCCGGCTTACCAAATAACTTCATACGTTCCGTTGTCTGAGCTTGTTCACGGCGCCTCTCTAGTATTTCTTCATCACTGTATTCCTGTTCGAATTGATACCCTGTAAAACTTAACGATCCACCTGCGAAGTCGGGACTGATCGAGCTCTAGCTCGTCCTAAGTCGGGATTGCGAGTTGCCATGTTTGTATATTACTGAGCGTTCTGTTTCAAAATGAATTATTCTCACCCTAACCAATACTTATATAAAACTCAAACAAAGTCTGTCTCATTAGATGCCTATTTGTAATGCCTTTGGAGTGTTCGTGAGTGCAAATGATTTGAGAAGCCAGCAATGAATAAATCTATGCGTTACCAGCTTTAGGTGCAATAAAACTAATTGACGGGACACCGAGGCCGTGTGAGCTCATTTAGTGTTTGCTGGCAGAAACTGTTGTGAAACAACTCGATTTCCATCCCACGACCAGGTGTTAGATGAATCTTTATTTACTTTTACATTACTCAAATAATGATTGTCAATGTATAACTTCTGCCCTGACGGTGCTGTGGCCAAAGTGGAACCTGAATTCGCGGCCCCCGGCCCGACGGGTAAGTGGATTTGCAGTTTCGTGGCTAATTCACCAACATAATCACCGTGCACATTACTTTGGCTCACTTGTGTGGTATTTTTTTACTATAAGTTTAGTTTCCACTGAACTTTGACTGGTTTTTGTTCGTGATGTCTGATCAGTTTCCGAGCCACTGGCCGGGATAACGGCGGAGTCAATCCGGCCGGCCGCGACGGGCCTGATCGGGCTCCGAGCTACTGGCCAGGATAACGAGCGTTTTGTGTTTAGAACTCAATAATCACAAGTCTAAACAACACAGATCTAGTTTCTCCTGTCTGTATCTCACAGAAAATATTTCGAAACTATCTCCGAACAGACCCCAAACTCCTGCTACGGACCTTATTGGCCTGCCGAACTTTGTAGGCTACGGTGTGTCCAAATACCAATAAATCCGTAAGAGCGAAATAAAACAACACGTTTTTATATGAACTCGGTGTATGAATTATTTGTGTTAAACGATGACTTCAAGCGATAAGCTGACACCAGTAACCCGTGTTGTGAACTGCTGAACAGACTGCGTGTGAAAACGATGACGTCATTGGATAATTTCGACACCTCCGTCAGGTGTCAGGTAACGCAACCGTACGCGTCGTTATGGAGTAGAACTACTCGACCTAAATTGATACAAATTAGGTTGTTTTTTGGGTGGCATGCTCCTTTAAGCTATTCCATTTTGGACTATTGTGAGTCCTGGTAATTAAGTCAGATATCTTGTGTCATTTCTTAAAGGATGTTACCACCCAAAAACAATCTATTTTGTGTCAATTAAGATCGAGTAGCCCCACTCGATAACAGCAAGTTCAGTTGTTCTACAGGACACCAGACCGCAGACTGAGGTGTTGAAATTAACCAATGACGTACCGGTAATCGGTTCAAACGCAGTCTGTTCAGCCGTTCACAAGCTTACTAGTGTCAACTTATCGCTTGAATTCATCGTTTTATCCCCAATAAATCATCAAACTTCGTTGTAAAACCCTTACAAATACACCAAGTTCTTGAAAAAACATGTTGTTTTATTTCACTGTTACATGTACGGATATATAGTTATTTGAACGTACTGTTGTAGCCTACAGAGTTCGGCAACTTAGCCAATTTACACTGGTCAATCGTAGGAGTTTGGGTGTGTTTGGTGATAAATTCGAATCATCTTCCGTGAAATACGGAAAGGAGAACATAGTTGTGTGTTGTACTTTTAGTCTTGCGATATTTTCAGTTCTAAACACACGTACGGAACGCTTGAAACCCAGCCAGTGGCTCGGAACCCGATCAGGCCCATCGCGGCCGCCAGGACTCAGTGGACATCACGAACATAAACCAGCTTAAGTTGGAAACTAAACCTCCAGTCACAAAAAGACTAAAATAGTGAGCCAAAGAAAGAATGTGCATGTAATTATTTTGGTGAAATACCCACGAAATTGAAAATCTACATACTTGTCGGGGACCAGGCGTGAAGTGCGTCAGGTTCCACTTTCGGGCCACATAACCGTCAAGGCAAAAGTTGTACAGTAACAATGACTTAAATATTATATTTGTATATCTAAATAAAGATTTCCCTAACAAAGCATCTAAGATCGAGTTATTGTTTCACAACAGCTTCCTGTCAACATGGCAACTAGCAATCCCCGGAGAGCTCATCGGACGAACACTTTGCAGGTGGATCGTTAGGTTTCACAGGCTATTAGTTCGAACCAGAATACACTGATGAAGAAATGCTACAGAGGCACCGTGAATATGCACAGGCAACGGAACGTATGGATAGTTCGTTGGTAAGCAGCATTCGTCAGAGAAACCACTGTCAACGAAATGCCGGCCACAGACACGGAGATGTTTCACGACCTCATGCTTGCTATTAATAGCGTACTTTTCATTCTTCACTATCGCGAGCCACGTCCTAAGCAATTCGGGCTCTCGATATAACCGCTTTCCTCGCAGCTCCATAGTTCGGGCAAGCGGGAACGATGCACCGCAACGTAGCGGCATTCACTCCACAGATGCATCGTTTCTCACCTTCCTCACAGGTTAATGCGACACCTCTCGGCAAGGTAAGGTCGACCTTATGCAATGCGATGTGAATACAGACCGATTTAGACGGTAAAAAGACTAATTAAATCGGGTGAAATTCTCTTTTAATACAAATTGTTGAATAAATTGTTAACAACTTGTTAAAATAAGTTCATATCCTAACACCATCAGATTTATGTTCACTAGCTTGAAATCGCATATCATACGCATGAGGTGTCGCAGGAATTTCGACTGGTGTAACATTAAATGTTGACCCCCGTAAAAAATGACCCGGGCCATCTTTTAACGTTTAATTTTGGTCCATCGCAGCTGTTGAAAACGTGCCAGCCCGTTGGGAATTTGTCAGGGGGGCATTTTTCAACGGTTTCATTTATAACAACCGATAGAGAGCCAGGCGGTCCCTTCGTAATATCATGTGGTTAATTCCTTAATTTGTTAGTTGCACCAGAGGCGGACTAGCGATAACTGAAGCTCAAGAGGCCCTCCCAAAGCGTCACGTGCTTGATTTAAGGCTACGATAAATGACAGATCGTGCTAATCGATTTTTGGAGTTGCTCATAATTCAGACCCGTAGCCGGGAGGCGGGAGGGGTTTGGGCATCGCTGTAAGTAGTGTCTACTTTTGCTCTTTATTTACATGATTGTATATTCTTACACGAGGAATTGGTTTATTTCTTCCCTAGCAAGATGGTTGATTTTTGAGTTGCACCAGCATTAGAGGAGAAAAGAATTAGGTAGTCCCTACCTGCAGAATGGGGGAGGACTTTTCAATTTTTGGTGGAGTCCCATATCTGTGAGAGACTCCCAGGGTACGGTGTAGCACAATAATGACAGGGAGTCAACGGGTACACCCTGCAACATGTGCTGACGTCGGCGTTTTGGTCGTCATCTGTTTACTTGTGAAATCACGGTGTCTTACTCCTCGGCGTTGCAATACCCGTTTAACCAGTCAATCAACGCTTTTGAGTTTCTCTTGGAATCTTTTGAGAGGTCAATTTCCCTGTCATGGATCATCCGGTCGGTGTTCATTGAGGCACGATTGTTGGTTTTAAGTCAGCCGGTACCTCGAATATTTAATGTAGCTCAAACTTTCAATGACATACCGTGGTTGGGATTTTTTTGTATTTCTGGCGGGCAAAACACTGAGTATATTTTGTCTGTCATGGACATACCTCGAATATCTAAGTAGCTCAAACTTTCAATGGCATACCGTGGTTGAGGTTTTTGAGGATTTCTGCCGGGCACAAAGCGTATTTTGTTTGTCATGGCGCATTTGGCGATCAGTGATATGTATTGAATAATATGGAATTGTTTTTGTGGTACACCTCGAATGCATGAGCTAGCTCATTTTTGGGGGTCTTTTTGGGGTTTCTGGCGGACCCTTTCCAGAGTGCAAGTTGTCTGATATGGGTCGGTCGGTGTTCATTGAGATATTATTGTTCGTTTTAAATCAGATTTAGCTGGTACCTCGAATATCTCATCTAGCTCATTTTGGCCCCCTTGTAAGGTCCCCAGGGGTTACAATCAGAGTGAAGACATCCATTCCCGTATATACTGACGTGGATTCTTAGGTGCTCTTATTGGTACCTCGTCCATCTAGCACTCTGGGCTGCCGGTCTAAACAGTTCATGACCGGCACTGTGCCTGAAATGAGCAGGTAATTAGATTATTTCAAAAACTTGACCGATCGACATCGTTTCAGTAGACGGAATGTTAAGACCCTTGATATTGAACATTATGAAGTGTTAACTTGGATCCGTCCTATGTGATTTGTACACGTGCGATGTCATTTTAGCTTCAAACTACCTGCAATTTTTTTGGGGGCCCTCCCTCTTCGTGTGATTCAATTAAAGGTAGAACTTATCCGTGTTTTAGGCAAAGGTTAGGCTCACAGTGATTGGTCCGATGGCCGGAAACAAAGTTTGTGAAGATGTTTGCGAGGTGTTATTTGACGAAAGAGATAAGTACGGGTAAGTTGGAATAACATAAGCATGGGGCTCTCCATTTCTCTGAGATCAAAGGAGAAAAGCGATGCCGATAAGGGCCCCAGAATGTTGTATTAATGTAGGACTACTTCCGTAATAGTCGCATTGTGCTAAACCAGTTTTCTCCACTGAATAATGGGCATGAACTGGTTCTCAAAATCCTGAACCCCTGCAAGTGTAATAGTAATGATTTTTGGAATGTGGTTGACGTCGGTCATATATCCTGGCCATCTTGGGTGAAGATCATGAACGTTTTCTAGCTCCTGAGTGAACCACTTCATTCGAATTTGATTTGTGATGCGATGGTCTTTTGGTGGATTTTTTGCGCATGTCCCGAATGAGAACGGGAATCCATTGGGGCCATGACTTAATATTTCACCGTTGCAGCTTTTCATATTTTCAGTTTTTGTTCACTAAACCCTGTCTCAATAGTTGAAGCCGACTGATACTGATTCGCAAGCTCAAATCTTAAATTTGTCTCACTTTTATGATAAAACCTAACTTTGTCTCAATTTATTTTAAAATATAGTCCTTATGTTTCACTTTTTACTCACGTTTTGTCCTAAGTTTGACTATCTTACCGTATTTTGAGGTTTCAAAGTTTGGAAGCGATACAAATCTTAGATTAAGTCAAACACGAACTTTTAAGTTCATGTTTGACTTAATCTAAAAGCCAGTTTCTTGGAACGGGCCTTCGTTGTGTAGCAGCTCTTGTTTTCTCACTTGAAACATTGTCAAGGATCTCTTTGATTTACTGTGCAATCGAAAAAGGAACAAAAATGTAAAAGTGTAATTCGATTAAAATTTAATCGAGTAAAACATATCCGAAATACGGTTGTCTGTGTTGTGTTATTTGCAGACTTTCAGTGGAATTTGCATACTGCCAAATTGGAAAGTATGAAACGTCAGAGGTAGTAGCGAAGCGGTAAGTCTTGAATTACCAAACTTCAAAGATATTTAGTTTGCTGTTCATTACGGTCGCGCACTGATCATTTCCAGTGACCTAACTTCGTGGCAGTGATTATCGCTGTTGTTGTTTAGGCAAATTAAATATGGCTTCGGTAAAACGAAGTACATCGGCAACTGTTGAAGTTAGCTTATTGTTAGTTCCTGATGAACCATTTCGTCACTACTTTAAAGTCCTTCTCTCAAACTGCCCATGTGGTTCCAGTATCCGAAAGTACTTACTACATAAAATCTTATTTTCGACACCCTTTCTTTATATTCTTTTCGCCTTTCTTGCCAAAAGCGATTTTTTATCAGTATTTGACCCTTCTCTGTGAGTGTATAATTACCGGCTGTCATCGGTTATTTCCGTACCCACATTTCCGGCTCATCAGTTAAGGAACTTGTCCTGAACGCCGTCATGTTTTCCTTGTAACTGAATATGCTATCGCTTGCTCGAAAAGTCTTCATTATTTTGTTTTATTAGTATTATCTCGTGATTCGTTTGCATATGTAGTGTATTTATAGTTTGTAGTTAGTGGTCGTTGATTTTTTGGAATGTTACGCGTACTTAGTATGTTAAAATAGCATTGGTGTTTAGTCCGGTCGAACCTAGGAACCAATATGGGTCGAACCAATTTTTTTCGGTTTTATTTTTTTCTCGTTTTGAAAAAGTACTTTGCTATCATCGGAAAGGTAGAGCATTCTACTCAATAAAAATCGAAAAAGTATCAAAATCCGGGCAAGCAGTGTAAAGTTATTGCAAGTTTTGTGGCGAAATTTGGGTCACTTTGTTTGGATCGCGTCGGCCATATTGGAGGACAGCGGGATAAGTTAACCAGTTTAAAACTTTGTGTAAATTGTTTTCGCCAACAAATTACGGTGAAATTTAGTTAGACATATCTTTACTTACTATTCTGCACGATTTAACAGTGTTCACCAAATTTCAGCCTCGCAGTTTTTACTCATTAAGTGATAAATGTGCTCACAATTCCCGTTGGACGGCACCGACAACATGGCGATTTTTGATGAACTGAAAGGCATGTTCAATCAGCTACTTTGTAATTTGTGAAGATTTAACGTTGATACATTTTGTCAAATGTTGCTACAAAAAAGAGACTTTGTTCAACTTTCGTGTTTTTTGTGCAAAAATATAAGATGTATTCGAATTATTTTACTGTAAATTTCCCACTCAGGTGATCTTACACTAAGCTAAAAAAAGAGTTGAAATAATTTTGAAATGGTTTTTTGTTTGACTGTCAACTGCTGTTCAAGACTTGATTCGGTGTCATTTTGACTTAATGAATAGAAAATGATAGCATTTTGTATTGGACTTGTCATACTTATGTGCTCGAACGAGCAACCTTTTTGTAGAAATAGAAAAAGGTCTGCCTCAATCAGAGAAGCATGTACTCCGAAAAAGTAGAAAACGAGACAATATTCCACTAGAAGACAAGAAGTACCAAAATTTAGCGTCTGCAATTCATATCTCTGAACATACCCAGTGAATCTTATAATAAAATATACTAGACATTCCCAAAAATTCCAGCCCCCATTTTTTTAGGCTTGGTGGGCTCGTACAAAGTCTGGGAAAATCTCTGTTGAAAGCCAACAACTTTGCACAGTTCGCCAGAAGTACCCAGTTCTAAATAAACCTTGTTTGAGCGAGCGCTGTGGCCAGCGACCAGGTAGGCCTAAGGGTAGCCTTGTCGCAAAGCTGTATAGGCCTACTAACAAGCTGTAGTTAGTCTTCATACTCACTTGGTAGATGGCACTGAGGCTAGCTAAGGGCTGCCGCGGCAGTGTGACACAGGACTAACCAGCCCGCGGTAATTTTATGCAAGTGTCTGAAATTAACTTTGAATGTATACGGCATTTATGATTAGAACATTTTACTTCGACAAAACAGCTTTTCAACCGCATGCCTTTACCGTTCGCCAGGGTCTGGTCTCGATCCGCACCGGATCCGATAGGCTGCGGTCCCGAGTCCGGCAAAATAATTTCTGTCAAAATTTATTCCCCACATTTCTTTAGCAAATTCGATAAAATTGTCCGTAGTTTAATTTTATTAGAATTAAGGCGCGCTGTCGATTATTCTATCCCCGTTTGCAAGCTGGTAACAGGCACTCGTCCATCCATGTTGACGGCGTTTTCTTAGCGGCTAGCCTGGGTTCCTGATAACCTGGTTCCCGGGCCTCACAAGCTGACGGCTCGGATGGCTTGTGAAGGCCCAGGTACAGCGCACTAGAACGATGGTTTTCATTGGCTGTCAGCTGGCAATTTTTAAACAGGAAGTTTGCTCTGCGCATGCTGACATCCGGTATTACGTTCTCAGGTCGCTAGGTGTCGCGAGAGTAAAAGTTATTTTGAGACTGGGTCGAGTTTGCGGTCGGGGGAACTCTCTGGTGAGGTAGCTGTTTATATATTGTGATATTACCAACAAACTGTAGTAAGATCATGTAATTAACGATTCTTTACTAGGAAAATAAACCTGAATTAACAATGGCTTCACTCTTTTCACTTGGCATTTTTTCAGTTTCATTGTTTGAATGCTTTTTATGAATTGAAAACGTCCCGAAATCCTGGATCCTCCCCTGCTGTAAGATCTTACGGCAGGGGATGATCCAGGATTTTGAGTTAGGGGGTAGCGGCAAAGGCAGAGTATTTTGCCCGTCAGACATTTGCACCCCCAAACTGCCAAATGGAATCTGGGAGAATTTTAGGCAGGGCCATGGCCCTCTTGACCCCCCCCCCCCTTCCCCCTATCCGTCTTTGTACAGTGTTACAGTAGACACTGCTGGCACCCAATTTCCACCAGTTCGTAGCCTACACAGTCTTCACCTCCTTGAACAACACAATTTTCGACCCTCCAGGTAGCCAAAATTCTCAAGCTACACCCCTCACCTCGTTGACATACTAATTTTTTCTTCCCCATTTCCCTTTTTGAGGTGGGACCCCGCACAACGTGAGGGTCCTAAGCCATTCAGATCACCTTGGATATATTCGGGACCTCAAACTTCTCATTGGAGGTGAATTTAACCTGCGTGATTATCAAACTTAGTGGAGAATGATTGGCCACAAAGTTGAAGCATGTACTGAAAACATTAACTTCCAAGGGCATCCAGAACACCTCGGGTGTTTTCGTAACCTCAAATTTCAGCTAATAGGTGAACGCTCTCTGCATGTGTGCGGACATCAGCCTATTATTCTCAAGATTGAAAATCACGTGACTTGCCATATTTTGGATAACATTCATCTCCGAGAGGATATTTGAGGCTACGAAAATACCTGATTCAGTGTTTCTAAGAAAAATTTGTACATGTAAATAGGAAAATAGCCGAGGTGCTCCAAATGTTCCGAGGTAGCTACTAAAATACCCGAGAGGTGTTCCAAATGAGTCCTAACCTTTAGTTTTGTGCATATCTGGTACTAGAAGAATCTCCACCCAATCCCATTTAGACAGTGGCTAAAAAACATTATGTTTGTGGTCCAAGGTTTGGAATTCAATAAAATTGTAGCCTAATATTTCAAATGCACAACCTTTTTATAAGAGCTAATGCTAACAACTGAATCCTTTCGTAATAATTCTTGGACAGCTGTCTTTTTCACCCATTAAGCTTGAAGGAGTCGGCTCAGAGATTCCTGTTGTCAAAAATGAGTCTGGTGTCCAAGGCTCTAAAAATACAGGTACCATATTAAAACCATTTTTGCAGTAGGAAAAAGGTACCATATGCAGTGTTTTTAACTTCCACAGTGAAACCCGTTGTATTCATGGGAAAAACTTTGCTTTGGTAGGGATTTTTTCAAGCACCATTTTGAAAAGAAATTGTTTGAGAAAAATCACCCAGTTGAGTGTCGTATCTTGTATAAACCTGTGGGAGTACACCCTTGGAATGGTTTTAGGAGGGTACTCTGAAAGCCCAAGGATGGTGGAATGAACCCTATCCCTATACCTAACAATGTGAGTTGAACATCTTGGAAAGTACAAGCACAATTGTTATTTCAGAATGCGCTTATCAGGTGGTGTCTTCTAGCTTCCAGATTTCCTTCGAATTAAATCCCTTAAAGCTGCTATAAATGCGTCTTATGTGAAAAAGAATAAATTTTGATCTGAACAAATTACCACTATATACAGGAATTGGAATGACTATAAGAGGAAAATTTTCCAGGTGATCTATCATTTCACAAATAGGCTTGTGTGATAGAAATATTTTTGTGTTGTAAAATTAAACTGAAATAAATGTTTTTGCATGAATCAAGTTAGCCAAAAATGACAAAAAGAAGCTGGAAATCGAATAAGAGGAAATAAAAACAAAAAGGAAAATTCCAAGCCCTGTATATATCCCTGTCTCAACTTGTTCGATAGTGGACTTGGAAGAATTCAAACTTTGTTATTGCTCAAAGCCATAGTTATTGCACCAGGTCTTAAGCAATAACAAACTATCAGTTCAACCGAAGCCAATATACCACATGTAATCTCAGTAAGGAACAGTACGACATCAAGAGTCTAATCACGAGCGCACACATGAAGATTGACATCAGACACTAGTATCCAAATCCAATGCCAATTTTCATGTGAGTGCTTGTGATTTTTGCTACTAATTTGGTCAAAAACAACATTGTTTGTACCAGACCAATCTTATATTGTTACGTGACGATTCCAACTAAGAGGTTGGCTTAATAGCAGCTAGAAAAATGGTACAATTTGTGGATACGGAACTTCAAAAGGGTTTATTTTTTCAACACAGTTTAGTACAGATGTTTTATTATTCTCCACATATCATTTAAATGCTTTTTGGACTAAACAAATTCCAGCCCAGTCTTGTATGGATTGATTTAAAACCCTGAAAAGGGATTATGCGATCATGTTTTGGGAATACACCTCTAGAGTGAAACTTTCAATTCAAATCAAACTCGAAATTGTTTTTGTCACTTCTAGTCTACTTTCTTGGGAGATCAAGATAGTACTTAATGACCAATAGATTTGAGCTAAAATTTGAGTAAAAACTCAAGATTTCTAGCAAAACCTCTTACTCAAACTCTTAGCTCTAATGCTGGGATCATTAATTGCCGTCAATAAGCACATAGAATAAAAGAAACTTATCTCAAGTTCAAACAAAACTAGAATAGAAAATAACAAAAATAATTCTGAGTAAAAAGTTGAAACCCAGGGAACTGGTGTTAATTTCATAATGGTTTATGCTTTCACAAAGCAGGGAATGTGCAACTTGAATGGCAGTCGTGTCTTTAGTAACCTATTCCCATAGCAACACTGGTGTAGTCAGAATTATTCAAAAGGTTGCTAAACTTGAAATTGTTGGCAACCAATGACTGTAATGTGAGGCAACTTGGAAGCACTGCATGAACAGGGGACAGGGACAGGGAAGCTAGGCAAGAACAAAACTGAAATGAGTTTCTATCAGGGGAAGGGTTTGCAATGACGAGGGGATAGCCCTGTTGTGCACCCACGGCTATGTTAATACCCAGACTAAGTACTCAAGTTTATCGCTAAACTAAACCATATTTCTAATCAATACATCTGCAAAATAAAGTTCCCAATGGTTAGATAAATTTCTTGGCATGTTGTGTGTTTTGTGGCTTATGGGTATGCTATTTCTAGGAACACATTAATGATGTCAACGTGAGGGTGTTTGCCAGTGCGAATGTTCTGAAGCATTTCACACTGCCCAACTCTTGCCACGAGGAGGCCCCCTCAGTAAGAGTCAAATTTGTAATTTTGAAAAAGTGTTCGAAAAGACCGAAATGTTGACTAAAATCACTGCTGTATTATGTAGATCATAACCACAAGAATGAAACACTAGCATGTTGCTCAAAACACTGAGCAAAACATAATGTAACATACAGGGCACTCCCACTTTGAGAACCAGTGTTTTCTACTGTATAACAAGAACCTATTTTTCACTGAATAGCAGGCGTTAAAACTTGTTCTCAAAATTTGGATTGCCAGTGAGTGACTATTGCCTGGATAACAATCCTACCCAAGTAACGCACAAGAAACTGTCAATTTGGGTTTAAAATCTTTGAAGTACCTTGAGCTCCCAATTTTGAAATGTGAGATGTTTTTGCAACTAGTAGTCATTTTAACGAACCAGGTTTTTAAAGTTCGCTTGCTTACAATCTCTAACTCCAGGATGCTTTGATTACAGCGAACCTTAGTAGTTTCAGAATGTTTTAGAATGGTTCTTAGATCTTGTTTTGCAATTAGACTGATATTTATAGATGACTGTTTCAAACTTTACAACACTTGACATCATGTGAACGTGGAAAGAAAAAATGAAGCAGTCGACCAGTCGGGGTCCAGGAGAGAGGAGACTTGCATAGATTTCATATGATCAAATGTGACACTCTGACCAGTGACTCGGGAATTGCAAAAGTCACCACGAAAGGGTGAATTTCCAAATAAATTCCACACAAAAATATTTACTTTTTGGTTGGAACTGTACAAAATGATCCATTTTAGCACCAAAACCACTGAAAGTTTCATATGTAACTGAGGTTTGTTGTTTTAAAAAGAATACAGCCCAGAGAGCTTTTTGACGAAATTCAATTCCCTGTAAATAATAGCTTTACATAATTATGTTATCAGAAAAGTTGATTCTTCCATTGAGGCTCTCACCAAAATGGGTCAGTTTTAATCACTGTTCCAACTCATAAAAGGGTGAGGTTTTATCTTGCTGACTATACAAAAGAGTGTGTATAATCCTAATTTCACAGCAACAAACACCCTCCGAAATAATTGAATACTCTGTACGACTGTAGGATGGCAGTCAGAGGCACTGCTGAATGGCACCGACAAAAGCAATGTCAGTCATTATAAAACTCGTGCTAGACTGGTTAAGAGTGTTTAGGACCATTGACTGTATTTTTATGCTCCTAACTTCTGTGGGTAATGACAAGTATGCCAGTGTACTATACATTACAATGACAATGTCAGTTGTCATGAATAGCAGTATTTCAGCACATATCCTTATCTGACCTAATAATTCAACCTTCACGGTAATCACGGGAGCTTCCTTAACGTACATGAACATGTTAACATAGGAGAGGGGGTAATTGTTTACAATATGATGACAATGACTTAGACCTATGATTTTGGTATCGTTCGATTCTTCGCACCGTCATCTTTCCAAAAATATATGAAATGATCCCCTACCGCGTTTCCTCCCTATTTTATCGTCGAATTTCATTTGGCACTATTTCCCGGTGGACACCGCCATGTTAGCTCAACTCAAGATTACAGCGACACCTACTGTTAATGAATGAAACAGCATCATTGAATATGAATGGTGTTTGCCTGCGCGAGATTTCCGCTAAAGTTTTCCTGACATAATATTGATGAACAGGTAGAAGCATTGAAATTACCTTTTCCATTTTTTTAGAATTGTGACCATTCGACCATTTTTCCACGAAACTGTCTGAAGTAATACTATTTTCAAAAATTTGGACCTCAAAAACAACCTTCGCTGTTTTGGCGGATTCTTGCTAGCAGATGCGTATATCATAGGATCGAATTCGAATCCTTGGTTCCGTAACTCGGGCAGGGGATTGACGGCTCTCGGTCAATTTGAACTTATGAAAAGCGACGATCTGCAAGTCGGTAGATTAATTCAGTTTTTGACCGACAGGTGACTCCTTCCATTCAATATGGCGGTATTACTACAGCGTACCAGGAAATAGTACTAGGAGAAATTTCTGAGTATATTTGGAAAGATAACATTGCGAGGAATCGAACGATACCAAAATCATATGTCTAAGTCATTGTCGTCATATTGTAAACAATTACCCGAGAGGGTGTGCCCTGAAAAGATTGAGGCAATCTCCCGTGGCCACTTAGCTACTCCTTTCCCGCTATTCGGTGCTATAGTGTGCCTAAAATGACTGTTGTTGTGAATGGCCTAGGCTATCTCTTCCACAAATTATTTCGTAAAATGTCACATCACTTCAGAATACAGCATAATATACAAGATAATTATCATTAAATGTTTCGTATGCGTTACTGCTGATGTATTCCTTGACTCGTTAGCTTTGAAATGCGGTAGTTTGACGAGAACAGAGAGATTTAAACAGCTAAAATCCATCGACATTCTTCCCTTACTGGAAGTCGCCATGTTAGTGAACTAGTTTGACCTATTATTCAACTGACCAATAGAATGCCTTGTTTCTTGAAATCGGAACAGCCAATGGTATTCCAAGAATGCACATGAAAAAGTGCGCTGTAGCAGACCCCAACCAACCTCGAGGGAGGGTCTGTGCAGGAGACTAGGGTTCCTGAATGAATTGTACTTCCGGGTTCGCGGCAAGTTCAAAATGGCGGTGGTTCTTCGGGTGCGAATCGTGAGTGGCGCGTTCATTTAAACTTTTTTCGAGTACGGATCGTGTATTAGTTATGAGGTAGGTACTTCTTGGATCCTTATAACATTCTCTAACCATGTAATAAGGGTTAACAACGCGTGAGAGAAGGACTTTAAAGTAATACAGTTGTAGCAGTGTACATGTAAATACCACTCAACATGCAACCACGGCAGGTCTCAACATCTGGAACAGGACTGTTCATTATATGACACTTCTGTCTCAGCTTTCAGTTTCTATATATTATATCGTCTGCAACTCAGGCACCGATTCTTCGCCGATATCAAACATTGTTGTCACTGGCCATGACAGCACCCGATACTATCGGCGACAGTATTACACGAGCAGCAACGACGACCGTCCCAGCAACACGTGAACCATCCATGCTACAGAATCCGTAGCCAGCCAGCTACGTGTAGGCCTAGCTGTATCAACAGACTGTCGTATATTTAGTATACAGCTATGTACCAAGGCTACAGAATCCGTAGAAATGCGACAACGTGCCTGCAATCACGCTACAGCAAGCATATTCGCCGGAGCTGTCATCAACTGTGGAACTTCTAACGTTCGTGAAAACAGACGACGTGTAGGCTACGCGCTCCGGTCAATGACCTAGTTTCATGAATGAGTGCTGTTACCCGATGAGGATTTTACAATGTTATAAATATTCTTGTTATTACTTGGCGGAATTCTTCCGCCAAGTATGTTGCTTTGACAGCAAGTTTTTTACTTGGCGGAATTCTTCCGCCAAGTATGTTGCTTTGACAGCAAGTTTTTTACNTCATATCTTCTATTAGAAGGAAAACGGTTCCCTCAACCTTAGGCTAGAAGTATGCTTGACAGACCCATGAACCTGTGATCTGAGTTTAAAATTGCTGAAAGTATCAAAATTAAAAAGGCTTGAAAGGTTTGAAGTTGTCTCAAAAAATTGTATATTTTACAGACAAGTGATACGTTTAAAGAATTGTTATGGCTAGGGATAAAAAATAAAGACAGTTTTATGCAATACTCATTATATACACCCTTGGTTTCTGAAAATAGTGATTATTTACTTTTATGTGAAACTGTAGACCAATCACCATATATTTTTGAAAAACAGGGTTAACATTTTTGATCCAATCTGGAGTACTTAATTATTCATATTTCAATATTTGTTCCAGGTTCAGTGACATTTTAAGGCCAATTCAAGCTGTATCATAGACAAGCTTTGTTACTCCGTTGTCTTCCCACAGCACTTCCACACACCAGCAGTGCTGCATGGCACAATGTGCAAGTCAGTGGCCCTGGAGAAATGTGAATCGCTTTTCACTTTGTCCAACGGTGAAATAGATGGTCAGGCGGTTGGTTTCAGTTGTTTTTTCTTGCCTGTAACAGAAAATCAGGTGCTGAATTTCTGAATTACGTTCAATTCTCTCAGGTTATTGCTGAAGGATTGCTTTTCACTTTGTCCAACAGTGAAATAGATGGTCAGGCGGTTGGTTTCAGTTGTTTTTTCTTGCCTGTAAGAGAATAGAAATATTAGCAAATTATAAAAGAAAAGACAAGACAAAACTACTTTTGTAAGGCAGAACATACTTGACATTTCATGTTTATGTGTAGAAACTAATAACCTTTGTACCCAAGTCTTATTTAATATCTGCATAAAAATATGTGAAACAGGCTAAAAGTGATTTAACAATGTGTATTTTTCATGACACTTAAAATTGCTTCTGATCTCAACTAGTAAAATTCATTCTAGGAGTCAATTTTTTTCCAATGCAATGTTACCACATTTACTGAATTAAGGCTTATTCAAGTTAATTCGATAACTGAGCTGGTGGTCCTGGTGGTGGGGTCCACGATAAAATAAGGAAACTCACTCATCTAGAGAATTTTATTGGAAACAGCATAGTTTTGAAGAGAAACTGCTGTGAAAAAGTCACTCTTGACTTCTGTGCAGCACGTACCATACACCTCTTATTTTGGGAGCACTCCCACCCAGGAGAATATGAATATGTGCTGCTAGCCTACCCGGCATTGGGTGAGTTTCCAAAAAGAAACACTTAGTTCCACTCAATAAAACTGTTATTCAGTGGGGTAACTGGTGGGGATAACATCACCGAACGATGTTGATAGAAACTGATTGCTAAAAACTTACCAAGTAATGTTGTGTAGTCTCCGAATGGAACTGCATAGTCATAGAGCAGACACGGGGCTTCAGCATTCACGCACTTTTTGTCAGTTAGTTGACTTTGTTGACCGCAATTGTCCACGAATATAGTAACCTTAGGTCTTTTGGGAATTTGTGGCCACCTGTCGAAGACTTGCACCAGGGAAATTAGCAGTAATAAGGCTTAGCGCGACGACGTATTTTGACAAAAATTCCATCTTTTACCAGTTGTTTACCTGCAGACAGCCACGCATGCGCAATTTAATCACCACTAGTACAGCAGCGACACCACGAGGAGAATTCTCCGAATAGCCCCATTCAAATGCTACTTTGGGCTTCTGGCCTTAGATGTGAAAAATGTTGAACTAAGTAAATTGATCAGGCAAGGAAAATTTGTGTGGTATCCTGGCAGGCTCAATCAAATGTTCTAATATACATGTCGTCATCTCAGCCTTCCCATTGACTTTAGCATTGCATTTTATAAGCGGTTCACTCAATGTTAGTAGTTTAATTCAATCATAATTCACTTCTGCAAGACACCAATTACAATTTGTAACTGGTAAGTAGTTTAACTATTAAACAGTTACCATTGGCTCTGAGTATTGACTGGAATTCATACTCCTCAAATAAGATTTCATCAACTGCTTCTTGCAAACTTAAAAAATTGAAATATGGTTCTGTTAGAATAATACCGCTTGATGAAAAATCCACCTGAAATATAAACAAAATAGATAAGAAAATTACAAACTTTCAGAAAAGTCAAGTGACACAAGAAATACTTGGGCACAAGAGTTCTGGCACAATGTGGACGCCAAGTTTCACACCAAACCTACACACGACCACAAACATTTTAAGGCTGCTCTGCATGCCACCTGTTAGCCATACCACATGACCTAATCAATAAAAGTCTGAAAAAATTTCTGCCACGACCATGACTGAAACCCAGGACCTACAATTAACGATTCAGACGCTAGAACCCACTAAGCCATCAAGACCACTGGTCAAACACAAAAACCGCTCAGTCTTAATAGTGGGCATCCTGCTCTTGAACTCCTGAATGTATATAAATATGTAAAACTTATACCGGAGTGAAATAAAGCTTTACATATTCATATAAACCTAAACAAATTAAAGTCACTGTAAACCATGAGCAGGAACCTGTTTCTCAATGAGTTCATTGGCTTTTGTCTTTTGACTTTTAGCTAAAAACCAGTCTGCAAATGGCTTAGCTTGTTTCTCACAAAAACTGGCTGAAAGTCAGAAAAAGTCAGAAATTTGTTCTTATGCTCCACACAACTATTTCAGTACTTGGGAAAAAATGCAATTGATGTTGTTCAGATATGGGAAAATAAGAAAGTAAGAGAATGACCCCCTGGCATAGCTTTTTGAGACACTGTTAAATTCACTGTAAGTTTAAGTCAAGAGAAGCTGATAAGTTTGAATGTGAGAGTGAATGGTTTATCTTCCTCACGTGATTTGTTAATTTTTATTGTTTCATTGAAATACATTTAAGAAACAACAGCAACGTGTAGTTCTGAAATTTGCCCACAAGAGCACCACAAATGGTGTGCTCCTGTGGGAGTGTTTAGTATCACAAAAATAGCCATTAGGTGGCACAGAATATGTCAAACCCGTCCAAAAATGGGACGATGGTGTCATCATTCTAATACAAAACTATTTTTCAAATTTCATGAAGATCAACCAAGGAACTCCAAAGAAACAGAGGCAAACAAAAACAATATAATTGACACTAGGGGGGCACAGTTACAGTCCGATTGTTCTGAAACTAGTGGTCATATGTTGCCAACTCCATAGGATGAGTGTCATCTGCCAAATTTCGAAAAGATACTTCGAAGAGTAAGGAGATACAGCCGTAAACGCGAAAAAACAAAATTGACCCTAGGCAACAACAGAGTAGTTGAACCCGTCCAAAAATCAACAAAAGTGGCTACAAGGTGGCGTAAAATATGTCAAATCTGACCAAAAATGGAATGGCATCGCCATCCCCTTAATAAAAGCCTATTTCATGAACTTCCATCAGGAACTTCAAAGATACAGAGGCAAATGTAAAAAAACTGAAATTGCAACTAACAATGGAACACTGTGGTTGTCCGATCGAAATTCCTCATCACCTGCTGTCAGCTCCATAGGAACACACTAGCTAAATTTCAGTAAGATCCTGCTAGGGGTTTAGGAGATATAGCAGTGGACACCGGACAATGAATGCTGGATGCCCAGACAGAGATGACGACAATATGCACCAACAAAATTATAAATATGTGCGCGAATAAAAATATTTCAGAAAATCGCTTCAAATAAGGGTTAAATGGCAAGATTTACAAAGCAAATTGAAGCTGTAATAGGCTGATATAAGGCCTGTTCACGCAACTCTTTTTTGCAGAAAATTTTGCACAATATTTTGCGGAATCAGGATTGTGGAAAAAAACTGTCACGCAAACGCAAAAATACCGCAATCCCTGTTTCACCAAATTTTGGGGAGTTTATTACGGAAAAACGCTTCAGACGCTGGGACAGTTGTTTACACAACCTTGATAATTAATTACTCGTCACATACTTGATACAAACCAGAAGATTGACGACGCGTTTATTGCACTGTGAATGGTACAAGAATTCCCGCTTTATTTCAAAAAAACTCTCTAAATCTCTCTCGTCTCGCTTTGTAAAAATTTGGTTTATCTAAAAATGTGGTCAGACGCAGAGTCTGAGTTACTCATCATCATGTGGCGGGAAGCAGTATTGGATGGCCAGCCAACTGGGACGAAGAAGAATGGACCGGCTTTCGTGGAATCAATATCGAACTTGAGGTAACTAGGCAAAATTCAGTTCTGCTCAATCAGTTGATGAGTCATAAGTCCTTGTAAATATCTGCATTCGTGTCAGCGTCATATTCTTTTCCTTCCGTTTTGATATTTTCAGTTGACAGAAATTGCGGAACTGACAAGAGTCGCATGAATACTCATGGATTGTAGAAATTTTGGCAGAATGGAATTGCGCATTTTTTCTGCAGCTTTTCCTCGAGTGAACAGCCCTATAAAGTGCCCGTATTTTGAGAACCAGTTTTCTGCACTGAATAACGGGCACCAACTGGTTCTCAAAATGCAACCAAGTTAGATCAGACCATTGTCAAATAGCCAGTAGGTGTTCTATAACCATACTTTCATATCAAAAAGTCCAACAGCTTACCTTCAAGACATCTTTTCCAAACATATAATCCCAAACTTGTTTCTCTATTTCCCAGTTTGTTAAGTAACCCTGGAATGTTCAAAATAAGATGAGGCTCAGTACGTTAAATAACCCTGGAATGTTCAAAATAAGACAATGAACCATTTGCCTATTCCCACTTCTCTGCAGTGAGCAAGAGAACCTTTCAAATTTCGCTGGACAGAAACACTCCATTGCATGTTACCTAGTTCCTGTGCAGCTATGGCTGGTTGTAGTTTATTCAGAGCATTACAAGTTAAGTGCCAAGGACACATGTGCATGTCCGCAACAGTCAGGGCCTGACTTTACAACCTTAACAAGCTTGTCGTTCATGATACTCAGACGCCATTCAGAATTGGTGGATGTGAAATCACTTGTTACTTGGCGGAATTCTTCCGCCAAGTATGTTGATCTGACAGCAAGTTTTTTTTTTTTTTGTTTGTTTGTTCGCACTCTACAGGTCGCAATTTTCGTCCGATTTTCACAAAATTTGCACACAACATGTAGATCGGAAGGTCCTAGAAGCCTATTGTTTTTGGTCATGATCGCATACAAAATGGCGGACGTGGCGGCCATTTTGTATCCGATTTCGCAGTCAAATACTCGTAGAGGCCGCATTTTTCGACCTACATGGCTGAAAATCGGTACGAATATACTAGAACGCATGTGCTACAATTGTACAGAAAATCGTTGACTTCCCGTTAAAGATGGCGGAAATATTGGACGTGGCGCATGCGCACCCCGAAATATGGCTAAAAACGTTTTCTCCTGTAGAGGGCGCAATTGCAAACCAATCACTTTCAAACTGGTCACGTGTTCGTTGAGTTTAATAAGCTTTTATAAAAAATTATTGAACCGGAAGTCACCTTCAAGATGGCGGCTGTGGGGCATGTTCACACGGTTTCAATCGCTCTGCTGTCGCATTTTTTATGGGAAGAGCAAATGACGTGAATTTTTGCATGTGGATTCCTTGAAGTATGGCCTTTCAAAAAGTCTGCGAGAGCGTATTTCTCAGACTTACCGTTTTCGAGTTATTTGACTTTGAATTTCAAAAAAAACGGCAAATTTTCAATTTTCTCGAAAAATTTTTGGATTTTTGCCAAACTACCACATTAGATAGAGATTTGAACGGGCTTTCAGAGGATACTTTCCATTTTGCGCTACGACGTCTACTTTTTGAATTATTCGAGATTTTCGGATACCGTTGTCCCTATGCAACGCGCAGGTGGCTGGCTTTCAGTTCACTTTGTTTTGGTTATGCCTAGTTGACCCAGACTGACCCAGCCAGCACTGTCCTACTTTAAAGCATGGCTCGTCCGTCACGTTGCGCCATCTATTGTTCTTTATTGTAGTTGATTGTGTGCTCTCTATTTGATTTTTTGCTAGTCACATGAATGTTATCGTGTTTGACAAACTACCACTTTAGATAGAGTTTTGAACGGGCTTTCAGATGATAATTTTCATTTTGCGCTACGACGTCTACTTTTTGAATTATTTGAGATTTTCGGATACCGTTGTCCTTCGGTCACAGCCAGCTGGCTGGCTTTCAGTTCACTTTGTTTTGATTATGCCTAGTTGACCCAGACTGACCCAGCCAGCACTGTTCTACTGTAGACTGGACCGTCATGTGGCGCCATCTATCGTTCTTTATTGTAGTTGATTGTATGCTCTCTATTTGATTTCGTCGCTAGTCACATGAACGTTATCGTGTTTGCCAAACTACCATTTTAGATAGAGTTTTGAACGGGCTTTCAGATGATAATTTCCATTTTGCGCTACGACGTCTACTTTTTGAATTATTCGAGATTTTCGGATACCGTTGGTCCTTCGGTCACGTATGCACTCAGCTGGCTGGCTTTCAGTTCACTTTGTTTTGTTTATGTCTGCACAAGTTAACAGAGAGTTTTGACCCCGACTGACCCAGGTAGCACTGTCGTACTGTAGACTGGAATTCCAGGCGAAATACTATTGTAAACATAACTTTGCTCTGCAGACTGTCACATAGTGCCACCTATTTTGGATTGCGGGAACAAAGCATGGCTCGTCCGTCATGTTGCGCTATCTTTCTTTATTGTAGTTGATTGTCTGCTCTCTATTTGATTTCTTCGCTAGTCACATGAATGTTATCGTGTTATCATGTTATTCATAATTAACGCCTTGATCGTCTTGATTGTCGTCGTCTCCCTCATCGTCGTCTTTTCGATTAGTTCCGCCAAGTGTCGCTCCTCCGAGCGCTCTCGTGATTATTTGTTGTTTTGTAATTTTTCTTTTAGTCAGTACGACAACAATTGTAATAATGATATGTTGAATACTGGAAATGACCCTGAGATATGGATCAAATCATTGCTAGCTGATCTTTTATAGCGGAATAAAGAACATACTTTTTGAAATGGAAGTAGAAAATAAAGTCCCGACAGATCTTTACATTCGTCAATTTGGGAGCCGGTGAACACTCGACTCTTGACATTCTTGGCTTTTGTCACACAGTTGGGTATCAGTCTGAAAATATAAATAGTATGAACAAACAATACTGCACAACACATTCCATACGAATGTCCCACAGAGGTGGCGTGTACACAGCAAACAAGCAATCAACATGGGTATTACTCTTGGTCAGACTATTGTACAAATACCATATGGTATTGTCAAGTCAACAGTGCTACTAGTGGATATAATAAGTTAAAAGTTGATTTTCAGTCAGAGTTCTGACCAGGAAATGACACAGGCAGTAATTTGGTGTCCACTTGGGATTTCCTGGGACTAGGTACAAAAACAGCTCTGGATCGCTTTCGGCTAAATTACAATCAAGGTCCATATTCGAGAGTTGACTGTGTTACTGTCTAAAATAAATTTTTTTGGTCACTTACCAACTGAATCTCATATGCATAGAGTTATTTAGTTGTGCAAATTAAAAAAAGAATCATCAAAATCAGAAAATGTCTGAGAAATTTATGCATGTTTTTGTCTATGAATTTCATGCATTTTTAGTATTACAAGTGGCCATTTTAAAAATTACAATTTTCAACTGTCAACAGTAGAAAAGAAAAAAGTAAGTAATTGCTTTGATATGACTGGGAATAACTTGAGTCACTTTCAGAATCAGTTAGATGAAGTTGTGCTTAATCATTGAGAAATGGTAGGGTTCATCATAAAACAGGCACTAGTTACAAAATTTGCAAATTCTGTGTTTGTAACCCTCGCCTACTGTAAAGAAGGTTAAAACCCAAAGTTCATGCTCTGTAATAAAAAGAACTGCAGAATATGTTAGCATAGGCAACACAGCAAATTATTCAATATCTAAACAAACCAAAAGTTTGGGCATTAGATGGGTTCTGCTATGTTGAAAATGGGTCAAAGAGGCTAACAAAATGTAGTGTACGTACCCCCATGTGGAATCCAGTAACAGAAATAGTCATTGCAAATGAAATTATTGCCTTTTAAATAACAATATGGTGCTTATTATCACCAAAGAAAAATAAATGGCCATACAACATTATGTTACCATGTGATGCAGAAACAGTGATGTAGTGCACGTACCCCCTTTTGTAGTGTACATACCCCCATGTTTACAAATGCCATGAAATTAAAATATCACTTGGTGAGTGAGCAACATTAGTCATAGACAGTTTCCTTCCTTAAAAATGTTAGGTTAAAAGAGTGTTTATTGCAAATACATTTGTTTTGAGTGAAATATTAGCATTTGTGTAGTGTACGAACCCCCATATTTTAATGTGTGCCTATTTTCAAAGTATGGCAGATATACACATGAATGCTGTGCTTTTTATTTTTTATCTTTGAATTGATTTAGTAAATCAACTAATTCTCAGTAGATTCTTAGTATTTAGTTACAAACCTGACATGTTATTGAAATGTAGTGTACGTACCCCTGTGCAGTGTACGTACCCCGATTTGAACTAATAACATGAAACAAAAATATTACATAGTAAGTATGCAACATTTGTCACAGACAGTTTCCTCCATTAAAAATGCTAGGTTAAAAAGGTGTTAATTACAAATGCATTTGTTTTGAGTGAAATATTAGCATTTGTGTAGGGTACGTACCCCTATATTTTAACATGTGTCTGTTTTCAAAGAATGGCAGACAGATATACACATTTATGCTGTATTTTTATTTGTTCTCTTTGAATGGATTTGGTAAATGAACTAACGCTCAGTTGGTTCTAAGTATTTTTATAAACTTGACAAGTCATTGAAATGTAGTGTATGTACCCCTGTGTAGTGTACGTACCTCCAACCTCTGTGCTATAAAGTATTGCCCACAAGTATTTTTACATACCGCTGTTCTCATGAACAATACTGATATTTCCAGAATGCATACAGTCTGACAAAAAACAATAGACATTATTAAATTTATGGGCAATAAAATGCTACACAGGAAATGGCTAGTGACATCATAGAAGACAGGTCATGTGACAACTGATGGTGCAGAGGCAGGTTCTCTATCTCTCAAGACAACTTGCAACAAAACAACTAGTAGAGGCAGCACAAAACTCGAGATCATCCCATGCATTTGTAACTTAGTCAAAATTTGACGTTGATTCACTGTGCGTAGTGTACGTACCCCCACCCCCAACCAATACCATTTTTTACCGTTTACAAGTTGAACACTGGGCCTAGCATTGCTTTAACTATTTTGACCAACTGGTGAATGTGTTGAAAACAGGCAAAAAGCACCACTAAAGATTTTGAAAAAAAGTAGTTACCTGTCATTTTCTTTTTGTAAGAATCATATTGCAAGAGAAGAAGTTCTCATTATACTGTGTAAAGATATGCAATGTATCATCATCTAAAACAACTTGATCAGCACGGTAATAACTTTTCGTACTTTAGAATGTGATACTTCTTCAATTTGATCAAGAACTTAAATTAACAGCTACCTTATGAATTTTTGTATGACAGAAGTGGGCTGTGACCACAAGTTGTAGTGTACATACCCTTTTATACAACTGCGATGCTTTAGGCCATAAAATTTTATTTTGGTGGTTCTTGTGCAAAAATATTTTAGATTACAAACCTGGAATGATGGTACTTTAAAATAACCCAGCGTTTACAGTTACATGACAACCTTCACTTTTCACCAAAAGTGGCCATCGAATATGGACCTTGATTGTGATTTAGCCGTCTGTGTAAGAAATAAGTGAAATGACATCTGACAAAAAATCATTCTTATTACAAACTACAATGTTCCCTGAGTAAATAGATCTGTTTATAGTTCTAAAACATTGTTCCTGTTGTGGTATTCTGCACATAAACTTGTAGAGCCTTCATATGCATAAGCTTTTAGAACTACATTGTAATCTGTTGACTAATTATTCCTGTTTTTGCTAATTCTTTGATTAACTGTTTTTCTTTCACAAAGTTATATGCAGGATATTATGAGAATTTTTTCAATTTGTAGTCAGTTTTGAGTATGTACAACGAGCAAAACAAATGTCTGAACAAATCCTGCTGCAGCAAAGTTATCATTATTTTCTAATATACGTTGTTTTGTAACAAAAAGGCTAGTAACTGACTTGTGTGTACCGTGAGCATACTTCTTGCTATAAGAGGAGTGTAGTTTTTAATGGCACTTACTTTGAGTCAGATAATATTTTACTTAATTTCAATCCAAAGCTGTGTTTCTACTTATACTGGGACCCATGCGTTCTGAAGACACAAGACATTCACAAGTGAAATGATTATGATTACGTGCCTTGCCACTTTTGCATGACAATATCTCTTGCCTTTCTCGCCGTACAGAATGTAGCTCAGCTTTGTACCAAGGCTAGCAGGCAAGGCCAGGGCAAAGGTGTTCGAGACTTTTTTTTTCAGAAATACTACTTGTGTTATATACATCATTAGTAAGCTCTTTGGGAGAAAAAGACAATGATGACAAATTAGTAGTAAAGAAAATGTCATTTTTGTAGTAAACTTTTTAGAGATCTATGAAGTTAAACATCGTCGAATGTGAAGTAAACTAACGAATGTGGTGTCAATAATATGAATGCTGTCAGTATGTCATTTTAACGAACTTCACACCGGACCATTTTCAAAGAATTGTTTTTGAAATTGGTTGTGGTATTTCAACTTTCAATGGAGATTTCATTACACAGTCTGTGTATTAATGTGGTCAAATGTTGAGGACGTGAAATAAAAGTGATCACTTTAGAAAAACGAATTACGTTATTTTAAGTCCGTACTAATGACAAAAATGGGTAATTAGAAAAATAAATACCACTTTTTCAGACATCACCATTTCTTAATATGACGACTGCTCCATTTTTACAGTTATCACCTGAAAATGCACACCCTACCACCATTTGTTTCACAAGCGCTCTACTGGGTCTTCAATCAAGGCCTACATCTAATCTAGTTAACAATCAGTCTACAGGTATCCTCAAGGAAGGTAGCAACAGGTCAAACGTATGAAAAGAATAATATCCCTTCCTTCCACAAAAGATGAAAAATATTTCCAAATCCAGAAATTGAGTTAAAAGGGAATCGGATGGCATCATCAAAGACAGGAAGACAAATTTGGCACTTCATTGACAAATGAAATACCTGTGCTGATTAGGTCAATGAGTATCAGTACAGGACCGCATTTATGTGAAACTTAGGCGCATTATTTCGGATATAGACCCATGGTCCTAAAGGTGCGACATTATGGTTAACTGTTGTTCATGAAAAGCAAGTTAATTTTTTAAAAGATAACGGGTTCACCTATAGGCGAATTAATGTATGGGCCTATGTGGGGGCCGTGGACATTATGTGGGTTTAAATACGAAACTTAGGCACATACACCAATATGCTAAACACTTGGTTAAAAAAGGCCACGAAAATGGGCATTATTTTGGATATAAGCCCATAGTTCCACAAGACATCCTCTCATGTTACATTTTGTAAGAGTCAGACGTCAGGTCAGGTCCTCTGCTCAGTCTCTTGTTGCGACCTTAACTTGCGTGACGTCAATTGATAGACTTTATTGTATGTGGTGAAAAAACTAAAGGCAGCCAAACAGTGGAATATGACAGCGACATCCCGTTGTTCGCAACTTGTTCGATTCTATAGCCCAACAACAAGTTGGGAAGTTTACCCCCCCTCCCAACCCCGTAACCAATATCTTACATGACTGATTAACTCCATTCTGGCATTTATGGTTGGAGGGCCTGCGCTCTTTTGTTCGATAATTGCTCTAATCTCCGAACAGATCATATCTAGCCTGGCTGGGCTGGGCTGATAAAAATGAAAGTTAAGTTATAACATATTTGAGCTTAAACCAATAGCATTTCTGAATTCCTCGTCAAATGCTGATCATGTTCTGTTTTTGAATCACCAAAATCGCCCAACTACAACAGAAGTTAAGACAATCTATTCTGTCCAAACGGATTACCAACGCACTGGGTTTGACTGTGTTCATATGTGTTCAGTAATAGCCTGCAACCACCATACGTTTTCTTTGAAACCTGGGAGATAATTGGCCTGCTTGTTATCATACAGGACAAAAGACTGAGCTGGGCAGTTAACAAAAGAGCTAGATGTTATTGCACATTCAGCACCCCTCACGTCTGGAAAAGTTACTGAACGACAGAACGCTGTAATGATCGGAAGTATTTTCCAAAGTCATTTTAATGCCTAAAGACATTCTTCAGCGACAGGGTGAAAATCTCTTATTCGGTGACCAGATTTAGGCTACTGCCCAATAAAAAAGAGATAAAATTAGTAGGGACAGATGGGGAGTTTAGTAGCCTCTCACCAGCCAGCCAAGTGGCTACATGTTGCTTAGCTGGGAAGATGCAGTGGTTACTTATAAGTGTGATATTCCTCGCAAACAATGAATGACCCCGATTGAAGGTCAAGCAGCAGGTTATCACACGTGTCACATAGTGGTGAGATTGCGAATCTCAATAGTGGTGAGATTGCGAATCTCAATAGTGGTGAGATTGCGAATCTCACCAGACCTACATCGGTTCTTTGTAGCTATACTCCCATTTTTACTTGAGGTATATACCTGAGATATCTTATAAAAGATCGAAATAAGATCCCATAGGGCATAGGTCAGAGATATAGGTCCCTGATTTAGAGGGCACTGGTTGAAATTTGCAGTCCTTGATAGATAGAAACAGGGCATTGGCATTAGTCAGATGTAGCAGTCCCACTTTAATCTTTAAACAACCATAATGTCTTCAATTTTTAACCTAGAATCATAATTTTAGCATCCACGTATTCATTGAAGATATTCAAATTGTTGTGTGGTGTCTGTTTTGCCACACACTTTTTAAATTATCGACTTTAAAGACTTTATCCACACTCGGCAACCCGTTCAATGACAACAGTTTCATTCACTCAGTAACCATCCCGTAATTCAGTGATTGCCTGGTTTCTAAATCAAGGATTGCTATATCTGACCAATGCCGATGCAGAGAACAACTTGAACAATGCAAGCTTTATCCATTGGCGGTTTTTACTGTCTTAATAGATTTAACGAGCAGGTTATACACTGATTGCAGGGTGTCTGGTTACATAACTCAGGGACCGTTCTATTCGACCAGTGCCCAGCAGTGAAAAACAAACTACGTATTTTTGTATGTTTAACTAGAACTACCTCGGTTCCTCTTGTTTACAATGTCCCACTTTTGCTGTTGACGCGCCGTTATCCAACACAACCATGGACGTCGCCATCTTGAATTTAGTGACTCCTGGTGGCAGAGTAGTAAACTACGAACTTCACGAGCGTGGCGCTGTTGTACGTGAACTTGGACAGGCGTGCGTTTAGTAGATGCTAGGACCTAGGCTAGGACCTAGCTAAAACCTAGTCAAAGTCACGTGTTTTCGTTTGAAATACACGGAAATATCTCGCGAAGTCTTGCTTTTTAGCGAGGTCCTAGCGTTACTGAACGGGAGGCTAGTCAAAGTCACAAAATACACAAGCGGAAGTGAGTGTTGCGTGAACTCGGAATAGAAATTTATTCCAAGTTCACTCATGATTCCAAGTTCACGCACAACAGCGCAACACCCAGTTAGCCTTACGTAGCAAATGTGGGCTGTCAGTGCCATTTAATCTCGTGTAAAAGCTATTCATGTTTACGATAACCAAAAATAGCTTTCAAATTACGTTGTTTTGTCTAATTATTGTCTTGTTTGGAGACCAGTGTCTGGTTGTATGAAACAGTTTAACTAAGTTCCTAATAGCGTATTCCGTCGTGGACTTATGAAAACACTGATTATCCTTTCATCGCTAAATCAATTTTTGGCTTTTCATACAAAGCAAAAATGAATTCTACCTTGAATTTTCAATATTATCGAAAATAAATAGGGGTCTTTTCATGCAACGCCTCTAATTGAAGGACTAAGCCCCTATTCATGCTCACAAATTCAGCCACTCCATTATTGGAAAATGTCATAAATGAAAGAGGGGCTCATAATAGTGAAATGATAGAAAAAAGATTACTTCTATGTGTGAAGAAAGATACAAATACGCAGTAGATTTAGGGAACTGGGCACACAAAGGATCTAGTTTCGCACTAGAGACTCCAAAAATAAGACAATAACCGTTGAAGGTGCGTAGGCCTGCTGACTGCAGCGCATGTGAGTCAGTACATGTGTCGATATTTTCAACCAAATAATGCCAAAATGGCCTCATCTATCTTAAGTGTTCGACGCCGAATTTCCTGTTCTATATACTGTGGAACTTGAGACATATGTAGCAGTCACCTGGGGCTGACCATCTGTAACTGCCCGATCACGAGTAGTGATGAAAGTTCCTTTTTACGCTCAGAGCAGCAGAAAAATAACCACATAAGCAATGGCCGGGGTTCAACAATAACTCTTTGAACCGTGGTAGATTATTTGTCGTGCGCAGTAGTGTGTGATGCTGGACAAAAGATTGCTGGGAAGGTTTACACTCGGCCAGGTTGATATCGGCGCTTGTAAAGCGCAAAGTGGGCTTAGCACTAATGAGCCAGAAACATGTAATGGTGATAACAAACCTCTTGGATTCGAACGCTTGTAGTGCAGTCAGACCAGGNCGTGCGTGTGTGTGCGTGTGTGTGCGTGTGTGATTGTCGAAAAGTTTTAGTGAGTTTACTATCAGTAGTTTTTTCGTTGATATTATTGGCATTCCATATTTGTCGCATCGGTGTAATCGCAACTCCTTTATAATAATTTTTATTCATTGGGAGTTGCTGTTGAAAGTCTAGACATTATCTGACTAAACTCCGGAAGATCTTTCTCTCCGCTAGTTAAACTTTGTCCAATAAAACAACAGGATGCACATAATAAATAATATTTTAGATTACGAGTAACTACAAAAAATGTAAAAATTTGTCAAAATTCGGAGCATCAGTCAATGAAACTTGAAGGTAAAGTGCGTTGTAGGATATTTTTTCAAAATATTTTACTTTTTAGTAATGTATGGCCTACCATCAATACGTGGACCTTTTTGATTGTTCCAAAAATATTGATTATCATTGTTAAAATTTCATGAAGTACTGGAAATAAATAAATTTAATTCAAGTCTGTATTTCGCTAGCTATGATATAAAAATCGAATTAGGCCTTTTACTCTCATCAAGTCGGTTTGATAATAGTCCTTGCCGTGAAAGGAGTCTATTTCCGTCGTCAACTCAAACCACAACCAACGCCTACGTGCTTCATATACGAGTTCAAAACTTTAAAGTTAACCTCAGTCAAGTTTGAAGCATTTTTGGTTGTTTCAATGCTCTTGTTAGTTACGGAAAATAGAAGTATACCACGGCAAGGAATATTATGGGATTCAGTGGTTTTACGAGAGTAAGTGGTCTGATTAGATTTTAGTTTTTAGCTAGCTAAAGAAGACGAAATGCAACTTTGAAATAAATAGTTATTGGCACTGTTGGTTGACTCGGATGCGCTTTTCGTAAGTAGATTTTCGCTATAATTTACGAAAAAGACTGTCGCGCGCCCAAACCAGTGGTGCAAAGTCCGTTTTTCTGCTTCCAGTTTTAAGGAAAATAGTTTAGAATTATGCCCAGGACAAAACACAACTGGAACATTTAATCATTTAACATATAAATGTTTAACTTTAAATCAAAAAGGCAATTTGGCAAGGTTTGACAATAAATGAATCTCGTTTTATACTTAGTCATTGTTACACGTTGTGAATGCAATGTTGCCCCGACACAAGTGACTACGGTTAATATTAGGAAACTTAAAGCTTCAGTCACAATCTATGATACGACAATCATTACCACGACTGAAAAATGTCAGAACAATTAATCCCATGATTTACAAGAGCATTATCGCTCACTGTTGTGACAGTTGGTAAGAAATTTACTGAAATTTCCTGTCATCAGATAGAGCAATTTTCCGAAGTTACGAGAACATGTTCTACTGACTACATTCTGTGTGTAGATGGATGATATGCTGTATAATGTTTAGGTCTATGACGTGGAGCTGCTTTGGTACAAGATGTGACATCTGCGACGACCGCGGAGGGAACGGGCGGATGGCGGTGATATTCTTAGCTACCCCAATAATATACCGACAATGGAAAATGTAAAACAAAAACATTTTACCGACTAACTTTCCTATCTGATTTTCAGATTAATGTGAATCGGGCGAGGGGAAAGAAATAATTATTCTTATAGGCTTAATTCAAAGTTTGCTTTTTATTTGTGAGTGACGGCTACTATCTTATTTTTATTCTAGATTACGATGAACAAAACTTTGTAATCCCTATTACGTCGACAGCTTTTTGGTAGTCATTTTCAAATTTTATTCACTAAAAGTTGTATATGCTTTAAAAAGGCTGAATATGAACATGTTTTTTGAAAAAAATATTCATGAATACAGGCATACTGAATCTTTCTAGTTTCTCTAGTTTCAGAGGAATGGAGTCACGGAATAGATACTCAGTTTATATTTGACGCCCGGGGGCCTGTCTGTGGTCAGACGCTAAACTTGCAGTGACTCAGAAATCAAAGTTGAGAATGCGTCATATAACATAGACACGTGAATCAAAAAAGAACGGTTGGTTCTGATCTGTATCCGACAAATTTTGAGACCTGCGCTCACCGATTAAAAAATGGAAAAATGCCCGTCAGTACCAATCTCCGCTAAAGCATTGTGTTTTTTTTTTGAAAATCTGCACAAAAGCCGGCAGGCCAAGCAAGCTCAAGAAATCCCGCATCAGTTTTACCCGTCTTGGGTGAATTTTCGTGCTTGAAGAAGTGAACAACTAAAATATACAGCGCCACGAACTCCGCTGAAACATACTACAACCACCCATGCATTTTTTAACTTATCTTTTGTTGAACCGGGCATCTACACTTTATGAGAGTGACATAGGAGTTACATGGAGTTGAACCAATAACCTGGACAATGTTTCGCGACTAATTTATGATAATAACCATGTAGCCAGATAACTTTATCAGAAATTCTTATCAGCAACAACCTATATCCTTCCCGGCTAAGTCACAGGTTTTAAATTTTGCTAGCCGGTAGCCTACTGCTTGCATATATACACAAGACACGTACTGAGCTGAAACCACTTGCAAAGATTCCCTCGTTGACGAGTTCATCACTTTTGAAATGTGTATTTTTGTGAATAATATGGTCAACCAAACCACTTTACTGGTACATTTTTGTATTGGTTCAGACACTTCAGGAAACAATGTTTACATAATCGCTGCTATCACTCTGTGCAAATAGCAACAACACGATGCGCTCAGCTGTCGACCTTTGAAATTCAACGCCGTTGCCTAGCGATGTCAACAAAGGCTGTGTTGTAATCTTTGANGTGCGCATGTGCTAGTTCCCAGTGGTGAAACTTTGGTCTGCGTTCGAGAGAACCATGAACTAAAACTCTGCATTTCATCAAGTTTTACTGAAAAGACATTAGTTTGGCTGTTTAGTTGAGGTATGTACATGTACTTGGTTCTGTTGTTGAAATTACTTTGCCCCTTTTATGTATTAGTGTTCACACAAACTTCTGGTCAAATCCGTCGCGGTTGATCACTCACTCAGTCTCGACCGGTGTGCTGGACCAGACCACTGTTGTTGGCGAAAAAAAATCAATTGTTTCTGGTATTCGAATACAGATAACCCTCCTGCAAGGTTTCTCTCTCCCTTTCCGAGGCTTGACGTATCCAAATTTGCCATTAACTAGAATTTATTCTAAATACGAATCACTTGCTCTGATTGACAGAAACACCGGGCTGAAGCACTGATTTTGTTAGCACCGAACCTGTTGATTTTATTGATTGCTTTCGATAGCTAATCAACTACGAAACAATGATTAGGGTTCGGTTGTTTTTTTAGATTCCCTTGGGTTAATTGACCTAGTTAAGTGTTGTTGGTTTACATACTTATCAGTCCCAGAAATGAGACAATATATCTTTCAGAGCTTGTTTGGCGGGCCCAGGGCTAGGGCTTGTTTTCTTCATCATGTAATGCAGGCCTATTTGTTTAATAAGTTTTTCTAATACTGCGAGTTTCTTATTGGATCTAGTGACTGCATTGCCGGTGGTAGAATTTAATCCTCTGATGAATGTTTTTTTGTCGTTTGAAGTTTAATTTTTCCTTTAACTTGGGTCTTAAAAGTGGCTATCCCATCCCCGGAATAGGGTTGCTTGGCTTTGAAAATTATGACTGTACAATCCAAAAATGAAAATTTTTCGCTCCATATGTATACCTGCTTTAAATAAGCTGAAATTGAGTGTCATTATACCTGTTACTGTTTACCTGGCTTTAAAATAATTTTTAGATGCAATTATGGTTGTATTGATTGCTATATTTTTATAATGAGTGACTTGAGAATTAGCCATTCATATTAATACCCTATGACTGAATATCTACATGCTAAGATTTTGAAATCGGAGAACCATTCTTATAAGAAAATCATAAAAAAGGAGTTCCTCTCAGCACCGTGTCCTCAGTGCCCACTGTGTGCCCACTCCCCCCTCCCCCTGCCAGATGAATGTACACATACATATTGTGATTCACCAGGGAATCATTGCTTTCATTTCTGTATAGGTAATAAACAATAATTTTGTTAGGCCAGGTAATTAGCGGCGGGAGTGGACTTTTTATTTTAATGTTATGATGTGTCTGAAAGTTGTGTCGCAAATTGGCGTGGCAAAGTTTGTCTTATGGGTCTGTGTCCACTGAAAGACTATAATTGGCTAATGCCAAATCATGTGCTTGGACATTAGCTTTTGTTGCAAACCATGTTCCTGGAGTGCCATATGAAGTTATTAGATATATTTTTAGGGGTTGTTTTTCAATCAACTAGAGGCCTGGCAATGCAGATATGACTTGCAGTTCCAGCCTTTACGTAGAGGGCGTGCATTCTGCCGCTGCACCATCTGGTGATAATTGAGTTTCCATATTCAGTGCGAGCAGTATTTCTGTGTTCCGCAAATGCTTTAAACTGATGCTTGCAAAGAAAATTGTTGAAAAAAATGAAATAAATATTAGCAAGGTACATTTTTAAGGGCAGGTAGAAATGATAAACATATTTATTTTTTACTTAGGCTTAACTGGAGACCATTTTTCCTTGGTAAGAGGGGTATTCTCAGGTCAACAGTTTCAATCTCCAAAAAAATTCAGGTTGAAATTTGAAATTTCAAGTCTAAAGCAAGAATTTCAGGTTAGAAAAAGTTCCTTAGATTGCTGCCAAAATTGCTGTTTTCAATTTTGTCCACCCTCAGTTAAACCCATCAGAAATCTCACCATCCACCGATGGTTTGTGCTACTTGAATATGGAAAGCCATTCCTATTTCCAGGTCAAAACTACATGAAAGTTTGGTTAACCGAGTTCAAGTCTGGTCAAATTTCCAGATAAATTCGAGTAAAAGCAGCTGTTACGTCACATAGTATGTGTGGATTGGTTCCAAGAAGTTTTAGTAATTCTCAGCTTTGCTCGAGTATTGATCTGTCTTGGCTAACATCACACTTTATCTTTTTGTGAATAATTTGAGTGCTTATCTATCAGAGATTGTCAAACTCAACCATATAATGAAGAAATTAACAAACTTGAAAGAGAAATATTGACTTGGTGTCAGAATTACCGTAATCAAATCTCTCTTGCTACCTAAGCTAATTCATTTGTCCCTTGCTTTGCCATCGCCATTCAGACAATCAATGAAACGCCTTGAAGAAACGTTTTTCAGGTTTGCAGTACATTTTACGATCTGTATGCAAAATGCCAGAATATATTTTGCTCTGAAGTTTTGTGGTGACTGTGTGCAAAATTTGGGATATATTTTTGATGGAAAATGAAAAATTTCAACATCATACAATCTGCAGTATAATTGTAAATAATGCAAGTTTTNTCCACTGAAAGACTATAATTGGCTAATGCCAAATCATGTGCTTGGACATTAGCTTTTGTTGCAAACCATGTTCCTGGAGTGCCATATGAAGTTATTTTAGATATATTTTTAAGGGTTGTTTTTCAATCAACCAGAGGCGTGGCAATGCAGATATGACTTGCAGTTCCAGCCTTTACGTAGAGGGCGTACATTCTGCCATATTCAGTGCGAGCAGTACTTCTGTGTTCCGCAAATGCTTTAAACTGGTGCTTACAAACGAAATTGTTGAAAAAATGAAATAAATATTAGCAAGGCACATTTTTAAGGGCAGGTGGAGATGATAAACATAT
This sequence comes from Phoronis australis, assembly GCA_002633005.1. NCBI lineage: Eukaryota > Metazoa > Phoronida > Phoronidae > Phoronis > Phoronis australis. The sequence continues at coordinate 122,434 of NMRA01000272.1, forward strand.
TTATTTTTTACTTAGGCTTAACTGGAGACCAGTTTTCCTTGTTAAGAGGGGTATTCTCAGATCAACAGTTTCAATCTCCAAAAAAATTCAGGTTGAAATTTGAAATTTCAAGTCTAAAGCAAGAATTTCAGGTTAGAGAAAAGTTCCTTAGATTGCTGCCAAAATTGCTGTTTTCAATTTTGTCCACCCTCAGTCAAACCCATCAGAAATCTCACCATCCACCGATGGTTTGTGCCACTTGAATATGGAAAGCCATTCCTATTTCTTGGTCAAAACTGCATGAAAGTCTGGTTAACCGAGTTCAAGTCTGGTCAAATTTCCAGATAAATTCGAGTAAAAGCAGCTGTTACGTCGAACAGTATGTGTGGATTGGTTCCAAGAAGTTTTAGTAATTCTCAGGTTTGCTCGAGTATTGATCTGTCATGGCTAACATCACACTTTATCTTTTTGTGAATAATTTGAGTGCTTATCTATCAGAGATTGTCAAACTCAACCATATAATGACAAACTTGAAAGAGAAATATTGACTTGGTGTCAGAATTACCGTAATCAAATCTCTCTTGCTACCTAAGCTAATTCATTTGTCCCTTGCTTTGCCATCGCCATTCAGACAATCAATGAAACGCCTTGAAGAAACGTTTTTCAGGTTTGCAGTACATTTTACGATCTGTATGCAAAATGCCAGAATATATTTTGCTCTGAAGTTTTGTGGTGACTGTGTGCAAAATTTGGGATATATTTTTGATGGAAAATGAAAAATTTCAACATCATACAATCTGCAGTATAATTGTAAATAATGCAAGTTTTGTGAGTGCTAGTAAACCGATTGCCATGAGTAAGTGGTCTGCTCACTAACCGGAAAATGAGGCCTCTTCTGGGAATCCTGAGATATTGTGAATGAAAATTGTGGGGCATATGTTTTTTGTTTTGGTTTTCCTATATATATTTTTCGGAGTTTACAAAGACTGTCGCTCGAAGCATTTCTATTTTAAATTGTTTTCATTGAAGTTGAGTCCAACAACTCAATATCTTCTGTCAAGTTGCGTGTTCGAGTTCATTGAGTATGCTTGACTTCCTACTCGTGTTCAGTAAGAAGTGGTGGTGGATATACAGCAGTTGGTGCCAAAGCTGAGCTGCCAGGCAGCAGTCTCAGCAAGGCTGAATTTGGAGACAGAATTTGGACATTGGAGAATCATCTTTCAATTCCTTTCAAAAAGCGAGACAGCTTACGATCGTATAAATGAGGGTTGTGACCGTTATCTCGATTCAGGAGAATAACAAAAAACACCTTGAGTTCAAGATCACCTCATTTATTCTGTAGTATCTATAGTGCCGTTTACACTTCAAAAGTTGACACGGATCAGCTGACATGGAACGAGTTGTTCCAGTGTGTAAACGGGACTGACACGGAGCAAATTGACACCGCGGTGACAAATTTTGCCACCATTTGTGAGGTAGAGCAATTTGCGCCCGAACATCTTGCTCCGTGTCAATTATATGTTTAAACGCGAAACTGGGGCAAGGCGGAAAGGATCATCTCTACTGCGCTTGCATAATGACCTACGTACGGGTTCTTTGTCTCTGTAACTCTCATCATTTGTAAACCTGCGCATGTGCGATCCAGTCTCTCCAGCCTGCAATTTCCATCTTGTCACGGTTAGTGAGTTGTGTGTGTAAACGGCCGCTTGACACGGAGCAATTTGATCCGTGTCAAGCTGCCGCGCCAAAAGTTGATGTCTAAACGGGACTTATGCCCTGATGTTAATCTCACTCAGTTGTCATAGCAACGACATGAAGTAAAATGCTGGGTAGCACATAACTTCACCCTTATAATTCTTTGTTGCTGGACCCAAGTTTTTTCAGCATTTGTGAGTGGTTTTGAATTATTTGGAATTGAAACCATACCAGATTTTATGAGTTTTGACAAAGTTTTGATTTTTTCAACAAAATATTTAGTTTTAATGGAAAATTATGTAGAATTTGATTTTACTTGAATGTTTGTTGTATTAATTCCCAAAATCGTGTCCAGCAATTTTAAACCCTAATGTGTCTAAAACTGATTGAAACGAACATGGTTTTAATTTTTACTAGTAGTGTTTGAAAACTCCCATTCACGTGCCACTGGTGTGCTCTGTTTAACGATATTTTGAGTAAAATATTTGTTTTGTCTCCATTCCTGATCAACCATTTTTGCTGCAGTTTCAACATATTTCTCAAGTTCAAGTCATGCTTACTACATTACCATAAAGAGCTAGTGGACTGATCCATTTTCAAATAACCTGTATCAACACTTGTATTGCATTTCGTTCAATGAATTTGCAAAAAACTAATATTAGAAGGTCTATTTTGTGAGATTACAGGGCTTGTTTACCTGTTAACTAAGGTGAAATGTAGCTTTAGGTGCTGTTTCTCTGGCAAATAATTTCTATGAAAAAATAGAAAGTGACATGAAGGGATCAGCAAAGGGCCCGCGTCTTGGCTCTGCATTCCCATGGAGCTAACACACTATCCGACTCTGTTGACCACAGTCTGTGTTGGTCATTTGTGTTTGTCCAATAGAAGTGTGTGCTGAACCAAGATGTGCCAGGCTCTAGTGTTGCTTGGATACAGTAGAAAATACACTCCAGGGAATCAGTTATAAATTTAAAAAAGTCTTTCAAAGTTAATCAAGGATATGTACTTCTACTAAAGATAACGTCAAAGGGACATTTCTATTTTTACGGCAAAAAATGCATTTTTGGAATTATTTTTGGACAAGATTGTCTTTTTGAAGTTGTTAGCTTTGACCAAGGCTAGGAAATAATAAAATTCATTGTTTTTTTGGTGATTGCAGTGCTGTAGTGGAGCGTAGGCGCACGTAGGCACAGCCAACCACCTTTTGGCATTTGAACGTAGCGCCTACGTACCGTAAGTTACGTTCAGTGCTCAAGGTGATACGGTGGGCTTTGGGCGCCTACTTACCTCTAATTTTACCACTACAGTGCTGGATGATTGTATTAAATTTATTTCCTTTGTCTGCCAGACATTTGCTGAAATCAAGCCAGCAGAGCATTGGACTGTGACTGCAAGTGTTCCTGGTTGGAGACTTTGCTGAAGCTGTTCACAGAATATCACTTTTCTTTCAATAGTGTCACTTTAAATATTAAATTATTCACTGGAAACCATTAACCCCGCATGCAAAGTTCAGGTGCACAGTGGAGCCTCCTGTCTAACTTGGCTGTTAATAAAATCAACATTGGCACTGAATTCTGGTCTCTTGGTTTTGTATTTGCACAACTGAAAACTTTGATGGTTCTTCATTTATCAAGGTTACAGAAAAGTGACCCATCCATCTGCGCAAGAATTGACAGCTTTTCTTGGTGACAGAGCTTTAATTATATATCCTGTTGGTGTGAATGATCTGGGTTTCTTTTGCTTACCGAAATTAACAGACTAAATATGGTTAATGCAAGAGTTCATAGCAAAGGACTGCAGTGCTAAAGACCTGTTGTGGGCTGAGTTTTTTCATTATTCGTTTTGTTGGCGTTTTCTTTGTCTGCTCTGCAGTAAATGTTATCTGAATAAGCAGTAGCCCACGTGTGTCAATAGTCTGTAAAAGCTGGAGGGGAAATTCGACTCTCAGTGGAGGTAATTCTTCATCTCTTTTGCACACAGCTTGGTGGAAAGGGGTAGTTATGTTGTCAAACCTCTCAATAAAAATTTGTTAGCTTTCCCATCAAATACTAGCACCTCAACCGATAGGTTTTCTTAACTGTCAACAATTCACAAATAAGTCTGTAACATCTCGACCATTTAGGACACAATATGGTGGACTAGTGAATTTTTTTAATGTTTCAATTTTCATAAAAAATGTTTGGCACCAAGTTAATAATTTATCATGTTGGAGTATTGTGCTTTATAGCTTTGGTTAGGCAATTTTAAAAAAAATTGCTGAAATTCACAACAGTGTTGGAAATTCTTGAAAAAATGAATAAAGGGCAATTTTCTCAATTATGTTTGTCCAGAATGAAACATTTCATTTCATGATCATTTCAAAGCAAAGTTTTGGTACTACCATTTATGGTAAATTTCAATTTTCAATGTTTTATGAATTGAAACAACTCTTAATATGTGTGGCAACAATCAATGTATCTTGCTGACTTGGAATCAGTTTTTAATTAATTGTTTAGGAATTTCATTTTCACTTTTATTTTCAGTGAAATTCTCATTGGAAGTATTAGCAACCATGAAATTAATTAATGTAGCAGTGTTAAAACACCTAAAATCATGAGCTGGACATTTGCTCGAAAGCTAGGGTTTTTTGCTGTTAGAAGTGCTCCACTGTAGCTTCCATGTACTCAAACACGATAAAAACCAATTTTGGAAACAATTTTTGTTCAGAATTGGTGACATTTTATGGCAATCTACGGTCATTTTAGTTCTCTAGTCTCCAGGGACTTTATTTGTGCCTCGTGAAATGAACTGTATAATTTGTAGTAAAGGTATATTATATGAAAAACTTGTTACTAAATCATGGTGAATGTTGACTGAGACATAACTTGTTGCTTAATGTTCTAACATAAAGCCTCAGGTAACAGTAATTACCTTGCCTACTGTGAGAGTACAATCTTGTTAGTTCATTTCATGCTGTGTAAATTGCACTAAAACACCAGTTACATCACTGCCCAGAGCCATTTACCCAACAAGTCTTCTGTGGAAGTGGATTGTTGCTATTTAGTGAACAAAACATTCATGGTTTCTTATTGGTTCTTTCTTGTATCCTCACAACTTGGTCATAACCCTGAGCTTTGCCACCCAATCAAAGCAGAATGTTACTGTACAATTCTTAGTGGTCGCATCCTTTCTGCTCAAACTGTGGTTATGTAGGACATTGTTGACGAGTCTGCATTTATTCAAGACTATAAACTGTTGCTGTAAAAGTACCCTTAGATATATTTTTGAAAAACACTGAAAGCTTTGATTTTGATTTTTTCACTGCTCTGCTGTCATTTGGGTCACGTGACCATGACTTTTTATTCAAAGTTAGCAAAAAAGAATGGTACATTGATAGCAAAACAATGGCATGAATAACAGATCAAATTTCATTAGATATATTAAATGTCCAAAACAAAGTCTCTAAAATATTGTTAGAGTTCTAAATTATCGTTGGGTTTTTGTTTTGTGCAATTTTTTACTTTTTCATGAAAATAAAGTCTCGTCTTTGATAGCCCTCATGCAAAAATGAAACAATTTGAATTTAACAGCATTTTCTAGCAACATTTTGTAGAATGTTGTGTAATGCTTCATATCTGACATTTCTGATATATGGTATTCCGAATTTAGTTAAGGGGTCTTATATAACCATAACAGTTTTTTACTACTCACTGAAATCATTATAAAAATAAGCTGATTTTTGCTATTAATCAGACAAACCGTTCTTTAAACTGTTTGTGTGGTGGATAGCGAACATCAAATGTTCTCATTGGTCTGTGCCATGTTACAGTCTTGTTGGCCAAATTAGCTCACCACTATTCATCGCCAAGTGATACAAATATGGGCAAAAACAGAGTAATTGGTTCTGGTATGTTTGTTTGGAAATTGATGCAGTGAAACCATATCTTTTAATTGTTCATATTTTAAAACAGAAGAAATCAACTGATCCCAGCTGAAATGTGTTATATCCTTATTTTCACCCATCAGCACTTGAAGTCTTCTAAATGGTCAGGATACTTGTTTTCTTTCCTATCGCCACCGATGTCAGCTTTTATGTGCAGGTTTCAAAATGAGTTGGGTGCTGACCAAAACCAATTGTGCAATTGTTTGCTCTAGCACCATGTTTCTGCCATTTTGAATTTTCCATCTAACCTGTTAAACTGTGAGTAACATATGAGCAATGATATCAAGTTTGAGGTTTGCTGTATGAACAGTAAGAAATTTCGACAATTTTATAATTTGACTAATGATAATGTTGAAAAGTCTGTGGGGTGAATAGCTAAAAATAATCTTGTAATACAACTGTGTTCTTATTGGACTAATAATTTTTACTTATACAAAAATAAGCCTGATGACCAACTTGGCCAGGGTAAATAGTCATTTCCGTTACTTCTATATGAAAAAACGAGCATGGTTTATTCATTCATGCAGTTGTTTTCACTTTAACCATATCCTCATATTGGGGCCCAAGTCCCTATATCAGGAATAATGCATTTTTTAAAAGGTGAATTATTTAAAGCATTTTGCACGTGGGTGCAGGTTGCCACATGTAAAATCATCTGTTAAACTTGGATTTTTGTGTGTCTTTTGTCCATTCAAAGTGCTTTTCATGGAAATAGTAAATTTTAAATTGAAAAAACATCAGCATCTATTATTATGTCATGAATAAAGAGTCAAGCTTTTAGTACCGTAAATGGTACTTTTACTTTTGCTCACATATGGTAAAATTATTCTAATGAATTCATTTATGTTGATCTGATTTCAAAAATACGAAGCCAGGAATTAAATTGCATTTTAAATTTTCAAAAACTTGAAACCAGAATAATATGCATTTGGCATTTAAAACCTTTGTAGTTTTGTTGGCTGACTAATGTGTCTGGTTTCTTCATGCCACTGCCGTGAAAATGGAGCTAATTTTGAATACATTTGTTTTCTAGTCTCTGTTGTGCCCTGTCTGCTTAACGTCTATCATTTAATTTTCAGGATTCATCCTCAGGACCGGCCTGGCAATGTCTGGACGTAAAAGTGGAAAGAATAAAAAAGATGACCCTCCACCACCCATAGGGCCTGGCAGTCGCATTGTCTCACTGCCCAAATTTCTTAAGACACTGATCAAGATCAAAGAGGAATATGATTTCAAACTAGCTTTTGTGTTCTCCACTCAGAACTACAAAGTGATACCAGAGCATGTGTTTAAAAATGAAGAACTGGCTGAGAAAGTGACAAGGTTGATATTTCCCAACAATTTTGTGAAAAAGGTACCAAAGGTCTTGGGCAACTGTGAACGCCTTATTGAAATTGATTTAACAAACAATTTGGCTACTACACTTCCTGCTTCAGTGTCCCGACTTAAGGCTTTGGAAATTATTCGTGCAGACAACAATAAGCTGAAAGCTCTTCCAAATCCAATTCACAAGTGCACTTCTTTAACCTATGTCTATGCGTCACATAACAAAATTCGCAAACTCCCAAAGAAAATTGGGGATGCTAAATCTGTGCAGGAGTTGGTTGTTGCTCATAACTTGCTAAGGACAATACCAAAGACTATTTATAAGATCCCCATGAAGTTGGATCTGTCCTTTAACAACATCGAGAAGCTTCCTGATGTGAAGGTTAAAGGGGAAACCCACATGAACCAGTTGCACTTGCAGGGCAACAAGTTGTCCTTCCTTCCTGAAGGCTTTGAGTTGCTGAAGTGTCTCAACTACTTAGACATTTCACAGAACCAGTTTCAGGAGTTGTCTCCCCAAATTGGGCAGCTGCGGTTTCTAGAATTCCTGGATGTTTCTAACAACGATCTGGAAGAATTGCCAGACTCACTTGGGAGACTGGAGTATTCATTGGTGACTTTCAAGGCCTCTGGCAACAGATTGTATGAGCTGCCAGAGAGCATGGGGGAATGGAAGAAGATTGAGACGTTACATCTGCAGGAGAATCATCTGAGCAAGCTGCCCAAAACATTCACCAAACTGACAACTCTGAAGGAAATTGATGTGTCGAAGAATAATTTGGAGAACTTAGATTGTGCAATGGGCTGGAAACAGGTTGAGACTGTTAAAGCATCAGAAAACAAAATTGAATTTTTGCCTGAAGAGCTGGGTGCACTTGTCTGTCTGGTCACTTTGGACGTTTCCAGCAATTGCTTGATTGTTGTCCCGGACAAACTTGGCCATGTAGCGACTTTCAAGCATTTGCATGCAGCACACAACAAGGTCACCACATTCCCAGAGACACTTGGTCATTCTCAAGTACTTCTGACTGTAGACTTGTCTCACAACAAGCTGTTAGAGTTGCCTCAAGATTTGCGTAAGTTACGTAACTTGGAGACGCTGAAAGTTGGACACAATAAGATTTCAGCTCTGCAGAAAGGTTGGGAGAAAACACTTCAGGGCCTGCAAGATTTTGACATCTCTGCTAGTCAAGTAACTGACCTTGTTCTGCCCAAGTCACTGACAAAATTGGATCTATCTGACAATACTTTGAATAAGCCAGGTAAAGTTCTGAGTGAAGAGCTCAAGTACTTGACCTGGCTTAACATGTCTGGTATGCAAGTTGGTGAGCTGCCAGCCTCACTGGTCAAATTGCGCTTGGTTAGTTGGCTGGATGTGTCGCACAACGGCTTGATAGGATTACCCGATGGCTTTTGTAAGATGCGAGCATTAAAGTACTTGGACGTATCGAACAATGAGTTGCCTGAGATTCCAGAAAAAATTGGCAGCTTGAAAAATCTGCAGAGTTTGAATGCTGCCAACAATCAGATTGAAACATTGCCAGAGAGTCTGTTCCAGCTGAAGTCACTGCAATACTTGAACTTGTCAGAGAACCGAATCACGAGGCTGCCCAAAGATTTTGGTCTGCTCAACCTACTCAACACGCTAGACATCTCGGGAAATGCCATCCCCACAATACCAAATGAGAACATAGATATTATGGCGTCCATCAGAACATTTAGTGCTGCCAACAACCAGATTTTGCACATGGCTCCTGACATGACCTACTTATATCATCTGGACACGCTGGATCTCTCCCAGAATGATCTCATTGATCTTCCAAATGACATTGTTAAAATGAAAGAGCTGCGAGTACTCAATGTCAAAGACAACCTTCTGGAAAGCTTGCCTGAAGGTGTCTGTAAGCTGCCAGCCATCAAGCAGTTGGATGCTTCTGACAACAAAGTCTTGGGTATGCCAAAAAAGATTGATGCATTGTCGAAAAAGGCTAAAATTGATGTTACTGGTCAGTCGTCCTCAAAGCCCAGGGTGCCCAAACCGAGGCCACAGGAAGAGATTGATGCTGAACTCGCTGCTGCTGAAGAGAAAGCAAAGAAAGGAAAAAAGAAGGGTAAAAGCGCAAAGGGGAGCCCTAAAGCGAATAGGAAAAAGGGGGCAAAATCAGCGGCAACATGAACACTAACTGGTACAGTGAGCATGTACACCCCTGAGGGGAAGAGTGCAGCTGAATTTGACTATCAAGTGCATTTGTTAAAGACATCACATGTGAATGTTTGTGTAGGTGTTTTGAATTGGGAACTTTTGTATTATTTTTACTTATATTTTAGTGGTTCATACCCTGTTGCTGACACTTTGTGCTAAGTCAATTAACAATTTTTAACATTTTCTATTGTATATTAATTCTTTCATTTGGAGTATGATGTGGGTAATATGTGGAGACTACTTTGAAACATAGGGTACAAAATATATTTGAAAGTATTTTTGAGTGACGTAAAGTGCAAACCAATTGAAATCAACAGGTTTATTGTAAAGAAAGTTGCTTTCAGATGTTTGAATAGTGTAAATGTTTAAACTAAATACTTTGGCAACTTTTGTTATTATTGAATTATTCTGAAACTTTATTGAGATGTTACATTTCACCTTAACAAATGGGTATGATTCAATGTTTTTACATAGATTCGTAAATGTGTCCATTCAAGGTGTAGCAAGATTACAAAATAATTTTAGTTTTCATTTTCTCTTGATGTGTTTCAATCAGTTTTCATTTTCTTGGTTTCAATCAGTTTCATTTTCTGGGTCAACTGTCTTTGCTCATAACTCTTTCCACACTTTAACATGTCACATTTGATAGCTTTCATTAAATATTAATACCTGCGAGTTGTTTTTACACTTTTCAACAATACCTCTTGAGATTTGCACTTTTTCCAGCATTAAGTGGACAACAATAAACTGTACTCAGCAAGCACTTATATATGGCCTGTAGGTAGGTTAACCAGACCTTTATCAGGGCGGGGGCTCTTATCTTTGTACTCTGAATAGGACTTGAAATTATTTTTGACATTTTCTTTTCTCCTTTTTGTGAATTCAAGATAAGTGTTTGTTACTCTACGCTTGAGTTGGTTTATCCTGGAGTTTCTAGTCCGAGGTCGCACATAATGACCCCCCGGAGCTACGAGTTCTAGTAAAACTAGAGATTTCGAGTTCACATTTGAAATTATAGGGGGACATCAAGTGAAAAAATGATGAGATAATAATCCACGTAAACCATAATGTACTTCAGTTAGCATAAGAAGGGGAATGGAGAATGCGAAAAAATATTTCTATTTCGAGCACAAATATTAGACCCCGGATGAGAACATTTCCACGACTACTTCACGAATTACCTATTATAAAATTACGTATTCCACTCGTGATTTCTGTGCATGACTTTGGATTTCTATCAAGACTATTTATGACGTTGCACAGTATTTCACTCCGGGGCTACTATCGCGCTATCAGGGTCAGCTGCTGGGAGAGCAACTGCTACTATAAACCATGCCCTGGTATTGAAAACAACAAATTTCTTGCCATGCCTATTTTCTGTTCCCATGGAATGTCATCGCGTTCTTCAGTGGCGGATTTAAAGGGGGCAGGGTCGGCCATGGCCTCCCCCTCAAATTTTCCCAGATTCCATTTGGCAGTTCGGGGTGCGAATATCTGACGGGCAAAATCCTGACTAATACTCTGCACTGCCCCTTCCCTTAACTTAAAATCCTGTATCCGTCCCTATTGTTGGTCCTTTGTTTGAACTGAAATTCGTTGCAATATTATCCCATTGAAATCCTCTGACAGTGCTGTCTTGGCCACTGAAACTAACGCCCCCGATCGGTGTATTTGGTTAAAACCTTTATGCACAGTGTCAGTTAGAGCCTCGAGTTTTTGTAAAGTTTCTGGCCCAAGTGGGCCGAAAAGACACCTGTTCATGTCGAATTTGACGTGAAAAAAGACACCCTCAGTCCTAAGTGGCTCATCATTCAGGCCCCGCCTACATGAATATACCCAAGACGAAAGGTACACTCGACACCATGACGCATGTCATGAGTTAATCAACACAGGAATATGATATCTGGAATCATTCAAAATAAAGTCGTTGTGAGTGCCATTTATGCGATTGGCCAGTTATATTTTGGACGTAGATTCCTGAATAGAAATCATTACGTTTCACAAAAATAGAATTGCTCGCATTTTTGCATGAATTTCAAATTTTAAAAAAATTGAAATTCATTTTGCCGTCTTTTCGTCAAACTCGAGTCCAAGAACTTTAATTTTAATACCACTAGATGTGGACTGCCAGTCGCCACTACATCACTGAAATTGATTTGATTAAAGACACGCACGAGATTACTGCAGGTGTATTTAGGCCGAAGTAAACAATTTTTCAAAACAACGCGGGTGATAATAGTGTTGGGATTCTCATCCATAATGGGTGGGGGTGTTCTTAAACATCTTTAGCAATCGAGTCCAACGTATTCCTGGGCTACAGGCTTGTAAGTACCTGAGACACGACCATTTTTGTCGACCAGTCCGGCCTCCCTCTCCTCATTGCCATTTTTTTCCACCAGATACGGTTTTTCATGGATCCGAAAAATCCCCGCGGAAGTAATGCTTGACTGAGAGGCCAAAATACGGTAACGGCCAACCGATATGGAACGCCCATGAATCCCATTATGGAAAAAACCCTTTGTTCATATGAAACCCCTGCTATAGGATGGACTCCAGGATGTATAACTACGAACATAAGACAGTCTAACGAGATTTCTGTTGCGACTGGACGTCAGGGCGGGAATTACATCACCAAGGAATTGACACGACGATATCAGGATATCATCGTCAACGAAAACGTATTTTGCAGACGTGCTATTTCTTCCATTTTAAACAAGAATCTTTAGAAACTTTGTAAACGTTGTGAAGAGATGGCGTCATTACACACATTTTCTAGTAGGTACTAGATAGTACTTGAAATAGGTACTAGCCGATTCCAATCTTTTCCGACTCGTGATTTGTAGTAGTACAAATGACGTCAAGTCAAGCAGCGTAACATCGAAATCTCTCTCCCTCTCTCTCTAGTAAACGAGGGCAACAGGCTAGTCTTCACGTTGGTCTTTACCTTTACTCAGTAGAAAAGTGCCAAGGTTGTGGGTTTGAATCAGTTATGGGGTTGATCTCAAATACATAAAATTGCTGCTGATATCAATTCAGTTAGGACTCATTAGGATTCGTGTAAATCACAATTGTCTTGGGGTGACTAAAAGCCATTGTTATTGATTCTGTTGTCGGTCAACGTTTGCTCATTCCACACTTTCGGTCAATTGAAAAAACATCACCGTATTATCGTGCGATCATGGCGAATGTATAGTAACACACAATGCGTCAATTAATCTATACCCTAACAAGTTACCTTCGATTTATCATTAATTTCATTTCCCTCGATCTCTTATACGGTTGTCGGATATTGCCTCGAGCCACTACCCCGACAAATGTTAGCTTAAGTAAGAGTCTTTATGGACACGGTAAGAAAAGGTGTGAATTTTTGTTAATAGGCCTAAATTTTGTCTGTGTGTGACTTTCAGTACAGTTTCGTCGCTGTTGTAGACGGTATTGTAATAATATCAATTGCGTAGGTGCTTTTTCAGTACAATGCGCCTCGAAACAGAAGTACAGGCGGTGTTGTGTGGGGTTTCTCAACGAAATGTCCGCTTTAAAAAAATTTCGACATTTTATTCAGTTCCATCACCAAAATCAACCATGAAATGCCAGTGACCTGAGAACAGTATATTTTTATTTTTGTGTTTCTTTGTACAAACAATGCAACCTTGTGCGGATATTTGTGGCTGAAATGTTTTTCGCGCCTAGTGAATGCGAATACTGTGTAGTGCAATAAAAAAAAGAAAATGACTATGCTAAGTGATCTTGTAAGATAATTTTTTTAGTTACTGGGAATTCAAAATTTTATGAGGATACCTTAGTGGTGTCATATTACAACTTTTACATGTGTAACAGAAAGTCTAATGTGCCCATATTGGTGCTGAATGGCTGTTATCATTTTTTCAGTTTGCCGCAGTTTGCTTTGACAGTCAAAACGAAGTTCACTACCACACGATGTTATTTAATCGAGAACGGGACTTAACTTGAACCTGTATTATGAATGAAGAACAAGCCGGTGAAACAGATGGAAACACGGTTGAAGAAAAATATAGTCTTGCCGGAACTACATGCAAATGGTAATACCTCGATGTGCTCACTCGACGGGCAGAGTAAAGTGCATCAAGTGTATCGAAGAGACATGAGAGGGCAGTTTAAGCACGTGCAAACTCACATTAAGTCTATGGCTAATGAAAATAACGAAATGGAGAAGAAAATAGAAATTCTTGAAAACCGTTTACAGACAGAAGTTGAGAAAGTGGTAAACCTGGAGACGCAACTTCGAGAACATGAAAACGCCTACGCGCAACAACATTCAGACGCAATGAAACAAATGAGTATGAAATATGACAGTACAGTGAGCGAAAACAACCAACTGAAATCGTTGAATTTATATTTAGAAAGCCGTCTTCAAGAACAAGAAAATTCATCACAAGAATATCAAGAGAAAGTCAATGAACTGGCCAAGGAGATCGAATTTGAAAGAAAAAAGACATTGTCTGGTCAATCTAAAATATTGAAAATCAATAGCAGATTGAGAAAATCGCAGATGGAAAATACGCGTTTGGATACGGAAATAAAACATTTAAAAGGAGAACTAGAGAGTACAAAATTACTAACAGTCGAAAGGGCCTATTTTGTTGAAAGTGCTAGAGAAACCGAGAGCTCTTTATTGAATGACATGGGGAAGCTTAAGCGTGATAGCGACCAATTGCAAAGCGAAATTGACAATTTGAAAAAAGAAAATGTTGTGCTTACTGCCAATTCTGAAATATTATTGAGTCAGATCGAGAGATGGAAGTCTATGTATCACCAGGAATGTAATACAAGCGTGCGTCTTTCGGACCAGAGCTCTGGACTCCAACACCGTTTAGAAGAGCAACGCATTTCTGCACAACGTGAGAAAGAACGCGAAGAGGAGATTATAGATGACCTGAAGGAGCGAATTTCCAGAATGAACCACGAGTTAAAGACGTGTGAAGGAAAACTGGATAGTGTGGTACAGGAAAACACTAAATTAGTTAAGGTTAACGACGATCTGAGTCGAAAGAATGACGCTTTTATCAAAGAGCACCAGTGTTTATCTCAAGAAAAGGATGATTTGGAACAAAAGCTGAAGGAAGTAGAAAATAAGCAATACGCAGAGAGCAGCAATTCTTTAGACGAGGAACTCTCGAATACCCAAAACACCAATCTCGTTGGATATGACATTAGTGAGGAAAACGAGGAACAGCTTGCAAATAATGAAAATTCGCAAATGTACGAATCAAGGCAGGCCGATGAGTTACGCATTGAGAACGACAACTTGAAGGAAAATATCTATCGCTACACCGAAACAGTTGCCACGTTAGAGAAAGAGTTGCAATCGTCTCAAACGCAAACCGAGGAACTGTATCAGAGGATTGACGAACTAACGCAAAAATGTTTGCAGCTTGAAGAACGGCTGAAAGACAAAAGCGACGCACCAACCAACGAAAGTGTATCGAAGCGAAAGGAAGGAACAAATCAGACCACAAAAAACATGTCAAGCAAATTAAAAGAAAAAAGCAAGCAACTACAGCGGGAACAAGAACAGAAGAAAAAGCTCTCGGAGGAAAACCAAAAACTAGGTGCTGATAATGCAAAAATAAGAGTCCAAATGAAGCTTAGTGAAGAACGACACTCTAAACTTCAAGTTGAACTTCAACGGTTGCGAGGGGATATACAAAAGGAACAAAACGACAAGAGTTTGGTTATTCGAGAAAACATCGATCTGAAAAGTCAGTCCATCGAGCAACAAAACAAAATTGTTGAATTGAAAAACGTTTTACACGACTCAGAAATAACGCTACGGAAAACTGAATGCTTAGTGCAGGAAAAGTCATCGAGAATTGAGGAATTACAAACTCTTCTGTCAGCCCCGCGCGAGCCAGAACATGGTTCTCAAGACTTACTAGAGCTAAAAAAGGAGCTTAATTCTGCATGTGAAAACGCGAAGAACGTAGAACGCAATAAAAAGAAATTGGAGACTGAAAACAGGCAGTTGCGGTCTAAATTGTCTAAGGCTCAAAATGATTTGAAGAGCTCCGAAGAACGATGTAGAGAACTCAAACAAAAATTTGACAACGCTTCACAATCCTTGCGCGTTCAGAAAGAGCGGGTTCATAAACTTATGTCAGAAACCAACAAACACAAACCTGAGAGTCACGTCGACAGCGAGGAGCCAGTGACCGGAAGTAAGAAGCGAGTGGGTCGAACGCGCGATGATGCTGCAACAATATCGACTCTAAAGGAAACGATTAACGAGTTAGAAAACAATGTTAAGTCACTAAAAATGGAAAAGCAAAGCACCTCAAACACAATTCAAAGGTTGGAAAAAGAACTTGTGACGTCAAGGAGGAATAAAAGTCAAGCTTTGGAACAGGTGAAAGAATTGCAAAGCAAATGTGATAAGCTTGCAAAAGTTGCTAAAGAACGAGAAACACAGTTACGCCAGCAGAGCAGTAGCAACGAACAGAGTAAGCAAAAACTAGAACAGCTAGAAACTCTTCAAAAAGAAGTTAGAGAAGAAATGGAACAACAAAGGAAGCAACACGAAGAAGAGACAGAGATACTGAAAAGTGAAGTAGAAGCAGCCGAAACTAAGGCATTGCAGTTCGCGGGGAAGTTTAAGCAAGCACAAGAAAAACTGAAGCAAATATCCGGACAAATAGAGAACGGAAAAGCTCTGTACAAAAAATCTAAAGAAACAATAGGCCAGCTTAACAATGAGAGAAATCAATTAATGGGAACAATAAAACAATTGGAAAGCGTTGCTGAGAGTGAAAATGACGCAAATGCTCCAGTTCCACTTGCGAATAAGGTGAAACAGATTCTTGCTTTGCAATTGATTAAAAAAGACGCTGTCGGATGAACAACTCTTAAATCACTTGACTTCGTACACTGAAAGATTTTGCTTCCCTAAATTTAAGGACCAAGATTGCGCAATTGCGTAATTTTATAACAGGTGTAATACAATGGCGTCTAATATTATTGAAATGCCTTTCTCTAAAACAGTGAAAACTATTCCTTTTTCAGAAAAATATTGGTGCTCCAAATGCAAGAAGTCATCCCAAATTAAAGAATCTTTACCGTACCACTCTTAAATCCCTTGACTTCGTACACTGAAAGATTTTGCTTCGGAAATTTAATGACCATAATTGCGTAATTGTGTAATTTTGTAACAGGTGTCATACATTGGCGTCTAATATTATTGAAATGCCTTTCTCTAAAACAGTGAAACTGTACCTTTTTTCAAGAAAATATCGGTGCTTCAAGTGCAAGAAGTCAGCTTAAATTAATAAATATTTACCCTAATTAGAGATTAGAGATTTTGATTTTATTCATATTTGCAACACATTGTACGAAAGTAAGATCCTTGTGTTGTGGACACAAAAAACAACCACTTTAAAACGTTTATCGATGAACGATGGTATTGTTGCTCTGGAGACCGCATCGGCTAGTGGTAAAAGAAAAAAACAGAACCAGACGAAATCAATAGAGTCTAGAACATTTACCCAGGGCATGGCATAGCATAGAAAGTGTCATTCTAATTCAGCATCGACACCTTTTCCCTATATAATAAGCTAAGATCCCGCAAAAATGTCCCCATTTGTGAAATAATGGGGTTCTTATTTTCGTTCAAATGTTTCAGAAATGGAGAATCGTGCAGTCGTCTCAGGTTTATGACATGGATTTCGTCAAAATCCCGAGACTTTCGCTGAAACCAAGGCCCAGGACTTTAGGCCTACTAGTTAAACAAGTTTAAAATGATCTGCCACTTTTCTATAGCACACACTGTTTTGTAACGCTTACGGCAAACTTATTACTCAGATGCTTCGCATACAGGCCAATGAACTTATGTCTTATATAAGGCGTATTACACGATAAACAGTATTTCTGTGGAATGAAATTCTCCTAGCGTGCCTTTGTACAATAAAAACTCACGATTACACATAAATCATGGCAAATGAATTGAAGCAACACAGGCAAGCTTAAACAAAATCATGTCAATAATTGTATGATAGGTCATTTGTCAATACGTTTCTTAGACATCATTTATTAATTAACTGGCATATTTTTCTATCTCACAACTGGATATTTGATAACTGGTTATTTCAGTAATCACTGATCCAGTGACTTTGTAGACGACCAGGTCTCTATATAAAACTAGATGGACATTTTAAACAGTAAATACTTTCATCATATTTGTCATTAAATATCTATTTTCTTACCATCAGTGCAGTTTGTTTTTTGTTGCAAATACTACTATACTTGATACAGAATGAACTCATCAATTTATTCTCTTTCTGAGCAGTTGCCTAAGCGCACGAACGATAGCGAATACTTGGAACGCAGCAAGAGAAAATATATACCATTATTTTTTAGTAAACTGCGATGATTATATGTTTGTATCAAGTATAATTATCATTTTAAGAGGCTGTCATAGTAACTCATGCTGCTACGGTTTTTATTACGTAACAGATAATTAATGACGCCACTCTCTAAGAGCATGTTATGCCTGTCAGTTTAACTGATTTTAAATAAAATGAAATATTTCTTCAATAACACACTGTTGCTCCACTTAGTTATATGGAAATGGTTTTTGCCAAGCGGTCAGTTTTCATTCAAATGTTGGAATCATTTGAATGCCTGAATTGACATGGTTTCCTGACCACAGGTTCACTTTTAATTACAATATGAAGTTGAAATAGTGTTTTTCTCACCAATTATCAGCAAAACGACAGTTATACTACATATTCGCACCAAATGCGCATTTAGAAGTCCCTTGTCCAGACATGGCCTAAAAAAGATTGGTGTTTTTGCTGTTTTGAGTCCAGAGGTTCTCGATACAAGGAGTATATCTGACGTGTGGCTCAGATGAGTGATATTTTCACGACAATTTTCCGTCTGTCTTTTTAACATAGTTCCTTGTAAAAGGGTTCATTTTGGGAGTTCGAAGCTCTACAAAAGGTCCTCTTTCCAGCTACAGACCTACAGAATTCCAACGAAAGGGTTTATGGAGTTAGCTTCAGTAAAACGGTGGTGCTTAAGAAACAAAAGCCATCGAAAGGGCAACTTTTTCATGGAAGCTCTCTGGAAACGGATCCCTGCCCCTTAACGAGTGGATATCCTAATGTCCCACCTGCATCCCATCAAAAATGTAGCCGAGTTCTCCCTCGAAGTTTTTAGGGCTGCCACAAGAGTCGCCGCCACTCGTGATGTCACAGGACCACCAGTACACATACTAATTCAAATTGCTTACCACTTAAAAATTTACTAACAAAGAATCGTCTCATCACTCCTATGTTAATTGCAGTAAATTACTAATATTATATTTTCATGTAAATGTATGGTTTCAATACACAGGGTGTCCCAAAAATATATTCGCTCTTCAAACGACACTGGGTACGTTGTTTACAGACTGATTACTGATATGAAGCTGTTGTTTTCACCCTCATGAAATTGGAAACAAAATATTCCTTAACGTAATAGGATTGCATTTCCGTTGCCAGCAAGAACACTGACACCACCAGCGACTCAAGAAAACGTTTCAGATTTTATTGAGGTTGACCAACTCTAAATTGCGAATTTGAAAGTGGTGCACGTACGAATTGTCTGTGTTCTTCTAGGTAGCCTAACGGAAAAGGAATCCCATCCAAAAGGAATATTACGAGACCGATTTTATGAAAGTAAAAGGCCATATTCGACTTTGTTTGTTTAGGCAGCTTTAAATTCATCAAATGAAATTAATCCTAAAACAAAATAGCCTCAATTGCATTGCTAGTTTCAAACTTGGGAAAATTTAGCTAGTTGTCTTTGCACTTCTTTAATGTTTTTGAATTTACGGTAGCATTCAGCGATAAATTTTCGAACGTCAAAACGGAGTCTCCTTGCCATTTTCGTTCGAATTCTATGACATAAGCCTCGCGACAGCTCACGGGCCTACTTTCACAGCAGGCCCAAGCACAGAGTCTGGTCCACAGGAATTGAATTTGATCGCCCGGTGTTATACTAAATTGTGAGTACTGCTGGGTTTCCAAAAAATGTACGATGAGCTCATTTTGGTTTATAGACTTAATTCCTTTTTGATCACTTTTAGGAATTTAAACCAGTAGGCTAGCCTAGTTCCAATGCCAATAATCAAAGCAATTATTGCCAGTTTAAGTTTTGAGTGCATTTTTGGAACACCCTGCAGTTTCTGAACAACATTTCAACCATTACTTTTTCTATTAGGCCAAAAACATAGCTGATTCTAGTCTGTACCCCAACCCATTTTGAGACCTGGGCGCTTACTGACTAAAAAGCACGCCCTAGCGCATCAAGTCACCCAGGATCTTTTATATTGACAAACTGCACAAAAACAAACAACGTTTGATTTTTTCCACTTATCGTTGCGATTTAGATATCAAATTTATTAACTGGAGGCGATATCAGGATTTCCAAGGAACTGGTAGTTCGTTATTACATGTGACCAGGCTCTGCAAGTTGTCACGTGTGTCCTTTTATGTACCAAGTATAGCCTACGGAGTAACGAACTGGTAGTTCCGTGGAAACACAGAAATAGCTTCTCCTCTGAATAAGAAACAAGTTGTTACGTATTATATCTATAGGAGTAAGTGATGGGAGGGAGGCTAGGTTTATGGCTGCCCTTAAATCTTTCCAAGCACAACTCAATGCAATTTTTCTAAATCAAAGTTATTTCTCTGGTTAGACCAAACAAAAACACAACTCATTCTGCCCTCTTCCTCAGCTCATTTTGAGACCTGTGCTCACCGACTAAAAATAATAATAATAATAATAGGGAAAAAACACTCGTCTGCATCAATTTCAACCAAGTCTCGTATTTTTGTTGAAAAGCTGCACAAAGGCGAGTAATTAGATTTGCCAAGCGTTGAGCAAAAAGAAAAACAAACAAAACAAACAAATACCGCATCATTTTGCTGGTCTAGGGTGGATTCTCTTTTTTGAAAAAGTGAGCAGCTAAAAAAAGTACCGCATCACTGACTCAATTTTCAAAAAATACACGGAGACTAATACCAACTATTCTTTTTTGGTCTTGAACAAGTGGGTTTATGAAATGGACATACATGAAAGAGACGAACTAAGCCTCGCTTCCTTCACGATGACGGGAAATTATAATTTGACTTTCTAAATGTTGGGAGATCGCTCTCACATTTATCCAAGATCTTATTCACTCCTTTGCATGCAGTCAATACTCATTTGAGACCGAGCTCAGCAGTCGTCTGTGCAGCTTGTTTGCTAGCGTTGCCAGAATTTGAAACTTCAGTTGTTCTACACGGCCTCCTCTGAAAATTTGTTACCATCATAGCCATCAGTATCAGAAGTATTGGTGGACCTAAAGACTGGCAAAATTGTTGTCTTAGTTGATTTCATGGGTTATTGTAATGAACAAGTTGTTTGGAATGAATTAATTGGGATATTATAACCACGTGTTTAATTAAATGACCAAGGCGAAAATGAATGTTGGGGGTATTCAATTCCATAATTTTGGCCTCGCTTCTTCAGTTTGCACTGGTAACTGTGTAAAACAAACACATTTTTATTATTTCTAGTGGATTTAATGGGAAATTCTGGGCTCAAATAGTGATCTTATAGAAATTACCAGTCGTGCTGAAGCGACCCCACTAGCTCACCGCAATAGCAGCCAAACGCTGTGTCGCGGCATACATCTCTAGGCTAGAAATCTATCATGATCGCGGCGATAAGCTCCACTGGAATCCCACGCGTTACATTGCATTTACCGTATGTACACCCATGCCGATCATGATTTCAGCGAATGTCTCTCAGACATCGGTTTCGAATGGCGATTTGTAAGAAAATACACAGTGAATTTTGTTGTTGTGTAGCTGTGGTCAAAGCTGTTAACTACAATAAGTCTATCCCCATCCAATCATAGTAATCCCAAAATGCGATTTCGGCAGTTAGACCGATGATGCTCTTTAAAACAAGTTAGTGTCAGTTTTGGAGGTATTTAAACGTGATATCAAAATTAGGGTTTCACAATTTTGAGGTTTTTCCGAAACAACAATTATTAATGGTCTATTTCAGTTTGTTGATTGTTTGCACCGGTTAACCTGACCGAACGGGAATCATGCAGGGGTATTGAGCACCAAGTGTGGTTCCACTATAATTAAAAACGCCTCTCTCTACAAACTAGATATATAGCATTAGTGTTGTCACAATATACAATGCAATTTTCCATCTATTTTGTATTTCATACCCTGGCATAGAGTTGGAAGCTCTAAAGCATTTATCGACAAGCCTGACACTGGACAGTCGCGACGCCCTGTATCAAATGGGTCACTAGGAGTGCCGTAGATGTCGCTGCCCGCTTTGTGCCCGTCAGTCTCCGTCTGCATTATTCGTATTGTTCAAGAAACTATAATCTCAGTTGAGGTCGACTTGTTCGCCTGTGCGAGTGAAGGAGTAAAATGGCAATGGGCGAAGGATTTACGAGGCGGTGAGCTATTTGAGTTTTGTGTGCTGGCTTGGTCTGTTTGATTTCCGTAAATCTAGTTTAGACACAGGTGTGGTTCATGCTGCATGAGATCAACATCTTGTTGAACAGTAACAGTGTCCGTGACCGTGGTTCGTATGCCTTCGGCTTCATGGTTCATGTTGGAACTACGTTACGGTCCGGTTGTACACCCAGATCGTTTGTGGGACGATTGGGCTTTGACGATTAACACAGTACTGTTGATACTCTGAGATTTGTGGCTTACCCTCACTGCAGACTAACAGACACATGATGAACGGCACTTGAATAACGGTAGTCAGTTGTTCATCTGCCCACCACACGGTCAGGTCACCTGTCTTTGATCTAAAACTTTGTTGAAATGGTATGGGTGTAGTTTTAACCCTGGTGTGGTCTGGGGGAGTACTGGTGATCAAAGCCTACTTGTCTTACGTCTATGTACTATCTTACCCGATCTTGCACTTTTGCCAAGATTATTTCAGCGACAACTTAAGATATTGAAGGCCTTTGCAGGGGCAGTCCCATGATAAAACTGATGTGACATTAAAGTTAGTGAGTTTTTCTCGTCCAGATTCCTCATGAAAAGTTGTCTTTCCTGACTGGATTGCCTCTCATATGAAAGGCTGCCTTTTCCCAGTTTATTAAATACAAAGGAGTCATTTTGGGATTTCACAAAGGGAGTGAGTTTTCCGAGACAAATCTATGAAGGAGTGACGCTTATCGTAGTACGCCCATTTTTATGTCTGCTCTCTAAAAGGGTGGATATTGTAATTTTCCAGCTGCGCATCCCCGTCAAAAATGAGTACTTACAGGTAAAAATATCATGTCAGTTGTGAATCCAAGATTTGAAATGAGTTGTCCAAATATTTTGTGAATAGCTGGTACTGTTATCCATGGCTCAGGTAAAGGGACTGTTTTTGTGGGTGGGTGCTTTGATTGGTCATTGAGTACCCACATGAACCTACGTGTGCATGTCCAATGGGTGAACAACGACAACAGCAACTTAAGTGCGCACCTTCCAATTTATTCAATGAAAACTTCCTAAAAAGTACTATTGTCTTTGTGAACGATTGCCTCACAACAATTTTAGCTCCCAATGTATGCCTTACTAGAGCAGAAAATAGCCACTTTTTCTGAAGGAGTTGTGAAATGGTTCTTTTGGCTGATGCGCATTTTAATATTATTGATCTTATGTGCAAAAAATCATGGTCAATCCATTTAGGTGAGTATTGTAGGCAGTGTTTATAGTAACTTTGTGGAAAATAACTGGACCGTTTCGTTTTGATTGGTAAGAGAATTTGAATTTTATTTTATAGTGCTTTTGTTTTTCTCATTTTTGTCTTTTGTTTCAGTTTTCTCCCTAGTTCTTTTCTACTTGGCTTACGATTTTGCGAGAGTGTACTACAAAGTGTGTTTTATGGGAACTTACTTTGCTTCTTATATTCCAGGTGCACACAAAATGTTTGTAATGTGATTTCCTGAAAGAGACAATTCCACCATGAGGTCATTATCCATATTCACTTTCTGCTTTCTTCTCAGTGTCAATGCCAAGAAGAAGGAAGGTAATTGTTACTTAATACCTTACACAAAACAAACACACGTTATGTAAATGCCTGAGTGTGAAGAGCCGTTTGTAGCAGTATATCTTTAGACCATCCATTAATGGCTCTGTGGTTGCATTCTTAAATCCTCCTCTATCCATTGGCCTCTGACAACACCACTGCTTGAAATGTGATTAGACTCGCTAAGATGGATCATCGGCTATTATTATATATGGTGTATGCCTCTGGCTCCAGAAATCAATGGAACCTGTTGCATTCACTTCAGGAAATGCTTCACTAAGCCGTAAGATCAATAAGGGATTCACCTTTCTCTTAGAAGTGTCAATGGACAAAGTGACCCAACCTCACTTGAAAGGTTCACCATTTCTGCATTCACTTATTTTCTGTGAAAGCTGCCTACAGAAAAATCTCACAAAATTTAAATAGAAATAATCAAAGGCGTCTAACGTTGTGAGAATGCCCACAGTTTCTCAAAAAAAAAAAAAAAAAAAAAAATGTGCAGTGTAGCTATGATATAGAACATTATATTTTGTTAGTTATCTTTAATGAAAGAAATAAAAATTTGCTGTCTGCCATATTGTGACCTAAAGTGATGATATGTTTTTAATACCCATGTCTTCAGGTGTTATGTTTTAATTTCAATCTGTAATAAAGTTCTAATAAAAAGACATTAATTAAATGAATGAATGCGTATCCAATGTAACCAGACAAATGTTGAAATGAAATTATAATTAAAATGCAATATTGGGTTTTTAATTCCAATTTTACATTGACATTTTTCTTGTTAGGTTTTTATTTGACCTGTAGAGAAGAAGGTTGATTGGTATGAGTGGAAATGTCAACTTTGACATCTGATTTCATTTTTGCTTAGACTCTTAACAACCCTTGCTGAATGGCTTTTGATATTTATGAATAACAGTTACCAAAACTCTGATCGGTTGATTTCTTGTTCATTTTGATTTTGAGAAAACTGTAGAAAACGCATTCACTGTGGTTGCATGATTTTCAATGTTTAAAGACCATAATTGTGACGTAATAGCTAAATTTCAAGACATCTGTTCCTTTGGACATTTAGGAATATCTCAATCAAGTTTCACTGGGTTGAGTACATGCAGTCCTAATCACAATAGTCTTTCATTTCCTGTCCTTGTACCAATTTATGCTGCCTTCATTGTTCCCCATTGTGCTTAAAGCTCTCTGATTTTATGAATGAGACTCATTTTTGTGAACTAATAGTGTTAAGTAATTGCACCTATTTACCTGGTACTTGTTGAGATTTCCATTGTGTTATCATGCCAGGTGAGACTACAATCCTAACCATTATCTAGACCAGGGGTGTGAAAGGGCTGATTTCAAACCACTGCCATTGTTTATACAGTGGTTTTCAGCTGTTATGACTCAGTTTGACTGACAGCCATTTACTGTAGTTTCTGGTGCATGCCAATGTACAAGGGACACTCATTCTTCCCTGAACACCCCTAAGAATTATATGACATGCAACAAGTATTTACCCATTATACTTAATGAGCATTAATTTTCCTGCAAGTATTCCAAAAATTAGGCATTCACACTGTAAAGCTTCAGCAAACAGTATATGCGAAATGTATTATTGACTTTATGTTGTCAAGTGAAGGAAATTCAGTGGGAACTGAAAACACATCACCTGTTGTGGCTATCTGTAATCCGCTCAGCAGGGGTCATGATTATTCCCCAACAACAGGTCATATTGGAAAGGATCCACTCAACTGACCAGTCAGAACTTGGGGTACAATAACATCTCACCAATTTCGGACAAAAATTATTGCTAAAATTCCACTTTAGTCGTATAGCTTAGCATTTTTGTTATATCTGCAGAATTTTTTGAAATGTTGTCTCCTGATGAGGCTGATAGGTATGGTATTGAATTAAAAACGCTAAAGCGTTTCATAGTGCTGTGATAAAATATCATTAATTTTGGGCGCAATTTGATAGACAGCAGAAATTAATTTTTTTCATTTCTATCTTAAAACATAAGACCAAATAACTATGTTCCATCTCCTGCAAGTTATCATAGCTACAGTACAATCAGACTACTTGTTTTGTAATATTGTGGGCATTCATAACAATTTTGAAAAATGAAAAAATGGTCAATTTTAGCAATTGGTGAGATTTTACTGTGCATTGAGAATATGGATTTTTACTTTATTTTTTTAACTGTGTCTACTCGTTTCGTGTCAGCTTTTTTAGTGTAAAAGCATCTCTAAATATGCGGGACTTTACTGTAGTCGAGTTTGAGAAGTCAGTAGTTAAGGTAATGAAACTTAAACATCATGAGTCATTCAAGAGGATCCGAAATGAATTAGTTCACTGTGTACCTGTATGTAGTTAAAGAAGTTCTGCTAATTTTGTACCATACTAATCACCCTTATGTGTGGTCACCTAGGGAACTCATTTGATAAGACCACACATGTGTCACTACTGTTGGTCAAACAGGTATTGGGGGTAATGAATTCAGAAGGAACATTCTTTGCCTGTTTATAAGTGATCTTGCAGGGAGTGGGATGTGAGATTGATTTATTAATTTAGATACACTACATTACCTATGACCATATGTAACCCATGGCTTTTGTTGATATCACTTGCCCAGGTGCACATTTCAGTTTATCTAGACGCTTAATATCTGTCTACTACGTAACTGTTAACCAATTTGCTGAGAAAAACTACACCTTTGAAGATTTTCACGTGAAACTGTTTTATTTTGGCTACTTAAAACTGTTGACGAATAAATCACATAGTTAGTATTTGTGAAATTGGGGATTAGACAATCTCACAGAAGATGGCCATTTTGAAAAAAACTTGTTATTGTCTCATCAAGTCATGAAATATTTGTATTTTTACGTGTCATTCCTTAACATTGAATGTAGTGGGGGTTGTATGAACCATCAACAGGCCAGCTCTGTCTTCAAGTATGCTGCCATAAATACTTTGGAGCTTTCTCTTGATAAAGTTGTGGCTTAAAATTTTTCGTTGACACCTGTTCAGCATGGACCATGTCAGCAAGTCAACAATAAACTAAAATTTTCTTGCCAATTATTTTTGTTAGAAAATTTATGAAAAAATACTATTTATACTTTTTATCATATTGCGTACCTCATTGAAGAATCTGCAATGTATTTTTGTAAACAAGCTCAGGGAGTACTCCTGTTTACAAATGAGCAGATGTGAAATATTTTTTCTTTTTTTACGTCTCTTTCTTCTGTTTCAGGGGATTGTGTGTTGGAAGATCAAGTGCATTCAGTAAGTACCTCACATCTGTTACCACTACACTAATCTGGAATGGTTAACATTCAGTTGAAATACATGTTACAGAGCACATGTATCATGTACAAAATTCTGTCAGTTTTTTTCAAGGATGTTGTATGATGACGTCTTCACTCTGTGCAGCCATCTTGGATTTCAACATGATATGGTACAGAATTTGGATTTGACACAAAATCGAGTGGGAGGAGCAAAACAGGTGGAACTTAAGTTCTAATCAGGCCAACAGTGTCTCTGAGACTGGGATAGTTGAATATAACTAATTTGCATATGACCCGGAGTCAAGGGACACGCACAGACGACATTTAAAGAGGATTGTCTGTTGTGGATTTTTAAGTGGCGACATTTAATGGTGGATTTCTATAACTGGGAACTGCTATCTCTAAAGATCACATGAGCATTGTGTGGTTGTTTTATAATCCATGTATGTTGTACAAGTATTATAATGGTTGCAAATTCAAAATTTCTTTGAAAATCTTTGTTTGCCAAAGCCGTTAAGTACAACCGGCATCTGTGGGAACTACTGGCTGCTTCGTAGTGGGTGGAGAAGGAATTCTCATTTGGATTTTATGGAAGGAATCTTTAAATATCACTGTACATAAACTGAATTTGCCCCATCAAAAGCCTAATGGGCAATAATAGCCACTGGAATCTTGTAATTATTCTCTTATTCTTTGTGCAAATTTACTGTTATTTTGTCTGATCAGTGTTCTCTATCAAAATGTGATAGTCTACACCACCTCGTCATCTCCTATCTGTCTCAACTGCCAGTGTGTTGATTGTAAAGGTTAAGAGTTGGTTGATTTAAAATACTTATAATTTGACACAAACTATTTTAAGAGTGAATGATAATAGCAGGGTGTATTGGGATTGATAATGATGTTGACATAGGTAATGATAATGATATAATGAATGGTTTCAAAATCTTATGGTAGTGCATTTTGTAGTCAAACAAGTGAAGTCATTTCACTTTCACACTGAAATATTTGCCAGAATTGTAATTTTCCATTTTTCAAAGACTGATTACTTTACTGTAAATAATCAAAAAATTACCAGAAGTCGTGTTATGGCATCTACACAGTACAAACGATGCTTCTAATGGACTAAAATTTTCTTAATCTTTATATCATGGAGAAATTTGACAAAATAGAGTTTCGCTCATCAGCCGAATTGTGGAGAATGACAAACAAGTGAGGAATAACTGTAATTAGTAAAATGCTCAAAATTTCACTTAAAGCTTTGTGATTTATGGTAGCTTTTCAGTAGCCAGTTGACCATACGTACAATGAAGTTGTTTTTCTCAATGATTATTTTTGTTGACAAATTTGACAAAATAGAATTTTACATGTCCACCTTACTTCAAACATTTGGTGATTAAAACTTTATTTGCAAAGAAAGAAACATTTTCCAATCTTTTACTGTTTTCAAGTTGTTCATTTTTTTCAAATTTCTTTCCCTTTATATTACCTTATGGTTACCTATGTGTATTCTTTCTTAAACCCTGCAGTTCTTTCTGTCATCAATACTCCTAACTGGTTGGCCCCTTTTTCAAGTAAATATTGTTTACATTTTATGTCTATGGGTGCTTTGTGTTCAGCAGATTAGCTGTTAAATAACCATCTCTTTTATGGGTATATAGCAAGGTGCTCATTTTATTGGACATCCACTCGAAATAGGAAAATGCAGACGAGGGTATTTGTAGGAAATGCTTGTGGCAAATATAAGCAAATACATAGAATGGTCCTTGAAAAATGAGACATTGTTTGACAGTATCTGGGAAATGAACTGTGGCATTTTATGAACTTGGTGTCCATCAGCTGTTAAGTGACATGGAAAGTCATGGTTTTTAATTAAGACTGAATGGAAAGCAATTTCATTGATGTTGATACTTAGTCCTTGTCACTGAGAAAGTTTGAAGCTTTCATGCTTTGATTTGTGTAGTATTGTTGACTAAAGAGATTCTTTGTAAGTTACAAGTCTCAACTTATTTCAAATTGTATTTAATTTGCAAACAATGCTTCATAAGCAGTAAATCACTATTGCGTGTATTTTCCAAACAGATTAAGGTTTTCAAACACAACGTGTCTGAAACTGCATTCAAGTTTCTTGTGAACATGTTCTCATTTAATCCTTTGGGCTGTTAGTTTTACCACATTCCGCACATTTTGATTGTGGACACAGCTGAGACGGTGCTTATTGTGGCTGAGGGTCTCTGCATAATTCTAGTTGTTCAAATATTATCTAGCACCACACTTCACCCAACCTAAGGACAAACATCAAATGGTGTGGACAAGCTGAGCTCTCCAATGTGTACTCATCTCAGTTGTCTATGTCTTCAGACCCTTTTAGACCAACTCAACTCCAGTATAAAAGGAGCGTTGATGTAAACTGTGAAGATAGAGTAGTCTTAATCCTTCAGAGCAGCTTCAGTAGTTAATGCAACCTGATGTTATTGCTTTCTAATGCACAGGTAGTGAAAGGTAATGCAAGATATGACACTGCTGTGCAAACCTTATTCACACATAATTTTTGAAACATAAAGAATTGTACTGTATGTGTTCTTATACTAATTAAGTAGAGTGATTATAATGGTAGAAGGGTGTCTGTTTGAATAAAATATACGGTAACCAAATAGTTACCCCGGGTATGCCATTGTTAATAGCAACATTTGCCGATATTACAATGAGACCAAAGTTAACCTTTCATGTTGCTTCGAAGCGTCGATGTTCCTCATCGATACAAGATTGGAGTTCAGTCTTTCATGCAGAGCGACACTCCCCAAAACATTGGTGGGCCAATGTGGATGTTAAAGCCCTGGAGGAGGCTGGAGGTACTCCTATGGAAGACATGTACAGGATGAACTGCTTAGTTGAATGACTTTTCATGACCCGTTCCCCTTCCAAAATGTTGACTTTTCTGATTTGATTTTCTCCTTTGGGATAGTGAAACTCCAAAATAAAAGATTCCTTTTTCAACTACACAAATGGACAAAAGTGTCTAATAAAATCGCTGTTTTAAGCTTTGGTTGCAAAATTGTGCCCATTTATGACTACATGGCATTTCTTGTTGTAGTGTAGTATTAAAAATTCCTCTGTCTAAGAATCCCTACACAAGGATTACTAGTAAGTTAACGACTACAAAAATGTGGTGCTTCTGGTGTTTTTTTGTGGCAGATCCAAACAAGTGAGCACCTTTTTTGAGCCCAGTCTCTAAATGTATGTATGTTCTTCTAATTTTCCAGCTGCACCACCCAGTCAAAATGTAGTTGAATATACAGTCCAGGAACGTAAATTAGCATTCTTGATATCCCACGGTGTTTGAAGTAGTGACAAAGATCAAGGAAACATGGAAGGGGCTGGGTTTCTAATGAGCTACAGACGAATGCTAGTAGAACTTCTGACCAGCCATTTGATGACCTGCCCTAAAATTCTCTGGCAGATCTGCCTTCTTATGGTGATAAGGCTAAACTCCAAAGACATCACTTGTGGTCTAGTTTTGTTCACAAACATGGTGATCAAATGTGAGTGGCCAAACTAAGATCATTTTGCTCAGTACAATTATGTGTCAGGTACAGCAAAAGCTTTTAAGCATAGTTTACGTAAAATCAATCTATGAAACTTTGACTGATGGGACTAAGACAAGAGTTCTGGTGATCCGCCTTTTTGAACACTTGTCTTAAATGGTTGATTCTTGCGTCCTCTGGTTGGTTGTAAGGTGACATTGCCCAGCTAGTCTTGCATTATTGCTTTTAAATCCTCAAATGACTGTGTCGTTATCCTGAACATGTAAATGAACTTATCCAGTAGAGGGCAGTTTAAGAAAAAGCATGTCAATCTAACAGACTTAACAAATCAGGAGAGAAGCACCTGTGGTCATTGTATAAAACAAATGTGGACCAATTCCTCTGACTTAAGGTACATGAACCTTAAGAGATTGCCATGGAAATTGGTCCATGTTTGTTTCAAATATCAATTGTAGGAATAAGGCTGTTCCGGATTACGCAGTGAGAGTCGAATCTCGCTGTATTTACCCACAGTTTCACAATATTCCTTAAGCACTTTTGTGGCCTCATTTTTGCGCCATTGGAGCTCCACATGTTATTTGTTGTCATATTCTTTATAAGTTCTTCTCACCTGCGTTACTCTATTCATCCTTCCAATGCCAACGAAGCGTTGCTGCTGTGTTGTGGATTACAACTTTGGTGGGGAAAAATATCCGTGGATACATCGTTTTAAGTTTGGTTTCTGACATACCCTGTGAAAATGTGCCTGATATTCCTAAAGGAGGCCAATAAAAACAATGCGCTTTCTTAGCCCTCCTTTCTAAACAAAGGAGAGTTCTATAGGTGATGCTATTGTGATATTTGTGAAAGTGTGAAATTAAGAGTTCATTGTGTATGTGCTCTCAGTGGTCCTTCTCTGTCTGGAAACTGAGTCTGGTGTGTTTATATTGTGCTCCTGCATGGATGCCCAACTTCATAGTCTGTGTTTAGTGAACTCTGTCTACCACTGTCAAGACTGTGAGACCATGAGAAGAGATTTCTTCTAACAACAGCATTGTGTTTGAGCTCAGACCAATTATTGAACTGGGGTTTGAGTAAGTACTGAGCTGGAATTATATGCAACTCAATAACCAAAAACATAAATTTCCCTGTGGAGGTTCTGGCTTTTTAAGGATACCACCTTTTTACCTTCTCAAATACCATTATGGTTTGCATTTAGGAAATGTCAATGTTATACATTGGATAAAGCCAGGTAAAACTGTCAAGCCATCTGGAAGTAGAGTGTCACCTCCTTTGTAACAATTCATGGTTACTCTGAAACATTTTTAGAAAATTTGTAATAATTTACATATAGTTCACAATTACTAGTAAAATTGAAAAACAAATGTGCTTTTTATTTAGTGTTTTGCTATTTGTAAAGATTCATCAACTGTTGACAATTTTATTACGAAAATTTTGAACTATTTTGAAGTGAGAAATTAATGTTCATTATTGCTGAAGCAGGGTGTAATATAAATATATAAATTAAAGAAACTAAAACCAGATGCTAAATTGACAGGAGTACAGTACTAGGCATATCAAATATAAGCTAAACGTGCAAATACAAAATACTCCTTGAAGACCATGCAACTCCTAACATTGCTGGAATGTGATATTCTAAATCATATATATCATAACAAATGCAGTCATGCGAATTCCTTCGTTTGATCACTATGAATGGCTAAGCATATACCTATATGAGTATCAACACATTCAACATTTCTGCCTCAGTAATCAAGCCTGGGATTGTGAAAACTAGTCTCGCCAACAGTGGACAAGATCAAAAAATTGTTTCATTTTAATGACCTGTATTGACCACAAGGGGTATTCTCTGATGAATGC
Source organism: Phoronis australis (assembly GCA_002633005.1). Classification (NCBI taxonomy): domain Eukaryota; kingdom Metazoa; phylum Phoronida; family Phoronidae; genus Phoronis; species Phoronis australis. The sequence continues at coordinate 154,297 of NMRA01000272.1, forward strand.
AGCTGTATGCTGCTGTTGGTTATAGGTCACTGGCTGGTTATCAGGTAGTTGGAACTGGTCAACCGAATTGACCTCACCTGTTGACATTTATACCTTTGTCCCCTGTCCTTTGCCCATTAATAATATGTAATAATTCTGTTTGGGAGTTGTTCTGCCCAAGACATATGTGTCCTGGAGGGGTAATTTTGCTGGATAATATTTGGTAATAATTTCCTAAGTGTAGCTATTACAGAACCCATAATGTGAATGATAAATTTTAAGTTTCAAATGTCAGTTTCGGTGTACTATTGATATCAACTGCCTGTGATAGTTCACCTGGTAACAGATATAGGTATCTGAATTAGGGATTTGGGTATCTCAAGTGGTGAATTTGGGAGAGTTCAAGATACTTTTATGACAGTTTGGTAAACAGTGTGAAAAAACACTTGAAAATTTTTCATGAATGGGTCAGCCATTGATAATACTTCAAGGGTTAAAGAAATAACATAAAATATGATAAGCCTATCCTTTTTGAACTCTGATGGACTGTGTTTATTACGATTTATCATTGAATTGTATTTCATGTTACACAGAGGATTCTCATTTTTTTAAAAGTTAAAAAATCCTGTCTGGTTGTTTAGATTAGAAAAGGACAACAGTAAAAAGATTTCACTGTCAGGTGAAAATAATGCTAAAATTTACTGTAAAAGTGGTATGAAATTGAAAATTTTGTTAAATGTTCTTGTTGATAGCTGTGTCTATACACAATACTAAAATTAAAGTAAAAGTCTCTTTTATGTGGGGCCTTGTCAACAAGTCTGTACTTTCAACCAAATGTCTACAAAGTCATAGAATTTAACTAAAGAAAAGTTTATATTTTTCGGAAACATTAACCATGTAGAAATGAATTTTTGACTTAATAACACTCTGCAGTTGATTGGGTCATGTGATCATGTCTTTTTAATAAAATTTAGTAAAATAGAAAGGCACATTCTTAGCAAAACAGTGATATCAATAATATTATCAAATTTTGTTTTATATAAATGTTTCACATGAAATCTCGTAAAAATGTTACAGTTATCATTTCATTTTCATTTTGTGCTACCTTTCATTTCATTCATAAAAGTACCGGCATTATTTGTAAATCCCCTTATACAAAAGTGGAGTTATTTAAAAACAATTCCTAAGGTCCTAAGGGTGTTTTGCAGAACAGTAAATAAAGCAAACTGTCAATTCCACACGAATCCAATCAGCCATGTCTGAAATATGGTGTTCCAAAGGTAGCCAAATGTGGACATTTTTCTATCCTCCTAGATTTCTTTAAAGTTATGTTTGTGGAAAATTAGTGCACTTCTCTGCAGTGGTATGTCCCAAACTGGGTTTCCCTGGCACCCATGTAATGCCACTGAACTGTTCTGATTCCTTTCTACAGACGTCTCCTGGGCCCGGTCTCCAATCTTTTTACTCGAAATGAAACTCGAAATTAGGTTTGGCATTTTCTACTCTACTTTTGGGCGAACTCAAGATAAGTGTCTATTATTCTATGCTAGAGTATACAATAACTTACGTAGATAATTTATTGCCCTTAGTTCACAGTTTGTAAACCCAATATTAGAGCAATAAGTTCGAGTTTGAACTCGAAATTTCGAATTTTTACTCGAGTTTGTACCACGAATATAAGGGTCTTCAAGGGCAAACTTGAATTAGAAACTCCTATGCATGAACTATAATGTATTCGAGCACAGTCTGATAATCAATTATCTTAAATTCGCACAAAAGGAGCAGAGAAATTGCCAAAAATAGTTTCGAGTTCGTTTTGAGTACAAAGATTAGAGACCGGGCCCTGGTGTCTTTGATTTGGAGCACAGCGTTTTTCATTATCAGGACTTAATTCAACATACATTTCTACCCTTACCCAAGTGTTTAACGTGGCAATAAACTCGCCTTTGGCCGTGAAAAAATAAGTTTTGATTTAGACGACTTTCTGTGAGAAAATTGGTCTAAAATTGTTCTTACTCGCACGAGGAGGGATTCCCGGGCTGTGAAGGAACTGGCATTTTAGTAGTGCTTGAGAACATGCTAATCTCTTGAAATGACTCACAGTGACAAGCCCATCAACCCTGATCTCAAGCAAAAACAAACTGTCAGTTCATCTCTCATATCCCAGTAAGGAACAGGTTGACGATGGTATCGTTGACCGGATGGCTGAATGTTACGCGTAAAGTGATTATTTGCGGGGCTTCTAACATGAATTAGGTTCCCACGTAATTTGTGCATAATGTTCACCTGCATAATTACTCTACGCCTCTAGCCGCAAGTAATTTCTTTACGCTTCTAACAAGAATTAACCTACGCCCACGTAATTTCGTAATTTATGTGCCTAACATTCACCCATTTGGCCAACAGTACAGGCTAGTTTGTGGTATGTGGTTAATATCAAAAGTGTTTTTTGACAGAATATGGGTTTATAGAAATTTTAATATTTCATTAATTATGCTTTAATTTAACTCAGACAGCTGAATGCCCACTGGCACTTTAGTTTTCAGGAAATGGATTTTCTGTAAGCAGGAAATACTTGCAAATTTTTGTTATCATCTTTGTAAAAATTTCATTTTGTACAATGTTTCCCGCAAGAACTTGACAGAATTTGCACATAAACTCTAAAAATCTGTTTTTAGGTGCTAGACGTAATAAAATAGCAAAATGTGCTTGAGTTCAAACTTGCCTGATTGGTTTTTCAAACTCGTCAGCTGTGTTCCAAGCTAGTCTCTATGACATTCGCAATCGTTACCTCGTATGATGATTTACTGTTGATAGCATAATTCTCCTCCTTGTTAACACCCATGCTCTGTACTCGCCCTCCCCCAATTTACGATTCAGACTTCATTATAAGTGCCCAACTGCTCATGTCAGTGTATCCGGCGATCCTCAGTTTACGATTGAGACTTCATTTCAGTGCCCGTGTTGGTTTGAACGCTGATTTAATCAAATTTGACTCCAAAAAATGCAGAATTTACTTAGTCAGTTTCAAGAGTGGAACCATGCCCCTTGGGCGGCAAAATACCCAATCCAACTGCTCTTTCCTGAAGGAGACAGGGAATTGTTCTTTTTGACTCGTGCTCATTCCAATATCGTCTTGCTCGTGTGCAAAAGGCAGTGAAAAGGTTTGTGCTCAGATGTTTGTGTGAGGAGTGCATGGCCAGCTATGTGTAAGGTTTGGATAGGAAAATTTAAAAATATGTTATGTCAAAACCTGGTTCATGTTACTGATGTTGTGTTTACAATCAGCCAGTACTTAAGTTTGAAATCAATGCAGTTCCCTGATCAACTGTTTAGGTAAAGGCCTACTCTCAGACTCCTCACAAATTTTAAGCCTATATAAATGTCTATAGACACCGGCCTTGATTTTAGCTAATGTCTTGCAGAATGCTGAAAATTGTCAATTTGTAGTAAAATCACAAAAAACAACATATTTTGCTGTTGAATATCTCTGGTCAAAGCCAACAATTTCAAGAAGTCTATACCTCCAACAATAATCCTGATTTAGATTTTTCGGCCTCAAAGTGATAATGTCTCTCTGAGTGTGTTGGCTGTGTGTTTGACCATAACTTGTCACCCATAATATCTTATGGAAAGGTCCCAATTCAACCAAATCTTTTTTGTTTATTTACACAAATTCTCATTGACAGATCAAAGTTGCACCTTAAAAGAAATCACAGTAGAAGTTAAAAAGTTCTCATATGGTCTATCTTTATCACTTTTGTGACAGCTCAAAGACACATGTGGCTAACCTACACCAACCCCTCTGCCTCCAAGCAGTTGGTGGTACTTAACCTCCTAATGTTCTATTGTTGCACACCCTTCTTTTCATCTAGCCTGAATCACTTGGGTGAGCTGTTATAGTAATGTGCCTGCGGCAATTTAGTCATCTATAATCACTTACGGAACACTAATCAGTGTCACCATAAGCAATGACCATGTAGTTTCGAGAAATATTTAGCTAATATGGTTTTGATTTATGAATTCTCTGCTGTAGAAAACTCATATGATCCTTTACAATGCCCCCTTCCTTTGATCATCCAGACACCTATGAATTCTCATACTCAGGATTCGACTCAACTTTTTTGCAGTGGTAGAAAAACGTATTGTATGACTGACTTAGTGTTTGAAAGGAAGTACCATGAACACACTACTGAATTGGATTCCTGAAGAATGGAGTTAATGCCTCACTTTGCTTTTCACATTTTTTATGTCTGTATTGCGATCAGCTATAGAACTTTAAAACTTTAGTGGCATTGAAGTGATATATAGCATACTTATACTAATGGATGTTAGTGATTAGCAGGGATCAGGGCACATCTATGGACCAATTGTACTGTGTATGTGCAGGTTTGGAAAAGGTACTGTGGTATTCTGTGAAGCTTTTATTCGGATTTTAATATTTCAGTCTCTTGGCTATTATTGACCTCTTCAGTTTATCTGTATCATAAATGCAGTAGTAGTTGTTGACATGCCAAAATTCCATTATTTCTCAGTTCAGTTTGCTTTATCTCATAAGAATCAATACATAACAAATGACTGAATCACATAGTATGACAGTCTACCGGGGATTTCTGATTAAGTGCTCATCACCAGAAAGTGCCCGTGGGTTTTTTCCGGAAATGACGGAAAATGGCCCCCATGGAACAAAAAGCTACTGGTGATTCTTGGAATGCGTTTCCCCAAAGATGTGATCATTGTGATCGTGGAAAGGGTTGTTTTGTGCAAAAGTTGGCCATTTTAGATTGACTAGTGACTCTTAATTGCGGTTATATTTTTGTCGTATCCAGTGGAAATTGACCTATTATCTTTGCACTTGTATCAAGTTTTACAGCCACAGCAAAACTACTATCAAAATATTATTTGGTTCAATTTCAGAATGTAGAGTTTGTTTAACACACGGAATTCTTGTTCTGGGAAAGCTTGGTCTGTCAAATCATACTGACAATCAAATATTTTCAACAGAAATTGTTCTGTTCAATGAATGTCAAGTGTTGACATAAAATGGGCAAACTTAACATAGCTACCCTCTACATGGTAATCAAATAGCACATAGTCGTCGCTGTGTCATTTGGTCATTTCCGAGATATCAGGATGCATCAACAGAATAGCATAATCAAGTTTCCGAAAAAGTGACTTGCTGACTTTGTCGAAAATCCCTGCTACATTTGTTATTGTTATGCAAAATTGTAAGGTAAAGTATAGTGTAGTGCTATTGGGAACTGCTGTTTATGGTGGTTTTTATGTATTTAATTTTCTACTTCCAGAACAACAGTGTGTGGCGTGATCACCCCTGTAGGGTATGTTCCTGCCAGAATGCTGTTTCTGTCTGTGACCCAGTTGTCTGTCAGGATCCTGGCTGTAGCACAAGGAGGGTAAGTGCTACTGTGTAAGACAACATGATCGCCCCCTGTTGGTTGTCTTCCTTAATTCCATCTGTCTGAGAAATGATCTAGTAGTTGAAAACTGAAACCTCAATGCCAATTGTGTGTAATGTAAACCAAACAGAGCTCAGTTGACTGCACATTCCATGCGATTAGGAAGAGGTCATTCATAAGTTGTTGAGGTGATGTGCTCCATTAAGTCCAAGAGATAACACAGCCCACATACAGTCTCAAACAATGAAGCCACCCTGCTTGTTACAAGGATACATTATATTTTCATTGATGTACTAAGCATTATTTCAGAAATAAAACATTGAAAATGAAAAAAAAAGTTTATAGACTTTTTGTTTTTTGTTTTCCTATAAGCATACTAGACCATTTCTTGATTATTGATTTTTGTTTTAAATTCAAACTCTTGTTGATACAAATGGCTGATGTTTTGTTAAACTGTGAATTTTATCACCAAACTCAAAAAATTCAATGAGTTCTCATTCTTTAACTACTGCAATGTTCTGTTTGTTTTGCAACTTGTGTTACATTTCAGAGTTTTTTGTTAGATTTATTCATTTTGTTTTCCATTTAAAAAATTGATATTTGGTTTCCACAATGCTGTTAGGAATTTTTGATTACTTGTTAACTTAGAATAAAAAACAAGGATAACAAATTGTAATTCTAATCTTCTATGTTTCAGCCAGTTCTGTCTACAATGTGTTGTGCAGGATCTATATGTCCAGTTATCTATGTGCACTGTCTGTATGAGTTACTATATAACTATATATAAAGATCTACATGCCCAGTTATCTATGTGCACTGTGTGTATGAGTTACTATATAACTATATATAAGGATCTACTTGCCCAGTTATATATGTGCACTGTGTGTATGAGTTACTATATAACTATATATAAGGATCTACTTGCCCAGTTATCTATGTGCACTGTCTGTATGAGTTACTATATAACTATATATAAGGATCTACTTGCCCAGTTATCTATGTGCACTGTCTGTATGAGTTACTATATAACTATATATAAGGATCTACTTGCCCAGTTATCTATGTGCACTGTNTCTTTAACTACTGCAATGTTCTGTTTGTTTTGCAACTTGTGTTACATTTCAGAGTTTTTTGTTAGATTTATTCATTCTGTTTTCCATTTAAAAAATTGATATTTGGTTTCCACAATGCTTTTAGGAATTTTTGATTACTTGCTAACTTAGAATAAAAAACAAGGATAACAAATTGTAATTCTAATCTTCTATGTTTCAGCCAGTCCTGTCTACAATGTGTTGTGCAGGATCTATATGCCCAGTTATCTATGTGCACTGTGTTTATGAGTTACTATATAACTATATATAAGGATCTACTTGCCCAGTTATCTATGTGCACTGTCTGTATGAGTTACTATATAACTATATATAAGGATCTACTTGCCCAGTTATCTATGTACACTGTCTGTATGACTATATATCTTGTGGTTTTCAAGGCTCATTACACCTCAGTTGAAATGCTGGTTCCAAGTCATCTATGTTAGATGACCTGTCCATATGCTCCCAACTTGTTCAACTTATAAAATTAGCTGGAACATATTAGTGCTTCAAAGGCAGCTAATGACCACTTAATTTTTGGTGGCACATGGTCTTAATTTACGGAATATGATATTCTGTGTCAAATTCGCAGGAGGGCAATTTTCTGCTTTGCATACAAAGGAAATGTGTTGAAAAGAGTCCCCCTTCAGCAAGAGTCGGCAATAATGTTTGTGATTTCTTTGATTGAGATCCATTTACAGCACATTTCAAAAAATAATGTTTATGTCTTTCCAAGTTGTGTAGTTGCGCGGAAGTTAAAGTAAAAGTGGTAAAGTGATAAAATTTATTTGACTTTTTATGCTGTGAAAGTTCACTTGTTTTCAACCCGAAGAGTTTGTGTTCAGTAGGAATATTTCTGCATATTCTTCCTCCACATCACAAATCCCAACCTCCTCGAGGTATATTTGATTTTTTCCATCTGCTTGATGTTTTCATAATATTAGTGATAATTGTTGAACATTTAACATAGTTGTGGTGAGTTGTAGTGGTCTGTCATTAGGACCACTCAACTTGAACTGCATCATGGATCAGTCAATCTAATCATGTCAAATTGTTCATTTTGTTCATTATTGTTTACTTCACTGTGTACTCTGTTGAAATGCTGTGTTTGTTAGGGATAATCTTCAATCTCTTTTGCTGTCAATGTAAAGACAGACTTGCTGCTGAGGTTTATGCTCCACACAATAAGTCTGGGTTTCTCTCTTGTTTGTTCAGTGCCATTATGTGTATGCATTAGCAGATTTACTGAAACATTTTCTCTTTCATCCTGTTTTTGAGATTTTGTCACCAGCAACTAATACTAAATACTGTGTTTGTTCAATTAAACTGGGGCTGTATGTGGTGTAGAGGTGCTAATGACTGCCACTTCATACAAAGAAGACAAGTTGTGTGATGGTTGATGTATTTTTCCCTGTTTAGCTGGCTAAAATACGAAAATCAAATGAGGCCTTTTGTTCTCTTAGAATCAGTCTCACAATATTTCTTAAGGTGTTAGAATTCTATTACTGTTATCGAAAAGAACACGATCATCAGCGACTCAATAAAATACTTCCATGTTGCAAATTCCAAAATGGCGCAGTACACATTGCCTGTGACAGTAATTGGAGACGGCAAAAGAATCCTGTCATGACAAGGAATATTATGAGACTGATATTATGAGTGTAAAATGCCTAACGTAAAGTTTTAACTTGCTTGAAATACCACCTCTCAACTCCCATGTCTCATACACTACCAATACCGCAGTTGTATTCACACTGTTACAGTGGTTATGTTAACCTCTCGCTAAACCAACCTCTCAGAGTTCAGCTTTTAAATACTGGGTTTAAAGCATTCAGGCCGAGAATTATAATCACGTTATATCAGTTTTAAAAGTTATAACCAATTTGGTGTGAACGGTACATAAATTTCAAGGCAAAATGGGAACACTCTATTATCCATGGTGCATTACCTATACACCCAGCACCAGAAAGCCATAATTTATTGCTAAGCTGTGTTTAGTGTCTCTAGCCAGAATTATTGGTTTCTGACAACATGAACTGTGTCTAACTAAATAAGTTCATGGGCATGGTTTGTCAAATATCCGGCGAACTTCATGAGACACAATATTGAGTATTTATGATTAATTGAGTGTTTTCCATCGTCAATGGCTTTGGTCATCCTCATGGGGATAGTGAGATGGACTTGCAGTTTCCGCCTTTGGCCACGTTCTATAATGTAATGGCATAAATGTCAGAAAGAGGCCACTGTTTTACATCTTGGTTCATGACCCTGTCGCCCTCTTTCGTAATAAATTGACTTTTGCATAATCAGGGTTTTCTCTACGGTATCATGGCCAAGAATTTCAGTATTATCTTGTACATGATTGGGTATAGGTAGCACATAATGGAAACTTTAACAAATTTTGTTTTTTAACATCCATATACTGAAAATCGTAATGATACACTTAATGTTCTTAATCTTTATTTTTGTGGAGAAATTTAACAAAATCAAGGATATTCCTGACAAGGTTTGAACCTGTGCCCTTAAGGCGCACCTGATGATAAAAATTGTGCCTGTTTTCAAAAAGTTGTGGTCAGCGGACTTCTTAGTGTAACTGAAGTGGTGACTTATGAAACAAAAAACCCAAGAGCTATTGAAATTAGAACAAAGTCATTTTCGTGTAAAAGTTGCATTTTTATTTAAAAATTCCATACAAAAAGGCAATCTGACAAAGACTTCAAACAGACTGTTCAGCTGTGGTGGAATAAGAACACAGTCTGTGTTGTGTAAAATCTGACATGCCAAATGAAAAATCAAGCATTCTGAGAAGGTCAAATATTGGAAAATCTAAACAGCCTGGTCTCATTTTAATGTAATGTGTGACCTATATATTGCCGGCTGGCTGCAAGTTGACTAGAATCTTGCAATTTTGGAAGAGTGTTGCGAGGGGTGGGGGGGTGGGCACAATGCTGCAATACACTTGTGCCTTTTCAATATTTTACACGCTAATAGAGCAAAGGCGTGGTCCAAGAATATCCCTGCAAAACCTAATTGCAGGTGTCAGCCGTACTGTGTGCTAAGTAAGTGACAAGTTACCCTAGCTTGAATGGTAGGTACTGAAGAATTATTTGTTAAGTTCTGAACATAGAAGAAGGATCTGAAGTCTGACATCTGAGGTCTGTTTCATGGAAGACAACTTAAGTCTTATGTAAAAATTTAGTCTTACACAACTATTTTGGAAAATAATTGGCGGGGGGGGGGGGGNGGGGGGGGAGGCTTGGTTTGTCTCCAAACTGGTGTAAAAGAACATCATCACTTGGGAATTTTGATGAGAATAACTGGTGGCATTTCCTTTGTTATTGTAATGCTATTTATGGTTTTCAAACTGTCACTGAACAATAAACATGCTTTCCTGCAGGTTAATCACTCACAGCTTTCAGTAAACTTTCTGTGAAATAAAACTCAGAAAAAAAAGTGATTGAAGTATAATGTCTGGGCTTGTAAATTATGATTCTGTCTAAAGTCTTGGGAACAAAGGTTTGGGAACAAAAAAGATGGGAGAATTAGTAAAATGTTGACGGAATAATTTGGTTAATTCACTGTGCTACATGCCAAAAGTATTCAGACAAAATCACTCGAAATTCCCTGTTGTCATTACTGGGTGGAAACTGAATTCATCATCAGAGTAGTCTCCCCTGATCATGATGACAGAGAATGAAGAGAAATTAACAGGAAAGTTAATAAGGTGGCAAAGGCATTCTGTTGTCAGCCATGTTTGCTGTCAACAACATTGGGCGTAATGACAAAACGGTCTTTTATTGTGTATTGTATCCATTCACTGCTAACTCTCCTCTTGAGATTTCTATCTCAATTTTCTTTATAACTTCTATGAAACTGGAGTACTTTGACGTTTTTCATTTTGAAAAGTTTGTGTTCTGCATGTGGATTCCTCAAGCTTGGTGATATTGAGTATGAAGGCAGGGTTTCATTTGAATATTATTTGTCAACTTTTGCTGTACTCAGGTATCAAAACTCAAAGGAGCAAGTAGTTGAATTCTGTAAATGTGTTGCAGTAATTTTTCTTGTTTCAATTTTACAAACCATACCGAGACTTCATGTACCTGCACCTTGATTTTTGGCTATTTTAACAACTTTGCAATTTGATACACAAAAAATGCTAAAATTGTCCTCTTCCTATTTTTACATACTTATACACTGCTGCAAATGCTCAAAAGCTCACCAAATATTGTTTAGTGGCCGCTATGCCATACAAACCATGCTGTAGACAAAACGACATTTTACTAAACTTTATTATTGTCAAAAAATTTGATAAAATGAAATAATTCCAGTTGTCTGAGGTCTTGTGTAATAAAATTCAGGACTTGCTACAGGTTTGCTTTGTTTTTCTCGTTAATCGGAGAATTTTGTTTATGATGTAGTGAAACACTGATTACATGTGATTGTTAGTGATATATCCACAATACACATTCCTCTGGTAACGGACACTATCAGTTTTTACACTGAAAAACGCACAATTTCGGAGTTATTACTGAATGAAAGTTATAAACTTTGACTAGAGTTGTAAAACAATGAATATGTTGTGTTTTTGTGATCTAATTGCAAATCAACAATTCTGGCCATTGTCTGCCAGACATTCGGTGAAATCGAAGCTAGTGATTTTACCTGTTAAATGCACTTAAAATACTCTGTCATATACTGAATGGGACTAAGGTCAGTGAGTAGAGTGTTTGGCTGCAACACAAGACATTTAGATTTGATTCACCGCTGGGACAGATCTCATAACAAGGTCTCACTGATAGTGCCCCTAAAATCTAGTTAATTTCAGCTTAGATTACCTTACCTCATGAAAAAGTCAGATAATGTATCCCTGTGTATCTCATGTATGGGTGGGCCTGAATTACCTGAAGAGAAAGATGAGATGAACCAGACAGAGAAGTTAAAAACATACCTGTCCTGTAATTCCACACGTCATTAAAAATGCAAACAATGAGTAAAAGTCATAAAACTGTAAAGGAGAGTTTGGAGTTAAAGCGAAATACAACACAGAATGAGATAGAGAGAAACAACGCAGACACAGGCTTTTTACTGCTGTCCTGAGGCCTCGAGGATATATAAACACAGATAGCAATTACAAGTGCAGGATAATAGTAACAAATGACACCCCAGAAATGAAACTTGAGCTACAGCTGTATATGATAAAAGCATAGTATAAAAAAATGAGTCATAATGAGTCGCTTGCTGGTGAAGATCTAATACATCAAAAAGTTGGCGGAGGGCAAACAAAATTGCAGCTTCTGTTATTATAGTTGATGTGGATATGATAGATGAAGGTAATTTATTTATTGAAAGTTAAACCTTTGTACACTGTTTTTACAGGGTGGGCGGCTAGTACTTGACACCAATTCATGTTGCCCATCATGTATGTCTGAGAAGAGCACTTGTCACTACAATGGAAACACTTACATGGTGAGTTTTACTTGCTGATGTCATCAATGGGAATTTTGTTAAAGTGGTGGCATTGTTGACACTTGCTGTTTGACCTGACTGGAGATATACTTTTGTGTGGCAGTGAAGCAAAGAGGATCACTGTTGACTTTATGTTGAAGGGAATCTGTATTAATGGCGACCTATAGAGATGTGCCTACGGTCTCCCAAAGGTTTCCCAAAATGCAGGGTATGGTAAAAATTCTTTAGTTTGGGATCCTGAAATTCAATCCAAAATAGAGTTTTTTTAGTTTGAAGATTGGGACTTGTGTAGTTTGCTATTCATTGTGTTTCTCATACTACCCGATCTATATCTGTGTCATCCCGTGAACTTCTATTTTCAAATCATTTATCCACTTAATCACATAAATAGGAGACCAGCAAGGTAGTGCTACTTTAGTCTTTCATTCTTTGTTATATAATTTGCATTGAGGAAGTTTTGGAAAGTAAACTATGAAAGGAATAAAATATGTTAACGTTTAGACTTTTTCTTGCATGCTGATATACCTCTGTACACCGATGCTTTTACTCATCACAGTGGTGGTGATTGTGATGCTGTGCTGTACAAAATGGTTTTGAATTGATGCCACATGTTATTATTGTTAACCCTCATTTATCTGTTTTTTCACTTTACTAGAAGATGTGTTTTGTTTTTCCAGGATGCTAGTGTTTGGAATCCCGATCCCTGCGTCCAGTGTCGGTGTACCAGTGGTGATGTCAAGTGTTCTAACATTTCATGCCCCGTTAGTTTGTGTGCAGATGGACAGGTGGCGCAACATGTTCCAGACACATGCTGCCCTAAGTGTGTGAACAGTGGAAGTAAGCTGGAAAATTTTATCTCAGAAAGTGTTTTTATTTAAGTGTCATGATCATTTGACTTCATTTGAATGTAGTATATTAAACCAGTGGCTTTAATATACATGATAACAGAAGTCGTTCAAGAAGTATTTATTGAAATTTTAGCCCAGATATGACCATGATTTCTGACTTAGATAGATTCACACAAAATTATGTTGATATTTACTTTTGTAAAAATATTTTTTTAACCAAATGACATATATACATATCTCAAATGATGAATGTTCTATTTGCTTCACTAGCGTTTAACTTTCCATGTGAAGGATGTAACGTGGGTGCTGTACCCATATGGCTTTTTCTACATTCCAGGAGAGTGTCTCTATGATGGTCAAGCCCATATCGATGGCTCTATATGGCAGCCTTTACCTTGCGTGCAATGCCTGTGTAAGGATGGCCAGTCTGTGTGTTACACTGCCCAGTGTCCACCTTTGGACTGCCACCAGGTCAGTAGCCATTATTATCTTGATTGGTATTTGTTATGTACTTATTAGACAGTCGTATTTATCTGTGACTTCTTAAGTTGTAGGGATTTTGACATGTACTTCGTGCATGATTTCCATTACATGTCTTTGATATTTACAAAGATTCACTCATGCGATATAAGATCTTTCTTCATACATCTAAGTGTTCTCAGTTTGCAAAAACATTCACTGACAAAAACTGGTGTTTTTTATTAAAACACAGTGTAATGAATTGGAGTTGATCAGAAAAAATGACAATTTTGAGGGCTGTTTCTACACCGGTGAAGGAGCTGGCCATGCTAAGTGAAATCTCAGTCTTGTCAGATCTGATTCTGACAAAGCGCTGTGATCAACCTGATTTCCTTGTCCTATGCTTTCATTAACTGGATACGTTTCTATTCTTCACATGGACATTGACCAGCGAGTTATGGTTAATTCCTAAGTACAAGTTATTTAAAAGTAGAGCAGAACATCTTGGGCTGGCAGTAACTGGTTCGTACAATGGGTCTGTGCAGGTGTGATGCACTGTAAAAGTAAATGGACTGCCTACACTCTTTTTAGGTCATATCTTTCCTTTCTTTTCATATTTAATCTGTATCCTGTTTGCAGAATGATACTGCTCACATAACAGATGGTCAGTGTTGTCCCCAGTGCCGTGCTACAGAGTGTAAGGATGACCGGGTCAGTTACAGGGTGAGTTGAAGTTTTGGACTATTGTCACATCTACAGAACTAGTGGTCACTTGGTAATACATGTAAATATAGCGTGAAATCTTGCCAGTGTTGGACACAATATGGCAGACAAGAGATATTGATTTTATTGCTTTTTCTTAAAAGACAATTTGTATAAATTGATAATTTACCAGTTCCAAATTCCATGCTAGAACTACTATTGAGACAATATTTTGAAAAACTGGGCATTCACAGGAAAATTGAAAACGAGGCAAGTTAGGCAATTGTTTTTGTCTGTAATGAGTTAGGTTTTACCATGAGTCTCAGCGCTGTGAGCATTTGTTTTTGAATTGCGTATTGGAATATTGACCGTTGCTCTGTTGTGAATTTCGGAAATGTCAAGATTTCAAAACCTTTATTTGAAATTCAGCACTTTATGGTAACTTACCTCGAATATTGTCTAAAGAATGAACTGATGCTTTTTGGGAGGAAGCTCAGCTGAATGATCTGTTTGTCTACTGTTGGTCTCATTATCTTGCTGGTCTATTTCAATCGTCATGTTTAATAACATACAACATGTATTTGGCTTAGCTTTTGCGTCAATAGAGATTCAACTAAGGTTGTGTGACCTTAATGAACACACTGTGTACATTCTGTCGTACTAAACATTATCTAGTATTGTAAGAACATCATTTTCTCACCATAGGACGGTGATTCATGGCACACCACTAACTGTACTCAATGCATGTGCCGCCTGGGGAAAAGTGTGTGCCAGCCTATAGAATGTGAGCCGTGTCAACCCCACCAGCGCCCCCTTAAGCAGGGTGACAGATGTTGTCCTCTATGCATCTCGACAGACAGTGTGTGTTACCACGGAGGGGGTACATATTACCACGGACAGATGTGGAGCACTGCTAGCTGTGAATACTGTAGCTGTGATAGGGGAGAGGTGCGCTGCCATACTGTAACATGTGTCAATACACCCTGTACTAAGGTAAGGTATGAGAGATGAAAGTTACAAAAGACATCTTCTATCGTTTGACTGCAGTCAGTCAACATGTGTGTTGTTCTTTTTCAGTTTTGTGTGTTCATGTACACTGCTTTTGCTCACACATATCTCAGTGTATCGGAATTCATTGCACCTTACACACTGTGAGTATTGTATTTTTCTAAATAATGTTATTCACTTCTAAGTGGTTGGTGTTCAGAAAGACGACTGTTAGAGTGAAAGGGTGCATCACTTATTTGATAGTAATTGTAAACTTTGACTTTTGTTGGTGAATAATTATAGGCCCGTTCATGCAAACCTTTTTGTGGAATGTTTTACAGAATCTTGAACATTTATGGCACCAACACAAAAATTGCGGAATTATTACCTCTCTTCACATGTGTAAAAATTTTGCTGAAAAAGTCCAAAATGTATTCCATAAAAGATGTGTAAAAAAGACCTGCCTTTTTTATTTGACACATACTTAGACTACTCAATAAATATAGTTATTCTTGATTTCTTTTAGAATGAAATTTTGACTCACAAAGATGGAAGGTGCTGCCCCCAGTGTATGTCACTAAAAATGTGCGATGTGAACGGCTCTTTGGTGAAGGTAACTACACTTAGAGTATGTGTTTGTACTCACTGTTGCTGTTGTCATTATCTACTGTGGCAGTGTTTGGCAGCTTCATAAGTGTATACTTAGTGAATGTTGACGAGAAGTTGGTTGTAGACACCAGTGACCTAAAGTCGTGAATATAAGCATAAAAAGCAGCTGACTGTCATGCTACCCATTGTCCATTACCATGTCATGGACTTATATCAGCCTTCACAAATATACGTGTTTTGCCAATCTTAACCCTTGTTTGTCTCCGTAAGCAGAGTTTTGAAATGGTCGCTCATATCGCCGGCCATTTTGAATAAGGCCTGAAAGTCGTGACCATTTGTTTAGACATAAATGCACGAAGTGAGGCCACACAAATCAACTACAGTGCTTACAGTTACTCTAGACGACATAAAAACGCATTGCATTGTTTATTAATTCAGTTTCAATTGAAATAAATTGTGTTTTGCATCCAACTCCGATGTGAAAAGAAGTTTTCCATGAGGTTGTTTACGTAAAACGACAAGAATCCAGCATCAATTATCTCTCTGTATTTTATTGCCTTACAAAACTTGATCGACCCTGGAACATTTTGATACATTGTTCAAGCCACCCCTGAAGCGCGTGTTACAGCAAATCTGAACGATGTTTAGCTTCAAAAATATATTCTGAAAATGCACAATAAGTGGATTAATGAAATATGCTGTTTTAAGATACATTTGTAAAAAGAAGCCACCCACTCACTGTTTATAATCATATTGTGAATATCAACACGTCTGGGTAACTATGTGTTTGACGTTCGTAAGCAGACGAACACTGGAAACTTCAACACCAGATGTCACCGGGACCGCGCAGAAGCGGAAATAAGATCGTTCACGACTTTAGCGCACTCACGACTTTAGGACTTCCAATGGTACAATTTGTAGAACGAGGACCCTAAGCTATTCTTTTTCCCAATCAGTGGTGAAGTATAAAAACAAACACACTAGTGCAGGCACACAGCTTCAACTGAAGGAACATGTATATGGCATCAATTTTAACTGAAGGAAGGTGTATAGAATACATATACATATATATATGGTATTTATACAAGTGTGCTGTGCTATTATCTTTATGCCTTGAAGAATTTTTGGAAACAATTGACAGCTGGGGCCATTGATAAGCTTTTCCATGTACAGTGTGAGTGTCGTATTTGCAGCATGGTGATAGTTGGCAGCCTGTTGTCTGTACTCTGTGTCTGTGTGAAAATGGTGTGATAAACTGTTACACAGCCTGTACTACAGGGTCTGTCAAACATGTGCATCGTCTTACTGTTGTATTTGTAGCCTGGTGATAGTTGGCAGCCTGATGACTGTACACTATGTCTGTGTGACGGTGGAGTGATATACTGTTACTCATCCTGTACTACAGGGTCTGTCAAACATGTACAGTCATGCAGTTCAGGAACATGTAAATCTGGTGAGTTCAGTTTTCAAGGTTTATATACATTTTCTTTGTTTTGATTTTTTTAGATGTGTCTAACATTCATTATGTTGTTTTTATAATTTTTGATAAACATTCCTGTGTATCTTCAAATGTAGTAGCATTACTGTACAGCTCCATAACATGAAGCAACAATAGCCTAGAGTAATATGAATGTAATGTAATGCCCAACATTTCAATGTAAACTAGTAATCATCTTCAGTAAACTGAGACAATTGAAGAACATTTGAGGATGGCATTATAGTTTAAGTTCCCTGCATATTCACATATTTACCAGAATTTCAGTTTAGAAGAACTCTTTTGTAAAGATAGCGCTGCATGTAATGATGCAAGTTTCCACTCCTTATATGTTCTGTTGAAAAGTTCCATTAACAATTAACTGCCTGATAGTTTCTGCAATAGGTGGCAGTCAGGTCTTAGATCGCCCGTCAGTTTATACAATAGTTGTCCCAAACACATGGTAGCAAGAAAACTAAACAAAGTCAATAATACAGGTGCCATATTCAAGTCACCAGCTTGGGCAATTATTGTATAAACTGAAACCTGATGTAAGATCTGTCTGCCGGCCGGTTGGATGGACTATCAATTAAGGCTATCAGGTATAGCTAGAACGTTGTTTCCAAAAGAACATGTCTTAAAGAAAATTTGCTGCCCAAATACTCTGACTGCTTATATGCAAACACTTTTTATCATAAGTGGAATAACAAAACTGGTAACTGTGAATAATTGGATGTGATCTGAATAACACAAACCACAAGTATGTTTACTTTTGAAGGAGCAGCTTCCTTTGTTTGAGTTCTGTCTGCCCTCTCCACACACGAGGCTGATTTGGCTTGTACACATAATAGTTCACTTAAATTTCTGTTCTAAATACCCTGATCAATGAATGACATGGCTGAATGGGAGAAATGTAATCTAATTATGTCCAAAAAGCGTTGTAACAATGAAATTATTGTAGCCACGTGCAGCAGTCAATGTGTCCAGTGTTCCACGCACCATGTCTGTGAGAAGTGCAAGAGGGGATATATGTTACACAAGGGCGAGTGTGTTGACTCGTGCCCTGCAGGATTTTATGTGGACTTGTTTCATGTGTGCCAAGGTATGTAACACTGTGCTGCCATCTATGTCACACTTCAAGGGTGTGAGACAAGTACTGTAAATTCTTCACTTATTTCACACACAAATAATTGGCAAAATGGACATTATTTGATTTTTCAAAGGCGGACTACAATGTTACAGAAGATGAATGTTTTACTAAATGTTGTTTATCACAGCTTTACAGGACAGGTAATGATTAATTAAAAAGAATATCTTAATGATCATTATTGTTGAGTAATGTGTCAAAATGAATTTCCATGTGTTGGCCATATTTTGTGCTGTGCTAAATAGTTGAAGAATTGCGGTACCAGAATTGGTGCACCCAGTGACATTCTAAAATTTGATTTTTGGCATTTGATTCAATGAACGGCTCAGGTACCGATATCAGGATTCAGATTTTATTTGTTTTTCATCTGGAAAGTAGTTTTTGGAAAGGTGGAACTGTTTGGAAAGCTAGTTGTTCTAATTTGTTTCAAAGTCACTGAGGCAACATCTAATCTTTCAATTTCCAAGAAATGAAGATACTTATACTTCTTGAGCCTGCAAGTCCATTTAAACTGTGAGAGTGCATGTGAGTACGTATTGTTTTCTATTTCCCTATGTAGTGGCAACCTGTTTACAATGAACAAAACTACGTACAAATGCATCACTTACTTTTGCCAAGTGATTGTTGATTGATCGCTATTGTTGCAGCCTGCCACAAGTCATGCAGTCAGTGCAGTGATAGGTCTCCCCTCAGTTGTACAGCATGCCCCACTCACTTGATGTGGACCAATGGACAATGTCTGTCTCAGTGCCCTGAAGGATATTATAGCAAGGGTAGAGTCTGTATAAGTAAGTGTTTTGGGTGAATAACTAATCATGTATAATTGTGCTCTCATATCCTGTTACTCTGTGCTCGCTATGAGTGCATGCATTCTGGGAAAAAATGTGTTCTGCCACTATGCATGAATGCATCTAGACCAGTTCTAAGGTTTTGTTAGAGCTGTATTTCATTCAGTTCTAGTCTACGTGCGTAAATTAGTTAAGTCGCGACAAAATTGAAAACGTAGGTTGCATTTGCTGGACTAAATCCCATGAATGTCAAGTATAAACTAAGTCATGCTGTTTAATTTCTGGCCAAGATCAGCAAGAGTTGTTGATCTTGAGCATTATGCAGCAATTGATTCATGAAATATAATAATAGAAGTTTGTGCTGTATAATGCTCATGTCTTCTTGTATGATAGAATGCTCCAGGGACTGTGAACAGTGTGATGATAGTGGGAATTGCATCAAGTGTCGTCGCCTTGGAAAACTACTGCATCATGGGAAATGTGTTGACCATTGTCCGTCCAAGTACTTTACACGCTTTGGACGTTGCTCAGGTACGCAGTTGAAAGCTGTGATTTGGTTTATCATTTGAATAAGGGACTCTTCTGAAATATATACCTTTTCTCATTTTCCATTATTGTTTAAACAGGTTCTGTTATTATTTTTGTTGCATTGCCTGAATTGCTTGCAATATCATCTGCTCTATTCTCTTTAACAAAGTCAACAATTGCTTTTGTTCATTATAAAAAGTGTTGTCTGCAGGGTAAGATTCTGTGTTTCCATGTACTAGAGCCTGCCTCTCAAAGTGTGTTTCATGTTGCTCAATAATCCACAGATAAAAAGTGTTATGCTGTTATACCAAGTTTTTTCTACACTTCAGGGTGTGGAAAGCACTGTCTTTCATGTTATGTAGACAAGCCAATGTGTACTAGCTGTGTATCTGGTTATGTCTTCCTAAATGGTGCTTGTGCTGACAGTTGTCCTAAAGGCTACTACAGAACTCCAAGCAATATCTGTACAGGTATAGTTTTTTGGTTTTAGCAAAGTTTCTTCACTTTTTGACAAAAATAATTGCTAATTTTCATTTTTTTTCCATTTGCTAAAGCTTACTTTATTCCATCATGCTGAAAATGCTCCTTTTTACTGAATGTTGTTCTTTGAGAGCTGTAATAATGGTATTAATAATAAAGTTTTTAGTTATTTTTTGTCTTAGACTCAGTTGAGTATCACATTTTCGCATAAAGTTACCAATACTGTAGTAGGATCTGGGACTATGACATCCATGTGTGATTACGACTTTATTGAGTGTTATTGCTGCAGTTTGTAATTGTGAATTTCTAGCAGTTTTCTGTTGTTACCAGTTCATCATTTTTTTATTGACAAAAGTATTGCATAGAACACGTTTACAACAAACCCAGGAACTAATAATTTAATAATGAGGTTCGTCCACACACACACACATTATTTATATTTTCTACACTCACCAGGTTCAACTGGATCAGCAGGCTAAGCATATGCTTGGTTCTCAATCATGACCTCTGGTTCAGAAGCCAATCATTTGAACCGGCGAAGTGAATCAAAAGCAGTCATTAACTCATGAGGGTTTGATAGAGATATGAAGAATGGATTTAGAACATTAATAATCAACAAATGTCAACTGCATAAATTGGACTTGATTGTAACCTATTTTTAAAATGTAACTGTAAATATGGTGTATTGTTGTCTCATGTTACATGAAGGGGCAGTTGACTGTTGTTGTTTCTGTTACAGCTTGCCATCCTTCTTGTTCTGCATGTAATGGTGCTGGAGATCATAAATGTACCTCCTGTCATGGAAGAGCTCGTCTCCATAATGGGGCCTGCAAGTATGGTTGTGATGTGGGGAAATACCTTGATCATAATGGCTTTTGTCAAGGTAAAAGGCGACACATGATTGTTTTTACTATTTTATGTTGTTGTTATGTGACGAGAGGTTTTCCCTGAAATGTATTCGATTAAATTTCTATCTTCTGTTGCAATTCTTGATCAGCTTAGTTTTCGTTTGTTCTTTCCTCACAGCTTTCCTGATCATGGTTAAAGGTTTATTTTTGCACCTTTTGAAAACTCAAATACAAATGTCTTAAAAAGTCTCACTTTTGTTCTTTTTGCAGACTGTGATCATAGCTGTAGGCAGTGTTACCCTTCTGTCAACAAAACAAACTCTTGTGCAAAGTGTTCACAGTCCACATGGAGCGCAGTAGGACCAAAATGTGTGAATCGTTGTCCCGCGGGAACCTTTGGGAAGGACGGGATCTGTCAACCATGTCAGTCACACTGTGCTTCATGTTCAAGTATCAGTCAATGTACCAGTTGCCATAGTAACCAGTTGTTCCTTTATGGAGAATGTGTGGATGATTGTGGACCAGCAAGATGGCCAGACTGGAAGAGTGGGAAGTGCCAAGGTAGATGTGTCATTGGGTATCTTGTTAGTTGTTCATAATGTTAATTTGCAGAGTGTTTGGGTATCTTGTTAGTTGTTCATAATGTTAATTTGCAGAGTGTTCGCCATTGAGTCTATGGGAGCATGTCATGACGGAGCTAATCTTGGTTTGCTGCTCAGTTGAAGAGCCCAGTTGAAACCATGCTGATTTCATCACAGTTGCTCATTGAATATTGTGGACTGTTGTCATATCTATTCACATCAGTAATTTGAGTTATCCCTTAATTACACCGTAAATGTTATATTGAGTGATGGATTGAGGTCTTACTGTCAATTTCGCCATTGTGATAAATCTTTTGGCAATCGGTGTCTTTTAAGTATTTTAAAGTTCTGATGTTTACGTTCTGTAACTTTTGGTTTATTTTGTGCCACATCTTGATTCTCATCTGTCTGCATTGTAGATTGTCCCTCTGGTTGTCTTCAGTGTGATGGTAGTCATTGTCAGGCATGTACATCTGGCTTCTACCTCAGGCCATCTGGACTGTGTAGTAAGAAGTGTGGTAAAGGCTTCATACCTAATCAGATTCTGGGAGTCTGTGATGGTAAGTGTAATTGGGTTCTTGTTAGACATGTAGGTCTTGTTGATCGTCAGTGTTTGCATCAAATAGATTTGGTGCTCGCTAATTGAATCTGATTGTTCACATCAGAAACTGTCACCTAATGTAGTGGAAGGATGATGTAAGATAGCTTTTCATTGTTTACCGAATGAAATAACATTGGAAAGTTTCTTCAGGACATCCTGATTGGTTGAATTTTGAAAAATGCATAATAAAACAATACTACTGTAACAACAAAAACGGACTAAATCTAATGTTTTCCACTCAAGTTCTGACTCATTCAAGATAACAAGGTGTCAAATGGAACTTTGCATATAGTTTTGTGGCTCATTCCCAGACTATATTTTTATGACAAACGTCCAAGCCATGTGCCCTGATGCCCACGCATGCATTCCCGTGTGTCTTTCTTCATACTTTCACAGAGGCACTCTCCACCAAAGATGTTAGAATGATATCAAGAATTTATTGATCTCTTTTTGAAGAAATGACAAAAGATTTCAGTTTGATCACTTATTGTGTCTTTGGTGGTTGTGCAATATACATGTAACAATATTTAGGGCTTGTAATTTTCCTGTTTAAGACGATTTCCTCTTCTTTGGGTTCAATTTCCTCTTGTTTGATATCCAGTTTCCTCTTTTTTGTTTCTTTTGTATTATTATTTTTGACTATTCATGCAAAAATTTTATTTCAGTTAAATCTTGCAACACAAAAATGTTTCTATTACACAAGCCTACTTATTTGTGGAATGATACATCATCTGGAAATTTTTTCTCTTTTTTGTCATTTATCATTCCAAGCCCTGAATATTGTGGCTGATATCATTTGTTGGTTTCAATAATTGTATTTTTTTCCAAATGACCCTTTGGTGATGGATAAGACAGAATTGTGAATGACGCACAATATAAACTATATATTTCAGTGAACAAAGTTAAGCCCTACCTGAAGTTTCCTCATACATTACGACTGAGGGTTGGTGATACTGCTGTACTCAACAAATCTCTGTTCTCTGTTACCAACACCAAGAAGGAGCATATCGTGTTCAAAGTAGTCAAATATCCCGCTACTGGAAGGTTCTTGTCGCTAAATGAAGGCACTGTGGATGAAAGAACACTTGTCAGTTTCCAGGACTTGGATGAGAATAAAATACGCTTCCTCGCCCAGTCAGCTGGTAAAGGTGAGTGTTCACTCTATCCGATTGCTTTCTGTGTAAGCCTGTACCTTGGTATACCTTACAGAATTATGTCTTGTGTTGAAATATATTGGCAATTTTTCTGAATTATGGCAATTATTTTAGAGATCAACTTAGGAGCAGTAAGTGACTAATTTTGAAGTTTTGTGTTTTTGAAATCATTAGCTACCTAGAATGTGTGTTTTATGGTATTAATGTGTTTGCATAATACTAATGTAATATACTTTATCATTAGCCTGTAGAGTATGCATTCACTAAACGTTGAAATAGGTTATGGTCTGCTAGAGACTAATGATGTTGAACAATAATGACTGGAACTGTATGATTGCATAGATTTTATGTCATTAGTGTTTGTTGTTATGCTACACTAGCTTTCAATCATTTGTACTCATAATTAATGTGGTCACATTTTCAGATGTAGCACAGATTAAGTTATACAAAGGTGACCACCACAGCAATGTAGCTGACCTTCACCTCGATGTGACCTCAGCCAGCCCGCCTTCTGTTCTTTGTAATCAGAAGCAGACGATCAACAGTGGTGAAACACTGCCATTGAACAAATTGGTTACCAGCAGTTCTGCCAATCAACAAAGCCTCAACTTCACTGTTCTGCATGGTGAGTTTCTTGTTTTAACTGTCATAATAGTCCATACTTGGGTTTCTCATCCTGCTTGCATATGTTTGCTTAATCATGTCAGGGTAGTGCTGTAGCCCAAATTGGAAACCGCATGGGTGAGACTTGATTTGTTATAGACCTCACTATTGATGCAAAGACTTCATAGTCAGACAAACATTGCCATTTTGTTGCTTATAACAGAAAAGGACTATTGAAGGTATCTAGAGGACGTAGTTAAGAGATCGTGTGTCTTAATTTGGATAAGTAGGTTATGTGCACTTAATGCAGGTGCGATGAAAAGTACAAAAACTCAATGTAACAAAATAAAATTGAAAGTTAACTTTGTAAACTTATCTGTTTCAAGTTGACCCATTTTAATTCAACAGTCATCTTTAAACAGTTTACCTTGTAAATTAATAGCAGTTAACTTTAAACAGTTTACATTGTAAATTAGTAGCAGTCAGCTTTAAACAATTTGCATTCTAAACATATCTGTTTTAACTTTACCTATTTTTTCTAGGCTCCAAACTTGGGGGTATCAGTCACCTGAACTCCAAGAATATAGTGTTCTTCACCCACAAACAGTTAGTTGATGGTGAGGTACACTACACTCACCACGGGTCATCCACTGGCACTGACCACTTGCTAATGCAGGCTTCTGATGGTCACTACACAGTCAATGTCTTATGTGATATTGTGATTAAAGATAAAAAGGTGAATTGTTATTAGGATTTTCTAATGCAATACACTGTGCACATGATCAATGCATTTTAATGTTACCATAAAGCCACTTACTTTACCAGTTAATATCCCTTTAATTTGATTCAAGAGTCCTGTAATGTGAACTTTTGATGTTGTCATTGCACTGTAGCACAAATGGAGTTTGTTGGACTTTCCTGCTGCTAGAATCTTGCCCCAATTTTGTTTGATTCTAGCTGGAAGTTTAGCTTGAAGTAATCATTGTAGTCATTCTCAACTTATTTCTCACAAAAATAATTACAAAAACTGACATTTTTCCATTTTTCAGACTGATTACTTTACTGTAAATGATGAGAATATTACAAAATATTGTTTTATAACATCTACATTGTACAACCCATGCTAAATCTTTATTTCTGTGGATAAAATGAAAATGCACTCGTCACCATATTGTGCACTAAATTGGTGACAAGTTACTGTTACATGTGACTTTCGGGGTGTTCTTGCTACAGTTGTTGTTCAGTCTATTTGATGTTTTTAAAAATTTACGACCTGTGGATAAAACTGAACTTTTGAAAATAACGATGCTGCCGTCAAAGGCTAACATCAACAAAACAATGTTGCTAAAAAAGTCTATACATTGTCATTTCAAAATAAAATCGGCCATTTGAAAGTCAACACTTTGTATATAATTTCAAATTTTTCCACAAACTTTTATTTTCTTTTGAATATGACACTTAAATTATTTATTTGCAAGCTTCAGCATATCTTTTAGAAAAAATCAATTATTTTCAATATTTTAATTGCCTTTATATTTTATTACAAGTCCTGTGTATGAGGTATATAAATGATGATTTTAAAATTATTTTTTGTTGCCTTTATATTTTAGTCTTGCGTATGAAGTATGTAAATGGAGATATGAATGACTTGAGAAATGGTAGTAATTGACATTTTGAATAAAAATATTTTCATTATTTGATTTAGATGTAATTTGAAATCAGATTCTTTATATTCTAATTTCTTGCCCCACTTTGTCATGCTAGGACAATACTCTCCAACCAGTTATGGTGACCAATACCGGTACAGAGGTACAAATGGGTGGCATGGTGCGCATTACATCACACATGTTAAAGGCTACCAGCAAGCATAGTCCACGGCTCATTTACACTCTGTCTCCACTTACCAACAACCCTGCCCATGGTAATTTGACTACCAGCCTTTAGTATTTTGTAGACATGATGATCATGTAGACAGTAGACTTCTCGACATGTGTCAACTATTTGAGTTAAATGAGATTCCTCCTTTATGATAAAGTTATAAAAAAGTGAATATAATTCTAAATTTCAAAAATGCATGACATTGATAAAGTGCTTAAAATTTTCCATGTGTTGGGTCATTGCACCATTTTGAACTTTCAATATTTAGTGAAAATTGTGATAAAATAATATTTTACTTCGTGTTGTATTTAAATTGAAGGAGTTTCTCTGAGTGATCTTGTTGCTTGTATTACATTTAATTTTTTATGTAGTCCAAACCAGAAAGTCTTTTGTTAAAGAGACTAATAGCTGCAGCTTATAACCTCAAACTTCTGAAAAATTTCCTTCCTTTAAAACCTTCTCCAGGTGAACTGTTGATGGTGGTGCCAACACCTTCTACGGGCCGTATTCGAGGTTGGGAAGACCTGGGTGACAACCTAATGGCGTCCAGGATGTACCGGTTCCTACAGAGGGATGTCGATGAAGGTCGCATGTGGTATCGCCACTTTAAGGGTAGCACGATGTTACAGGACTCAGTTCAATTTCAGGTGGGTATTTCAGTCTGTGCTCTATGCTAATACAGGGGTGCATTTTGTAGACCTAATAATCATGTCAAATAAGCAAGACATGTGAGGGTTTTGCAAGCATGCTGGAGACTTTACGAGCATAACCTTGTAAAATGGTGACAACTGAAGTGATTGGTTGGTTAGGTTGGAATGTTGTATTATGGGATAGAATTTGTGAATTATGGGATAGAATTTGTGAATTATGGGATAGAATTTGTGAATTATGGGATAGAATTTGTGAATTATGGGATAGAATTTGTGAATTATGGGATAGAATTTGTGAATTATGGGATAGAATATACGGTTTTCATTCCACATTTATGTTTTGATTTTACACAATGCTGCCCCAGTAAATCCCGTCACTAAATCAGGTCATTTATTGATCCTTGCGCGAAACAAATGGCCTGTGTTGTCCTACACTAGTGTAGAACTATCTGTATCTCAACCTGTGAAATCCACGCAGTGCTGTAATAAATCAAGTTTTGGCAATGCGAAATAATTTTTTTTGTGGTACTGTTAAATCTCACAAAATTCGGACAAAAATAATTGCCAAAAATTCCCGATCTTTCATTTTTCAAGGGCTTCTAACTTTGTTGTGAATATGCAAAAATTTTCAAAACTTTGTTTGATGGTAGTTGTGGCAAAAAATCTGAACATGGAAAACCATTTAATTTGGTGCTACATGTCTCTGGGAAAAATATGATTTCAGTTGTCGACCATATTGTGTACTAAATTGGTGAGATTTTACCTTACTGTGACTGGGAATTAAGGACATAGAATTTGCTCAGTGTGAAAAGATTAGTATGAACCTGAATTCGTTCAAACTGTTCAATAACTAAAATATTCGCTGCTTACTTGAGAATCAATTAATAATACATGTTGGCAGTGTAATCCTACAATTTATTGTTGGTCTATCATCTTATTGTTGTTATGAATAGCATTGTCTTTTATTCATAGTTATAAGTTACTCTTTGTCTGTCACCTTCAAATTACTTAGTGATTCACATCGTTAGAAGCTGTAGCAAATTGCGTCTTGGTGATGGCATTATTGGCGTTTTGTAGATATCTGACACAGACAGCCCTCCAAATGTCCTCAAGGAACAGACATTCAACATTGGTGTGGTCAAACCACAAAGTGACCAAGCTGCGCCCACTGTTGCCCCTGGTGTCAGATTAGGCATGATTGTAAGTTACCTGTCGTTAATCTCTATGTTTAGCACCAATTAACGGCACTTTTAAACTATATTCGCATATAAGCTGGTGTTAGACATACATAGATTATTGGTTGTGTGGGATGTTATCTGATACTACTTCTGCAC
This sequence comes from Phoronis australis, assembly GCA_002633005.1. Classification (NCBI taxonomy): domain Eukaryota; kingdom Metazoa; phylum Phoronida; family Phoronidae; genus Phoronis; species Phoronis australis. The sequence continues at coordinate 181,921 of NMRA01000272.1, forward strand.
ACACAGTTATTATAATGCGCCGTGTGCTTTAACTGTGACCATTAGTAACTATTCTATTAGATTGTAGTGATTTAGTTCTTAAATTCTTCCTCAATAAGACCGTGGGTGATAGCACTGTCAAACTGAGGTACTTTAACAAAGTATGGAAAAGAAACCCCATTGAGGATGTTGGGACCATGTTGAACCCATGGATTTAGGGCTGTGTACCCCAATCAATTGAGCACCGAACCCACTGTACTAAGTTTGCTCTTTCATTTGTCCAGGTACAAGAAAACCAGCTGGTTCCTATAACTGCTGATGATTTGGCCTACACAGACATTGACACTGAGGATCGAGACATAGTCTACACCATAACACGGCGCTTGTCCTCTGACCAGGGTACCATTGAGTTAGCAGAGCAACCATTCCAGCCTACGCGTCGATTCACTCAAGAGGACATCAACCAAAACAGGGTCATCTACAGACCACCAGCTGTTGAGCTTGGTGCGAGACAGAAGGAATTTTCTTTTTATTTCTATGGTATGCATTTAACAAAGTTGAACTCATAGTATGTTACCCTTGAATGTATCTAAGTATGTAAATAATTTTCATGACACTAGATATCGAGTACCTTGATAATGAATTGGAATTCTTTCTCATGGACTATTTCCTCGTCCTGCTGCTAATTCCGTGAATAGTTTTTAGCACTTTAAGAACTGAGTGACGTAGCAAGATTATCATTTGACCATGAACTTTGTGTGTTGCTCATATTGAGTGTACACTGCATGGGCATGTTGCTACCCTTTAGTTGGACATGTTGCTGCTCTTCAGTTCTCTTGGGGTACTTTCAATCATGGGGGATACCTTGCTGGATTAGGAGGCTCGTTTGTTTTGTGGAAATCCTCCGTTTGGGTCACTTTTATCCAATTACCCCTGTGTTTGGTATATTTGTAGCCCCGAAACCCAACAATTAGGTCATAATTTATGAAAAACTCTATGGTATGAGCATAGATTTTTGTCAATATTCAGGGTGTGATTTTTTTTCTCATAGAAACAGCTACTGGAGTACTATTTTTTCAAATTCCTAGCAGCATACTCCCACCCACAAATAGATCAAGTCTCTGTACGCTTGGTGAGCATTACTTTAAGCTGAAGCTGTAAACTCTGTATTTCAGTGTCTGATCGAGCCAGTGGTGAGAGTCTACCAGAGCAGAAGTTCACTATTGTTGTCAAGCCTGTCAACAACATGCCCCCCATTGTGAGCTCGGGCAAAGGTCAGCTAGAGGTCATGCAGAGTGGCATCACTCCTATTGGTCAGGTGTTGTCGGTGTCCGACCCTGACACCAGCACGGATGATCTGCATATCACGTTGGTTGACAGTCCCGCCGCAGGTCATGTGATGAAGTCTGTGGGGGGTCTGAGGGCAGTTTTAAGACCAGGTCAGTACACATGATATCAACTACACGGGTATGTTTCATGAAAAGAGACTTAAGACTTAAGTCAGAAATTTTGTCTTACGCTTCTTCTTCACTGTTACTGAATAATGGTTTAACCATGTAGTTATTATTAGCACATAGCAGCTTAGAAATAATTCACTCAAATAATACTCTAGTAACTAGGTGTTATGGGTGTATTCTCAAAGACTGTACTTTTGTTTATTAAGTGAGATTAAATTATTTTTCACAAATAGTCGAATGGTCTGTAAGACCAAATTTTCTGACTAAGTCTTAAAGTGGAACTTGCAGGCTAATTACTTATCTCTGTGATTGTTTGGCCAATTTAGTTAGAAACACAACATGTAGCAATGATGTGAATATGAAGTACGTCAGAAATTGCCAAATGTTTTTAAGAATGAGTTTTGTGGCGAAAATGGTCTGCCGCAAATCACTGAACCATGTCTAGTAAGTATTGTGACGTGGTGCTGGGGAATTAACACTGCATGATACGGGCTATGTGAGCCCTTGAGGTGCATCATTAGTGCAAAGGTCTCCTATTTGCAGAAGTTTTTGTTTTCACATTTTACAATTTGTCAAATGAATAAAACTGAATTTTGTTTAGCATAGATTATGTTAAAATAGCATTGTTGTTTAGTTTCTGTAATACATTTGCAGTCAGGAGTATGCAAATACATCTTTAAGTCACTTTTGATGAAACAGACCCGTGATTTTGTTTTATTTAGTGAGATATTTCAAGTAGATGTGCAGGTCTTTTACATTAGAGAGATATTTGAAGAGCAGAAACTTTTATGGATTGCTGTTTTGGCTTGGAAGTATTCATATGGGTTAACTCTTAAGGTACTCGAATTTGCAAAATTTAAAGTCTGTGACTAGGCATTAAGCTAGGCATAAAAGGATAATGGTCGGATACAACGTGCTCGCATTTTGAGAATTAGTTTTCTCCACTGTATAACGGGCATCAAACTGGTTCTCAAAATGTGGGCGCGTTATATCCGACTATTGCCCATAAAAGAATGTTGACCTTTTAATGGGAAGTTATTCGAAAATGAGGTGTGGGTCTTAACCCAAGGCACATAGCGTTATTCCTTGTTTGTTGTTCACTTCCTGATTTGTAGTGTATTGTTTCTACAGTCTGTGTTCATGCAGTGTCCTTGCTTTCACTGTCATTCTGTAGTTCCATGGTGACATGATAGAGTATTAACAGCTCTTCACTGCTTTTTCTCAGGTGATCGATTCACATACAATGAAGTGTCCAAGAATGTGTTCTTCTACCAACACGATGGTTCAAACCGTCTGTCTGACACTCTTCAGTTTATGGTAGATGATGGTACTAACAAGGTAGATGTTAAGGTCCCTGTACAGGTAACCAGGATGGACCAGCAGGCGCCATCTTTAGTGCAGGGATCAACGCTCACCGTGGAAGTAAAAGAAGGTGTGGTTGGGTCACATGTAATTGAAAATTTTTGAACGAACACAAGATGCTACATCTTGTTGTATCACCGTAACTCACTTAGCAACATACGATAATGCAGGTCTCTTGACAACTTTCAAGTGATACTGTTGTGGTGTGACAGAGGACTGTTTTTTGTGTATACACCCTGAAATAAGCAGTGCACGAATATTGCATATTGATTAGAAAATTTTAACAAGACTGTAACTTCCACTAAAATAGTGCATGCAAGGTATAAGGAATATTTTACATAAATTTCACCTTTTATTTTTCATGAAGTATATGGCTTTATAGCTGGGATAACATCCAAAATGTAGACTTCTTATACTGGTCACCAGTCTCTCATTTCAAAATGGCCTCTGTGCTTGGACTGGGGCGTAAGTCGAACAGATAAGAGTGATAAGGACACATGTGTAGTTCTGTTGTTTTTGTGTTTATACTTGCAGGAAAGTCCATTTTACTGTTTCATTTCAGGTGAATCAACGCAGATATCAAGACGTCACCTGGCATTTGTTGACCGTGACGCTAGTGATGATCAGGTGATCTATACTGTAGTATCATCACTGATATATGGTGAGCTGCACAGGGAAAAGACAGGGGTACTGACCACAGGCAGCAGGTTCACTCAGCAGGATGTAGACAATGATGTCATCAGGTAATAACTGAGAATGTGAACATAGAGGACGTGTTAAGGAAAGAATGCTGAAAAATGACTTAAGAATTAGCTTAATGATGAAAAAATTGAGCACCTGTTGGCCGACCATAAATATTTACACATTGAATTGGGTAGTAATATTTGTTAGTAAAAGTAATCTACATGTGGTCATTCTTGACTAGTGATGTTAGGAGTGAAACTGAAGTGACTAAAAATTTTATCTGTTGGTTTTTTTTAGCTACGTGTCTACGGGAGAGATTGGTAGTCAGGATGTGGTTGAGCAAATCTCATTTAATATCAGTGACCCCAGCGGTAATACCATCCCACAACAGATTCTCTCTGTAGTTGTCCAGCCTGTCAATAACCAGGCACCCATGGCAACTGTGGGCGGCGGCATACAGGTTAGTCAACGTCTATCTCTTTCTTGAATTGCAACAAAATGTTTTGAAATTTGCGAAATTAAGTTTGTGTTGTTAAAAATATATACTTGAAAGTTCCTGCACCTAAGATGAATGATTTTTCATCACTTGTCAGAAACTGCTTACCATTGAAATGCACTGCTTGCACAGTAACTGACTATTTTTGCCAGGTGCCTGAAGGTGGTGTGCAAGTGTTATCTCCTGCTGACATCAACGTGATGGACATAGNTGCAGTCAGGAGTATGCAAATAAATCTTTAAGTCACTTTTGATGAAACAGACCTGTGATTTTGTTTTATTTAGTGAGATATTTCAAGTAGATGTGCAGGTTTTTTACATTAGAGAGATATTTGAAGAGCAGAAACTTTTATGAATTGCTGTTTTGGCTGGGAAGTATTCATATGGGTTAACTCTTAAGGTACTTGAATTTGCAAAATTTAAAGTCGGTGGCTAGGCATTAAGCTAGGCATAAAAGGATAATGGTCGGATACAACGTGCTCGCATTTTGAGAACCAGTTTTCTCCACTGTATTAAGGGCATCAAACTGGTTCTCAAAATGTGGGCACGTTATATCCGACTATTGCCCATAAAAGAATGTTTACCTTTTAATGGGAAGTTATTCGAAAATGAGGTGTGGGTCTTAACCCAAGGCATATAGCGTTATTCCTTGTTTGTTGTTCACTTCCTGATTTGTAGTGTATTGTTTCTACAATCTGTGTTCATGCAGTGTCCTTACTTTCACTGTCATTCAGTAGTTCCTTGGTGACATGATAGAGTATTAACAGCTCTTCACTGCTTTTTCTCAGGTGATCGATTCACATATAATGAAGTGTCCAAGAATGTGTTCTTCTACCAACACGATGGTTCAAACCGTCTGTCTGACACTCTTCAGTTTATGGTAGATGATGGTACTAACAAGGTAGATGTTAAGGTCCCTGTACAGGTAACCAGGATGGACCAGCAAGCGCCATCTTTAGTGCAGGGATCAACGCTCACCGTGGAAGTAAAAGAAGGTGTGGTTGGGTCACATGTAATTTAGTGAAAATTTTTGAATGAACACAAGATGCTACATCTTGTTGTATCACCGTAACTCACTTAGCAACATAGGATAATGCAGGTCTCTTGACAACTTTCAAGTGATACTGTTGTGGTGTGACAGAGGATTGTTTTTGTGTATACACCCTGAAATAAGCAGTGCACGAATATTGCATATTGATTAGAAAATTTTAACGAGGCTGAAACTGCCACTAAAATAGTGCATGCAAGGCATAAGGAATATTTTACATAAATTTCACCTTTTATTTTCTGGAAGTATATGGCTTTATAGCTGGGGTAACATCCAAAATGTAGACTTCTTATAGTGGTCACCAGTCTCTCATTTCAAAATGGCCTCTGTGCTTGGACTGGAGCGTAAGTCGAGCGGATAAGAGTAATAAGGACACACGTGTAGTTCTGTTGTTTTTGTGTTTATACTTGCAGGAAAGTCCATTTTACTGTTTCATTTCAGGTGAATCAACGCAGATATCAAGACGTCACCTGGCATTTGTTGACCGTGACGCTAGTGATGATCAGGTGATCTATACTGTAGTATCATCACTGATATATGGTGAGCTGCACAGGGAAAAGACAGGGGTACTGACCACAGGAAGCAGGTTCACTCAGCAGGATGTAGACAATGATGTCATCAGGTAATAACTGAGAATGTGAACGTAGAGGACGTGTTGTGGAAAGGATGCTGAAAAATGACTTAAGAATTAGCTTAATGATAAAAAATTGAGCACCTGTTGGCCGACCATAAATATTTACACATTGTCTTGGGTAGTAATATTTCTTAGCAAAAGTAATCTACATGTGGTCATTCTAGACTAATGATGTTAGGAGTGAAACTGAAGTGACTTGACTAAAAATTGTATCGGTTGTTTTTTTTTAGCTACGTGTCTACGGGAGAGATTGGTAGTCAGGATGTGGTTGAGCAAATCTCATTTAATATCAGTGACCCCAGCGGTAATACCATCCCACAACAGATTCTCTCTGTAGTTGTCCAGCCTGTCAATAACCAGCCACCCATGGCAACTGTGGGCGGCGGCATACAGGTTAGTCAACGTCTACCTCTTTCTTGAATTGCAACAAAATGTTTTGAAATTAAAGAATTTTTTGCTTTGCGAAATTAAGTTTGTGTTGTTAAAAATAAGATACTTGAAAGTTCCTGCACCTAAGGTGAATGATTTTTCATCACTTGGCAGAAACTGCTTACCATTGAAATGCACTACTTGCACAATAACTGACTTTTTTGCCAGGTGCCTGAAGGTGGTGTGCAAGTGTTATCTCCTGCTGACATCAACGTGATGGACATAGACACTCCCCTTCGACTTTTGACTGTTGTAATCCAGGATCTGCCCAAGTTTGGAGTAGTGGAGAACACAAAACCAGGTACTGCAGAGGCTGGCATGTGCATGTATGCAAATGCGTGTCTCCGTATGTTTGGATTTGGGCATGCATATGTGTGTCTATTTGTTAAACTCAGCATTTCATGTTGACACAAGTTTCTTCCTGTACTTAATTTATCAAATTCAATGTAGCGGAAGGGTCTTTCAAACATGCAATTATTCTTGTCTAACTGGGTTATACTTGACTGAGGAGATGGTGTACGATGACAACCAAAAGTTTTTCGTTTAAAAACCTTATCCTCTTAACAGAATAAACCAAGAAGCATTAAGTTCTGCATTTCTTTTCGCATGGTGTACGCTTTGTCATAATGAAAGTACACGTTTTCGCACAGAGAATGACATCAGCTACCTTGAAACTACACTACCATTGTTGCACATAAGTAACAGGCCAATAATTTGTGCTGTAATTAACTACCGTTATTGAAATTATTTATTATTGGGAAAGTTTTGAAATTTAAGCTATCCAGGTCACAAGGGACTAATGACTCATGTTGCCACCTGGCTGTATAAGGATTCACTTCTGCTTTGCTGTGGGTGACACTGGGGAACATGGGTGACTTTATGCATATATAGAGTCTTTAATGGTGTTAGGGAGCGTACTTCAGGCATTTTACTGAAAAGGTAGGATGCCCCTTTGTAAGCCAGAAGGCATTAAGGGTCATCACCGACACTGAGAGTTTACAGTTGAGTAAACATGTTGTCAATCCAGTCGTCCTTTCATTAGCATATCGTGTCCAGTGTCACATTTAGTCATTATACTGTCCTAAACTTTATTAGCTAAACAATGCTATGTTCTCATTTGTCTGTTTGCAGCCGTTGGTTCTGAGAAACAGTTAAGCCAGAGAGTGACATCATTCCCAGTACAGGACCTAAACAAGGGTTACATTCAGTACTCACAGACCAATCACCAGTACAAGGAACCCACTGCTGATGGGTTCTTGTTTCATATCAATGATGGCACGAACCAGTCCCCTACTCATCGATTTAACATATCTATATTAGTAAGTCTGTTTTTCTTTTTATACTTGGAGAAGTACAACGTATACCAAATCTGACTTAACGTTATCTATATCTAAATCTTTTCACCATTTTATACTTGAGAAAACATTGTATATACCAAGCCTTTACCAAAACTTTTATGGAGGTGTGTCCTGAATTTCTGAGAATTTACCATTGTCTGATTGCCTACATCATCTTTCTCAATTCATTACTTTGTACCTATTGAAAATCTTTCTCATTTGTTATTTGACTTTTGTATAACACATTTTCCTTTTTGACTGTTATGATCTATCTCTCAAACCTCCAGCTAACCAACGATGAACCTCCAACACTGGTCACAGAGCAAGTATTTGTTCACGAAAGTCGAGGAGTCGCTCTGACCAATGCCACGCTGTACGTCACAGACTTTGATACAAGTCCTGATGACCTGGTGTTAACAGTCATTAAGACACCCAGACAAGGTGAGATTGTGTTGTAATCTCTCTCTACTACTCTGGTATACATTCTGCTAAGGAGTATGTCACTTTTTGAACAAAAATTATATGTTGAAATTCATTTGCTATCAAAAAACTCTGCTGTGTTGTACTTTTTGCCTCAAAACTCTGTTGCATGTCAAATTTCCAGAGAAAATCTTATTTTAAGTTTTCATTTTGACAATGACAACTGAAAGGGTCAAAACGAACTGTGTTGCTCTCTTTATTTACACAACACCCACTTAAATTCGATTGAGTATCTGTTGATTCCAGTCTGATTCTCTCTCGTTGAATAGTTATGCAGTCCTGATTTGAACTGATAATGAGGGTGTATGTACACAAAAGACCAAACTGTACGGTAGGATTTTGTGATATTCAGTTGTTGATTGTTGTTTAATGCAGGAAGTGTGAGAAGGTTGGATTTTCCTCAAGCAATGAAGACGACTGGCATGTTCCTGAGGGCTGGTGACACATTTTCATATGAGGTAGATGTTATTCTCTGTTGAATCTTGTGTTTAATTGATGGTAGTGTTATTGGGTTACTTGAGCTTTGTAGTTGAAGTATCATGGAAAACTCTTGATTTAAATGTTTCTGAGAGTGTGTCATTGTTTCGTAAACTCGCCTTACACAGTCTTTTAAAATATTAATCCATTCCACTAGAACTTGTTTAGGGCTGTTCCAGTAAAATCCGTGTTGGAGGGGGGAAAGGCAATTGAAATAAAAATTTATGGGTTGTTGTGTTTGATTTAAATTCAAAATGGCTGGTGGTCGTACTTCAAAAAAATAAAAATTTACAGGTTGTTGTTGTTTCATTGTGCCATAAATGTTTGATGGGTAATTTCAGTAAGTTTTATAAACATCTGCACATAATCAACAACCAAAACAAAAACACAACTTGCAAAAAGCTCCGTCTTTTTCACTCCCTCTGATCTCCCCATCTGCATGCCCATAACACCAACCAACCACAGGCGCTCAAATTTCTCGATGGCTAATAACCATATATAAGAAACATATGTTTTCTTACAATGAATGCCGTCATTGGTGATCGAGGAACAGATAAACTCAAGCGCCTGTGCAGTCAACCACAAGAACAACAATAAAAAATTATGGGTGGTTGCATTTCAAACTTATAAAAAATTACAGGTGGTGGGCTGAAGAAATAAATGAAAAATATGGGTGGTGGGTGCGAAAAAAAAAGTGCCTTCCCCCCTCCCATACAGATTTTACTGGAACAGCCCTTAGTAGATTTATAATTTTATTGAATTCCTTGACCTATGTTGATCAATATAACATGTATAATACAGGGGTGGACTCAGTAAGAGTGTGTTGTTTACCAATTGTCTTTGATTCATTACTAGTACCTGTTTGAATTGCTGAATGTGGAACCTGAATATGAAATCAAATGAATTCAAACAATTTGTTTAGCCAGATCATCCCTATATCAAAACATGTAATTTACTAACAACATGTAATTAGTAGAATTGTTGTATAAGCTTCCTTTTTGTATTATTATTATAATTGTGTTTCATGTAGGTCTCTTTTATGACACTTTGCTTGTAATGCGTCTTTGTTAATAATTCACAGGATGTGGTGAATGAATTAATCGTTTACACCCACGAGGGACTGGAAGTGTCCTCAGATGAGTTTACGCTAAGTGTCACCGATGGCTTGTTTAATGACACTAAAACTGTAGCTGTGCGTATAGGACTGGTTAATGATGAAACTCCACGTATTGATGTCAACCATGGACTCACTGTCAAAGCAGGTATGACAGCCTCACTACGGTGTCCATGTAGTGAATGTTTAAGCTCATTTTTACCTCTGTTACCCAATGGTAATTTTCTATTCGTAGGGCTGAACTGAGAATAGAATTCGTAGGCAGGCATGACTTCATATAGCTAAAACATCTCGCATCCAGTAGCCATCAATGAAACTAGTGACTAATGGATGCTGTCATGAACATGTTGTCTCCATGTAACATTTCTTCATCGCGTTAGTCTTGCTTTACTTGAAAAGCTTAGGTTTGCCAAGTTTTCTCCAGCGACAATTGACCTGACTTATAAACCATAACCTGGGTGAGACCAGGCTGAGAAGGCATGGCTAATTTTTTGCTGGGGAAACTTGACACCTCAGGTTTTCACTTGTACTGTGTAACTGATACCATGATCTAGACGGAGGTTTTTTAACTCCTGAGTGACTTGGTTTCGTCTCAGAAAAAAATTACTTTTGGTGAATATGTTCAGAACCCCATGGACAGCAGGACTGTGTACCAGTGTGGCTTCACTCTTTAAAATGCAAAAGTAGCATTGGTTTTACCAACAGTCTATGGAAAGTGGATGGTGTTTCACTCTTGTCTTCAGTGGGCTTTGGTCATCATCAGCCTGTTCGCTAACTTTAATGTTTTTGTAGGTACTGTGACCAAACTGGACAGTTCTGTGCTGAGAGCATCTGATGTGGACTCTGATGACAGTATACTCATATTCACCATCACTCAGAACCCAGCCTTTGGCGAGATCAGGCTCTACGACGGGGGTGGCCGTGGGACGCTAAAGGCTGAGGGACCTGTAAATCAGTTTGAAGAGAAGGACATTATACAAGGTACTTGAATGGGTGCCCCAGCTGTGATGTCTTCTGGGATATGTTTTGGATGGACTCTCCACAAGTGGGGCACATTTTAAGTGTTCACTTACATCTAACACTTTTTTCACTTCCCTGATTAAAATAAACATTATGTTAGCTACTTGTTTCTAGTGCTTTGGTTAAATGCCGAATTCACGCAAAATTAATCTTCGTAAAACTTAATTTACATTCTGCAGACAAAGATTTTTACAAATGTTTTAATTACTAATAAGACACTAATGCTTTCAAATTTACATAATGACCCTTAATTTTTATCCTCACTTATGCTTTATCTGTCAGTCTTTCTCGCTGCAAGTTTTGTTCAACATAAAGATGTTCATGCATGCATATAATCGAGGACTATGTCAATTCTTTGGGAAATGGATTTATGACACACCTGCATGGCTTGCATGTATTTATGTGCTAAACTGCTTAATAAATGCTTTGTAACTACCCGAGTTAAATGATCAATTCAGTCATGGACCTATGACTGATTGAGTCAGACTCTAAAGCTGCAGCTCACTACAAACCTTAAAGCAGCTTAAGCTAATGCTGGTTGTTTTTATATGATTTAGATATCATGTTTATCCAGGATGAACTTACACAAGGTAATAGATGTAGCATGGCTAACTGTTCCCTTGCACACCATGTGGCGCTGTAGGCGTTGTCTAATTTATGTGCTGCCTGTATCTGTCTGTGTGTGAATGTTGATTAATGTGGACTGTACAATGCACTTGATTCCTATAATTTCACACAATTTTTATTGATCTCTTCCACAAATCAGCTACTGCACAGTTTTAGTATAATGTAGTTGTTCTTTTGTCTTTGTGAATGTATTTATAGAAAGAGTTGCCTTTTGTTGCATTTTAAAGTGTCCAGGGCCCAGGATCTTATCTCCGAACGCAGATTCGATATAGAATTGAATTCAAAACTTAACCAATCACGGCGCATGGTTCGAGTACAAATTTATAAGTTTACTCAAAGCGTGCCATGCCATTGGTCAATTTTGAGTCGAATTTTGAGTACCGAGATTAGACCACAGGCGTAGGTTAAACATGCTTTAGAGTGCTCATGATTGCCATGTCAAAAGTAACCTTGGCAAACCATCAATTGTTTAAATGGGACATCAGTAGTTACAGTCCGACAAACTGTTCGTGATTGGTTGCCGAGTTGTGCATGTGTAGCGTTGCTGTGAACAAACGCGCCAGAATAACCAATCACGCTAAACTAATGACCATCAAAAATCTTCATGAGTCATGCTCAGGTCTGCTGGACTGATAAATTTACAATGAAAACTGTTTAGTGTTTTCTACTTTGCTGTTTTTGGGAACTGGAATTTCGTAGTTGTGATATACAGTGTTGATAAAAAGGTTTGAGGATGACGTCAATTAATATCAGTGTTCATGGACCTGTTGACAATTTGATTTGAACTGTAGTCTGAGTGTGAAATCCGTTTGTATGACACAAGTTTGGTTAACTTTCTATGTTTGTTATCAATTCATCTCGCTTTGTAACAAATTAACTTCTAATGTTTTTGCATTCAGGCACACATACTTTATGAAAACTACCTGATTGAATTGTTGCGCGACTGTTTCTCTAAATGTTGTGAATAGATTACTAGGTTTTAACAGTTGGCGCCAGAAATAAAATAGTTGTATAGACAAATGTTTTTAACTCTTTAAACTGTGATTGCCTTCATAACAATGTTTAATTAACTATTAACTTATTATTTCGACTGGGTCCCATACTTATAAATTCTTTGAAACAAAATTCTCTGTAACCCTCAATAGCCCTCAATAGTCATGACAGGAAAACTCTTTAAAAAGTCTGCGTAATTGGCAAGTTTGACAGAACATATTTTGTAAATTAATCAATGGCCATTAGGGAAGGCCTCTCGCTCCAGTCATAGCATCCACTTTGTGAGACACTGAAGAAGGAAAGATAGATAATTCTCTAACTCTGAAAGAACTTTTTCTTCAAGAAAGTGATAGGACCTGATTTGGTCAAAGTCACAAAAACGGTTCAGCATTCCTTTAAAAGTTGAAACCAATTACTTGGAAGTTCTATCAAGCAACTTAGCAAAATGATATTTATTTAGTGCAAGGCGTTGTTGCACGTAACTACATTTCATGGTAATTTGACGTAAAGTTTACTTCATACTGTATGGGTGCTGCTTATGTTCAGTTTTTGTTTTTAAATATGATATTCGTATCTGAATGTTCTCTTAACTTTTGAGCATTCAACCAACTGGAATGTGTTGAGAAGCAAGGTAACTGAAGGTAATTCTGAATTTAATTTGAGTTGTTTAATTATTGTACAGTGTAATTCTTCTCTCATTTACCGTATAATATGGCTTCTGGTGGCATTACATTTTGGCAATAAACTACACTTTAATATTCAAAGCTGCTACAAAGCCACATTTTTTCAAAAATAGGAATTTGATTTAGAACCACTTACCTGTACAAAACTCATTGATGCTGATGTCAGCAGTGTTCCTATACTCATGTGAGAACTGTTTTCTGTGCTTGGAAAAATTGTTATTGCCTGATACCATGCTTGGCACATAGAACGATCTGCCACGACAAGCCATCTTGTTTAGCTTGGTCTCTAGCACTGATGATGTGTCAATTCTTTCGAAGCTCAGAAGTCACCTTTAGTTTGACCAATAGGAACATTCCATGGCAAGTGGTGTCAATCAAAAGTTAGTTTTGGTTATGGAAGGCGTGTTTGTAGCCGTATGACTGGCACTATACAGCTGACATTAAAAAACACGTGATAAAAGTTTGTCTTTGACTAGCAGTGTAGTTGGCCTTTGAAGAATGGAAAATGCATGACAATTTTGACAAATATTTGTGTATGAGATAACGGAAGAATTACCCAGTGTAGAGATGTGGGTTGAAAATGTTAACTGTTGATGAATGGCACAGTTGTTAGTTACTTATTAAATGTTCTTCACTGTATGTTTATGCACATTTGTACCGTGTCATCACGTGATGTAGTTGGTGTGGTTGTCTGTGTGTATCTTTGCAACACTAGTGACCTCTGTGGCTTGATGTACAAGTACACCTCCAGTCCATTGCAGGGGTGTACACTTTCATGTAATGAAGGCATCACCTTTTCATGTGAACATCTACCATATTTGACCATTTTTTGCCATATGCTTGAAAAAAATCTAAAGCAAGGCCTCGAAAAATAACCATTAAAAAGTCTAGATATCAAAGGGCAAACCCCGAAATATGTGTTGGATAGAGCCACATGGTATTGCATGAACTGTTCGTTTCCAATGGTTACATGTGGCTGTTTTGCCTGGACCACTCGCTTTAGAACTTATTTTCTGGAGCATGATCAGACTGTAGAGCAGCGGTATGTAATATTGTTTGCACCATTGAAAATTCATCTATTTGAATGGCTGATTAGTCTTTGAGTTGCTGGAGGTATCTTGTGTAAAAACAAGCGTGCACTTTTCAAGGCATGTTTGCTCAAATGGTCCAATATGGTACTTGTAGGCACCAGGTAGTAGGCTAGTTTGTATTGTGTTACTCATGATGTTGTATTTGATTGGTATGTCATCCCAGGTGGAGATCCAGTGTGGGAGGTCTGCCCCCCCCTTCTGCTCAGTCACTTTGACATTGCTGTTATGGATTGTGCTTGTCTCTTGGACAAAATTCTGGATCTTTGGCTACGTCTTTATTAAGCTGTTGAGCCTAAAGTACACAAGAATATAACAGTTTTAATTAAAGTTAATTGCTTTATTGCTCTGGCTTGTATTGTAGGACTTTTTGGATTTATTTCAAGAAAATTTACCTTAAACTGATGTTTGGTGTTTTGATTTTAATGTTTTCATTGTTTCAGGGAATATTGAGTATGTACACAGATTGGGGGAGCCCACAGGTGTCACTTTCTTCAAGTTCAAAGTTGCTGACTCTGATGGGAACATGGCAATAGGGCAAACATTTACAATCACTGTAATAGGTGCGTATAATATTTCAATTAAGCATCTTGGTGAGCTTTCTTAAATGTCAACTAATGTCTCTGGATAACAAGCTGTTAAGACACTTTGAGTGAATTGTGTATATTTGTTTTTAAAATGATAACAAGAAGACCATGTTCTCACTAATGAATGTAAATTCTCACAATTGGTACTGTATTGAACAATGCATGTTGGTATTCCAATTTACAAGTATAGTTGATGCCCTAGGTGCTCTAGGTCATTTATGCTTGGTTCTCATGTTGTGGAATAATAATCCCTTACAGGGTTCTGCCTTTTGTGTACCAGTTTTCTCCACTAAATATCAGGCATCAAACGGGTTTAAAACTCCAGAACCTTTGTAAGTGACTATTGCCCAAAGCTGCTCAAATATCTCTATATTTGGTACTTTTTGAAAAAACAATTGTCACAATTGGCAGAAATTCATTGGGTAAAGCCTTATTTTGTTAAATACCTTCCGATGGAATGATATTTGTTATTCAGTTTACGTTCCGTTGAATCATGCAGGTGTACTATTTTGTTATAATGTGTTTATGTGTGTGCCCTCAGATGACCACATCCCGCCTAAAGTATTGGCTAACAAGCCTCTATCAGTGACGGAGGGTTCAGCAGCCCGACTGACCACTGACCACCTCTCTGCAGCTGATGATGATTCAGAGCCAGCCGGTCTGCGCTTCATTCTTCTCACAGTACCAGATAAGGGTCACCTGGAGTTGGTCAATAATCCAGGTAGGATTTAATTGAAGAGAGAGAAAGGGAATCATCCAGGTGCTTTGATATCTGTCTGGTCCTGTCGAAGGAAAAATGTGTCTCCCTGGTTAACCTTGTACTGAAGATATCCTTTGACTACTGTTTAACTATAAAATGTACAGAAAGACAAATAGACATACTGACATGTAGAAGAACATTGTTTGAATAGAAAATACTTATAATTACTGAAGGGTGATCTAAAATGAATGTTTCTAGCGTTTACAGAACTGTTTTAATATGTTTCCTACTATATACAACCAGTGCACAATGCAGTGGGCAGGGCGGCCTCAATTTGGCCTATGTATATTAGATGTAGTATAAAAGCATCTGGGTAACTGAGGCATTTTTGTTGATGTTTCAACCTCTAAGTCAATTGATAAAACTAAATGTTTAGATTTAGATTCACAGTTCGCTAAGCTATAAAAGCAATGGTGACCTGTGTTAATGTTATGAGATACCACATACACAATACAACACTAGCTCCTTTTCAAATATCTTGCAAGTTCAACTAATAACCACTGTAACCACGACTGATAGTGATGTACTCAACAGTATCGCCACCTGTTATCAAATTTGAGTTTACCACCCAAACTAAGTTATGATCTTAGATAGGTGCTGATTCTTGTGTGTTCGTTGTAGGGGTGCCGGTAGCAGAGTTCAGCCAAGCAGACTTGGCCGCCAACCTGGTACAGTACGTTCACTCCAGTGAGGAAGAAGTCTACATGGACAGCTTTACTTTCAGTGTTACAGACGGGTCCAATGAAATCACACAGACGTTCCATATCAATATATCACCAGTTAATGATGTCCTGCCAGTTGTTACTTATAAAGGCCTCAGCGTTCAAGAAGGTGTACGCAAAATAATCACCGAGTTTGAACTAAAGGCTGAAGACCTGGACACAAAAGAGGATGAAATAATATTTCAGATCGTGCGACCGCCGTCCCACGGTGTAGTGCAGTTGGTGGATGGCGATACCTTCACTCCTGTCACGTATTTCAAGATGTCCGACATTTATAACAACCGTGTGTCCTATATGCATGATGGGAGTGAAACTCTAGAGGACACCTTTGACTTTCTGGTGAGCGATGGCGCACACTCGTCATGTATGGTCATCAAGGATGGGGTACAAGTGGCATCCGCACAGCCTATGGTATGTAATGATGTGGTGAACTCTGGCATGTTGAACTATACTATTGGTCGTCCCTGACGCAAAGTGGGTCGAGTTAAGTTTGACCCATAGTTATGATGTCCCAGATGGTTGATATGTTCTGATGCTGGTTTCAGTGTTACCATAATACATTTTGCTTTTCTATTACTTTCCTGTGCAATTTGACAACACATGGCATGTAATTAGATATCCAAATGTAATAAGTAAATATAGTCTTTCTTGCTTTGTTCAATGCAGTCTGGCATGGATCTGAAAAGGTTTGTTTTTTGTTGTCTTAATTATAATTTTTTTTGTTTTTCTCCATTTTTGTGATCAACTCTGTTGTGTGCAGTTCTTATGTGCTGTCTCCTATTTGCTCAGCTCAAGTTTGGTTTATTAACTCAAATTAGGAGAATCAGGCAAAACTTGATAACATCAGTGAAACACAGTGACCCACTTTACTTAGCCAGCTCTCACAGAAGAATGACTATGAATTGATGTCCACTGTGCTATTCACATGATTGGTCCTGGTGTCTGTTTTTTGAAAATCAAGTTGTTAGTGCAATACTTTTTTTAGTTGCCCACTTTTCCAAAACAAAAAAATCCACCTGACGCTAGCTGAAATGTTACTATGGTGTTTGTTTTATACTTCTCACATAGGATGGCATTTCAAACCGTGCTTACTCTTTCTTAGGTGCCATTGTGCAGCTTTTCAAAAAAAACGACCTTGGCTGACGTTTGTGCAGTGGAGCTTTTTCTTTTTTCTTTTAGTAAGCATAGGTCTCAAAACGAGTCAGGTACAGACAAGAATCAACTAGGCTTCATTAGCTCTGCCATCATTTTATTTTCAGCTATTTAAGATCTCTGTACAGCCTGTGGATGATGGGGCTCCCATTATGGAGGTAAACCTGGGTCTACACTATCTGGAGTATGTCAACGGACAAGCCATGAATGTGATCACCAAGAGGGAGCTGACCGCTACTGACCCTGACACACCTGATGACCTGCTGACCTACCGGGTCACTAAACATCCTTCATACGGTCGACTGGAGAGGACAGACAGACCTGGACGAGCGGTAACAACGTTCACACAGGGTAAGGGATATTAATTATATTACCTGGTATTTTAATTGTAGCGATTGTTTATTGTGTTTATTTTTACTTTGCTCATAAAAATTTTTGCCACTTACTACAACATAGCTGTAATCCCTCTGATAAGTACTCTCAGCACTTAAACAGTTCTATCTTAGAGCATGCTTCCTCTTTATTGCTCAGAAAGAAAACACTGTGTAGCAAGTCAGTTTGGTAGCCTTTCTATACAGTTGGTTGTTCATTGATTAAAGTGCAATTTTTGACTTACTTATATCTTGCAATATGTAATAAGATGTAATGGTCTGAAAGTTTTTGCAACATATAAACAGTAGTTTGTATATAGGAAAATGAGAAAATGCGCAGAAAATGGACAATTCTAGACACTTTGTAATATGTCTGTATCATTCTTGCTTGTTAAAAAGAAAACCAACGTGTTGTGTACATGTTTCCTTTATGGTAAATAATACAATTTTAACTTCAAGCTAGCATGGTATGTCCATGGACTTATGATACCAGCCTTTTTCATCATGCTTTTCATTTTATTTCCAGATGACGTGAACAATGCTGTCATCCGATATGTACTAACAGCAAAGGACCATAACATAGCAACAGATGCCTTTATATTTACTCTTGCTGATAGCAAGCCAAACATTGTTCAGGGACTGACATTCTATATAACGTGGACGGTGATCAGCTTTGAGAAGACCATACATAATGTGACTGAAAAGGCAGGACTCATTTCAATTCCAGTCAAACGAACTGGCAATCTAAAACAGGTTGGTCTTTCAAAATGACTGTGTTGATTAAACAGCTTCTGTCAGAGAATTCCTTGAGAAATATAGTTGACTGTGCCGTCAGTGTATTTATCTCATACCTTTCTTTGGTGAATTCTTCATCATACCATGCTCAGGAGTTTTAACTTCAAATTTTTGGAGAGATTCATGAATGTCGTATGATTTTTGAGGGCTCTATTGAGTTAAGCATTGTGATACTTAGACCATGTTTATGAACCTATGGCAAACCTTGTATGGCCATATTTGATGGACACAAGTTTTCCCCTCAGAGGCCATAGTCAATTGACCTTAAGTTGCCCCCTCAGAGGCCATATTCAATCGACCACAAGTTGCCCGCACAGATGCCATATTCAGTAGACAGTAAGTTGCCCCATAGAGGCATCTTGTTTTGGGTCAGTTGATAGTCCAGGCAACTTGATATCTGCAACTGTTGAGGAGACAGAATTGGTGAGAATAAGTATAGTCATTTTGTCAACAGTTAAATATAGGAGTGGTTGATTGCCAACTGTCCACTATATCAGGAAGGCTGATCTGTGTGGAGCAAAGCACTTAATGCAGAATTAGCAAGGTATATAATGCGCCTATGTATAACATGTGTGATGCTGGACTAATAACTGAAGGAAATGCATAAGAAAAGATTTGCTTGATATCTGTATTTGAAAACCAACTCTTGTCTAAAATACTCACTGTTGTCTATTCTAGGAACTTGTTTGCATCAGATCATCTTGCCCCTGGGACAAGTTTTCACACAGGACAAATTCCCATATAGATTCAGCTTTAGACACTGAGACAAGTTCTTGAGATATTGAAGTATTTAATTGTGGTTGTAAACACAATAACAGTCATCATTAAGTTGTCTCATGTTCCTTTACAGTATGCTGTTGTTGAATGTGTGACCAAGCCTGGCTCAGCTACATCATTTGGGGGTGACAGTCGGCCAGGTCAGAGGGACTACGTCCACCACTCTGGACAGGTAACACTGGTTTTCACTCGTTGTGTAACTGTGTGTTGCGTTTTAGTTGAAACCAAAATTGAAAAATAAAAGTGTTTTACCTTAAAACGCGTTTCCACTCTTGTATCACATTTTAATGAGACTCGTCTGAAAAATTATGTTTTACTTGAAACTCATCACTATTAAAGTCAAATTATAATACAGTAACTTGGTTATTCATTCCTGTTTATCATCTATTTGGTTTATCTGGTGTCTGAGATTATTACTCAGAGGAAGGGATTATCTTGCATTGAAGATTTTACTATCATGGTGTTTATGGTTTAAGGTTCAGTTTGATGAGTGGCAAACTACCAAGGCGTGTACAATCGTTATCAATGACGATTCACTGTTTGAGGGTCCAGAAAGTTTCACTGTGACCCTGTCACAGCCTGCCTATGCACTGCTGGGAGATGTACAGACAGCACAAGTAACAATCTTTGATGTGGAAGATGGTTAGTATTGGTTCATTCTTTTATGAGGTTTTGGAGTGTTTGGGAACTAGGTTCAATGTGTGTTGTAAAACTTTGTACTTTTGACCAGTACATGTACAAGTAGATCGCCCTGCTCTGCAGTTTTGGTAGTCTTCACTTCTTCTACCTACATGATCATTTTCTTAACTATCAGCGGCTTAGCGCTGGTGTGAACGACCATGTTTTGTTTTGGATTTTCAGTTTTTTAGCGATTATCTTTTCAGGAGGAATGATGACAATTAACAACTCATTACTATCACAAGAATTTAAATTTGAATGTGTTTTAACGACAATGGTGCAGTAGGTGCAGGAGTTTCTGTACACTAGTGCCTGCAGGTGAACAAAATGATTGTAGGTCGATTTTCACGATGCCCTTTTGTTCTTATAACCATTGAAACAAACCTGTCTCCATTGCCTACAGCGTTTGGATGGATTAAAGTTATATCATGCATAAACAGTGATACAGCTCATTGATGGATGTAGAATGTACAAACTTTTCAAAGGTAAAATGTCCTTATACCCCTTAAATACTGATAGTCGACCATTTTTGTCTGCATGTGGGGAGGTGACTCCAAAAACCACCTCTATAGCTGTACTTACAACATTTTATTTGAAAGTCAGACACTTTCCAATCCTGTTGGGACCTAAGCTGCATGATTTCTCTATCAAATTTGAACTCTGATAACACAGCGACAGGTTTGATTTCTTTGTCCCAATTTTCCCAGTTTCTTTCACATCCATGTAATGACCATTGTTACTCAATTACAGAACCAGTTCTCCAATTTGCTGAAGCGATGTACCTCATCAACGAGACTGCTGGCTACGCGCGTGTTCCTATTGTGCGCAGTGGTGACATCAGCACCAGTGTATCTGTTATGTGTCTCACCAAGTCACTGACGGCTAAAGGCAGCAGTGGCCCTACTCTGCAGTCTGGCTCAGATTACAAGACACGCCCAGCATCACACAGGTCACGAGTGCTGTTAGCACCAGGGATTACACAAGCTGACTGTGTTGTACAGGTACAATGGGGTTGTCATGGCGATGGGGTTTTCATGGTAATGACATTATTACAATGTCAAACATTGCCTAGTTATGGATACATTTCATTTTATGTAACACTGACCCTGTAATGATGCTGTCTACAAAGAGGAAATGTCCAGGCATTCCTTAAGAACTGGCATTAGAACCTCTATATTTAACTGCACAGACACTGAACATTACTTTCCAAAATGCTATTTTATCCCATGTTTACTTACTGACTTGAGAAAACTATAAGTGATGCTACAGAAAATCTCAAATCTTTATGTTTTTATTGATGGAAATGGACTGTACATCTATCTACTGTAATTAATATTAAAATTCATAAGTTTGTGTTATTGGTGCCTAATTAATTTGCAACTAATTCTGAATCACTGATAGAGGTATTTGTGCAAAAGTTGTTGTCAACTTAGATTTATTTACCTTTGTTAAGTACTCTATCAACTTGAAAATATTGTCAGTACACATTCGATTTGCAACGTACCTGACCGTTATAATCTCTGGTTGACCATCTTTTAGACAAACCTGACACATGGCACTGTGACTCGTAAAGATAGAATCTCATTAAAAAAATTCAAACACAATTTTAGTTTGAACATAATAAATTCAAGACTGCATAACTGCAGTGTATTTACCTGTATTCTATATTCAATGATGTTATCTACCTTTCGTTGCAGATTGTCGATGATAGCCTGTTTGAGCCGTCAGAGCAGTTTGAAATTTTGCTCAAGGATCCATCTCCTATGAGTCGTGTTGGACCTCTCAGTCAGGCAATTGTGGTGATCGAGGGACCGAATGATGGTATGGTTAATGAGGAAAAAGGTGTTACTTAAGCATCCGTATTCCGGGCAATTCCTCTCTGTTACAAGCAAAAATGAAGTGAAATCGCTCTATTATTTGTATTTAATAACTATAACACATTATGATAATATAATATATAATAATATTTTGCCCCCTCTGTTATTCTGAAAATGCCGCAGAGTCCCCTCTTGTTAGAATGTAATCTGAATGCAATTCCGCTGTATTTTGTTTGTAACAATGGGAGCAAATATGTGTAATTTCTCCATTAGTCATGTTGTTTATCTCGGCGGTGGTGTGATCATGGTGTCATGCAACTCCTCCATCTACAAATTGTTGACCTCTGACCTGGTTGTGGTTGGTAGTGGTTATGATTCCTAGGGGTGGAATGTGTTTATTATAATTTTCTTTGATAACTGCCTTGACTACAGTATCTCTTAACATTCCATATTGACCACTAAATAAATGTCTTCATTTTTGGAAAAGCATTGAACATTGGTGATGCATTCTTTTGCTGGGTTGCTAAGTTTATGTTCTTGGAGAATTGCTTTTACCCAATATTGTGTTTAGTGTCTTCAAGGAATTAAAGCACACAGTATCTATAATCAAAGGCTTATGACAATACTGTTATCCTATCCCTGTCAGAGGAAGCATTTATTCCAATGATGTCAGTGTTACTATTCTTTTGTACTTTTTTACATTACAGAATCTGCCTTTTATTTCTCTCAAAACACGTATCATGTTGACGAGGACTCTGGCAAAGTTGAGCTTCCTGTGGTTCGACGTGGTTCTGATCTGTCCAGTACTTCTATGGTGTGGTGTGCTACACGTATGACTGAACCACCATCAGCCACACCGGGACAAGACTACATACCATCGTCTAAACAAATCACATTTGAGCCTGGACAACTGATTAAAGTGAGTCTTATTGCACTTAGCATTCAGAATTAGATTGCTGTACATCATAAGCTGATTATGAAATTAAATTTGTCTAAGCCCTACAGAGCCCGATTAAAACCTTGAGACGTCTGTTTGTGATTAAATGTTTATTTGCAATCAATACATATCCATACATTTTAAAAATTAGAGGTCTTACGAGTGTATCAGCTAAGAAGTCGGTGAGTTTTTAGAAAAAGTCTAACTTTGTACAAATTTCTGGAAATTCACCAAAACAAGCAGAATATGAAAAAATGATTTTGTCAAAGTCAGAAGTCAAGTCCGTTACTTTGCAACACAAAACCTGTTAGATATAATTATATTAATTGCAAGTTTTTACTATTCACAAGTGTTTGTTTCAGTAATAGCTAACTTTTAATCTAAATTTTGTTTCCGCTACTAACTTACCTAGTGGAATATTCTTGCATTGCTCTAGGCCTCCATCATGAACCATGTCTTTCTGTGTTGTTGTAGAACTGTGAGCTGACCATTGTGGATGATGAAGTAGAACCCAGATTGGAGGGATATGAAACCCTGACAGTGTTTCTGACCTCGCCCATGGGTGGCGTGCTATCCCGGCCCAACACGGCCTCCGTCATTATTAATGACACTAATCTAGATCGTAAGTAGTTGTAATAATGTGTATGTAGTTGTGCCTGTGTGAAGCCCTGTTTTTGCTGTGTTGGTTATTGTGGCCATTGTAATCATTATGACTGTTTTGAAAATTTTGTTAACTACAGCTCTAAGTGTGAGTCAACACAACGGGTCTCTACATTTTATGTGTATGTGTGTGTCAAGAAAAATAGCTATGATTTTGGTAAATGGTAAGGTTATGGATTCTTTAGTCGAGTTATTGTGTTAGTTATAAGATAATTGCACAACTACACCAAGTAGCAACTGTTTTGCCAACCACATACCATCTTAATGAATTTATTTAATGTCCCATATGCTCAATAAAATCTGTGTGCAAGAAACCAGCCTCTAGCAAGCATTACAAAGCATGTTCTATCCGGGTAGGTATACAATAGAACTTGACAAGTCCCAATAACTTCATGTAATGGTCAGAACACAATATCCCAGTAGACACAGCCAGCTCTAACAAAAGACTGTGTAATTGAGGATTGCTGGCTCAACTAGCTTTACCAGTGTCCTTGTTCAGTAGGAGTGCTTCTGTTAAAATCCAGAAATTTCCTGAGCAGAGCATTCGCTTCATTGGGTTAATGGCGGTGGCGATGTTTACCCCCTTTTTATGTACAACCATTTGGCAAGCTTTTGCGGACTATAAGTCATAGTATATTTATGTTGTAACATATTTATTTGTGTTTCAGTGACAACTATGCAGTTTGAGTTTGACAAGTATGTTGTGGATGAGGAGGACGGTCATATTGATGTCGCTGTTGTGAGACACGGAGACTTGAGTTATGAGTCATCCGTCATCTGTTACACTCGCCAGGATACAGCGCATGTTATGATGGATTATGACGAAAGACCACTAACTGATGCGTCTCGCATTGTGTTCATGCCTGGTGAAAAGGTGAGTCTCGCATTGTGTTCATGCCTGGTGAAAAGGTGAGTCTCGCATTGTGCTCATGCCTGGTGAAAAGGTGAGTCTAGCATTGTGTTCATGCCTGGTGAAAAGGTGAGTCTAGCATTGTGTTCATGCCTGGTGAAAAGGTGAGTCTCGCAACCATGCTGAATGTTAATGGTGAAAATTCTGATGGCATTTTTCTATTCTTCATTTAACTTCTTCGCTGCAAATGCTTTATTTTTTACCAGAAGTTTTTTCATTGGTGACATACAATGTACACACAATGCTAAAACCAAAGACAAATTTCCTGTGAAGTTGTTTTTGTTGATAAATTTGACCAACAAATTTCAATTGTCTGCCATGTTGTGTCTCAAACTGGTGAATTTTTAGTTTGCGTGATTTGGTCTTAGAAGGGGAGTCTTTCTGTGCTTGTTACAAGATTTTGAAAACATGATTAGTTGTGTTTTTTGTGAATTTCAAATTTCAGTGATAATTTTGTTAGTGGATTTATGTAATACAGGCGACAAATTATGTAAAATAATCAAACAACATTTTCGTATGATTGTCCAGTTCATCACAAAATGTACTAGAACTGGAGGTGGAACTTTTGAGTCACTGAGCTGGGCTAATTAAAAATTGTAAATCAACTCCTCATTTGTGCAATTCCTTAACTTCAGGTCAAAATGTGTCGAGTCAACATAGTGAATGATAACGATGCTGAAGGCGAAGAGAAGTTTTTCTTACGGCTTGGTCACCCCCTGGGTACACAAGACTGTCCTGCACAGCTGGGCTCTTTGGACACCACTATAATCACCATAGTGAACCCTACAGACAGTAAGTGTAGTTAGATGGGGAGATGCAATAGTTTGCATCAACACTGAGGGGGGATATTTGCACTGGTGAGCGCTGTGATGTCACTATAATCCTATGATCACCATTCTCAATGGACAGTAAGGACAGTTAGAAGGGGAGAGGTAGACACGGAACTGTCCTGCACAACTGGGCATATTGGATACCTCTGCAATGGCTATAGTGAAAGATTAGTATAGTGAGTATAGTGAGTGTAGTTGTAGAGGAAAGACATTGCAGTTTACAAAAAGACTGTTAGTGCTGTCCTAAGTGGCTGGGTGCAGTGGATATGACTGTAGTCACAATTTATTAATGACTTTTTTCATTAACCTTGATGTTAAAACAGATTCATTATTTTAATTATTGTAACTACATATGGACAGATCAATACCATTCAAGGTTTATGTTGTACCTCAGAAAAATGTACAAATTTGGCTTATTTTGGAACATTATATCTCATAAATGGCTGATCAGATTTTTAGAAAACTTTCAGAGAGTATGCTTTATACACCTTTCTCTAAGAAACTTTATGCATTGTTTTTAAAATGTTCGACTTGTGCAATATGAGCTATCAAAAAGAGGTCTGTGTAACAAGAGTTGCATAAAATAAAAATGAAATGTTAGTTTGACAAACTACAACAGTTTTTTAATATTTCATCCTTAACAATTATATCAAACAAAATTTGGTTGTGTTATCTTTTATTAAGAAGACATGGTCATGTAACCCAATTAATGGCCGATTGCTGTGATAATAAAACCAAATTATACAGGCTTTCTAGTTTTAGAAAATAGTAACTTTCACTGAATTGAATTCTATTTTCTTGTAATTATGTAGTTAAATACACAGATTTGTCACCTAAAAACATAAGTATACTGAGGGCAAGTGAGGAGAGTAACAAGAAATAATTGGTTTGAACAGGAGTTGCTAAGCACCAGCTGATGGCAAAAACAAAAGTAAGACAAAGAAACCGCGTGACCTAACATTGACCAATACGAAAACGCAAACAGACTGATGCTCTGGCATGATATAAATATGATAAGATGCAGCAAGTAGAAACTATATATCTTGCATTTGATATTTGTTTCAGCTCCAACCATCTCTATAAGTCAGTCGGAGTATAGTGTGAGTGAACCCAGCTCACAGGGATCCACATCTGTAGTTGTGGTGAAAGTCCTGCGTACAGGGGACCTGAGTGGTGCGTCCCAAGTGAGGTGCAGCACAAGAGATGGCTCGGCTATGTCTGGGTTGGACTACAATGCCAAGAGTGAAGTGCTCAAGTTTCAGTCAGGTGGGTGATTACTAAATAATGTTGAATTCCATGGAGGTCATTATGTTGTTTTTCTGACCCCATAAATATGACCAGGCCTAGATCATAATTTGGGGTTAAAAATGACAGTGAAAAAAGTCAGCTGTTTTGTTAGCATAATTTATGTAGAAACAAAAATGCATTCTTTAGAAAGGCAGACACAGCAGCAGTCAATGGAGAGTGGGTGTCATTAGACTGTAATTATTACTCCTTAAACATATGTGGGATGCAGGAACTTAGTGAAGTGAACTTATGAATATGCAACAGATGAGAAGTAATGTGCGCTCAACATTCCAGGCCTCTTCAGTTGCTAGCTTGACTAGTTCACTGTCATTAGAAATGAATATGAGAATATGTCTTGGTTATTTATATGCTTTTATCTGAAACGAGGCCTTTTCAGTGCATAAGATCGTGAATTAGGTTTGCGACCAGATGGGATTTTCAGTTGCAAGTGCTCCACCTTTTATTTCTAGGTGTTAAAGAGCTTGACTTTGAAGTTGAAATCCTATCCAACCAGGAAACTGAGTGGCATGAGACATTTAATATCCAGCTGGGTCCGTCTCCTCCAGTCAATGCTGTACTTGGACGTGTTTCCATAGCGACCATCACCATACTTGACCAGCAGGTATCAGGCAGTCTGGTGCTGCCTGCGTCTCCCATAGTGGTCTCCTTGTTGGACTATGACTATGTACAGGAGGATGTGGATAGACAGCCCTCTCCAGGGTACCCTGTAGTGTGTGTGACGGTGAGTTGGATTGTAATGAGAGATTGTGGTCTTGATGTATGCATTTGTTTATTGTTGAGATTTACTCTCATAGGAAAGAAAATTCATGAGTTGTCAGTGGGCTTTACATTTATTTATTTACATGATGTCCAATTAAAAGGCAGATTTAACGCCTAAAAAATTTCATGTGTGAACACTCGTTAGACTTCTAGTCTGCCTTTTTATCATCTTGTCCCAAGTCAGATGTCAGATCTGTCTTCTTACTGTACAAAGGCTACATTATATTAACTTAACTTGAGTTAGGATCTATTTGTTTTGGTGATTGCATGTTATTGGCTGGAATATTGGCAATAATCTAAATATTTGTAATATTATGCTAATTACTTGTAGATAGAACAGCTGATCTTACTTTTGATCAGACGTTCTATCTGTCTTTAATTTTTCTGCAAAATCCACGAATAAACCCAGTGATAAACTGAAACTAGCTTATTATAGTTTTTGGAAATTCTGGGTTTTTGCAGCTAGTTAATCATTCTCATAAACATGTCTACCTGACGGGATCTGATTTCAGTCTGGTGTTACTTCTAAGGTGTCCATCTCTCTGTCTCTCCACAGCCCTGTGATCCCCACTTTCCTACTTACCTGGCTACCAGGGAGCTGTGTGAAGAATCTGGCATCAACCAATCTTCCATTCAGTATGGCTGGGAGATAGCTACACCAACAGACGATGATGGTGCTCGCTCTCCATTTGAGACAGTCACAGATGACACGCTATTCAGCAGTACAAGTCACATGGTCCTGGAGAGTTTCTACTTTAGGCCCGGCTTCAACGTGCGCTGCCTAGCCCAGCCTGTGGACAGTAGCGGCAACCTGGGTATACCTCTTCGCAGCACTGCTGTGCAGGTAGGAAGTGCCAACGGTCTGTGCCGGGCACCCATCACAGCAGGAAGTCCACATGGCCTGCAGGCACAGTCATTTGTGGCTAACCTAAAGTATGTCACCCCTGATGATGAACTCCACCCTAACACAGTAAAGATCTCCATACAGGTGCCACATCAAGACGGCATGTTACCTCTCATCTCTACACTACCTCTTCACAATCTTAACTTCTTACTAGCTGAACCTATTTATAGACAACAACATGTGTGCTCAAACATTATTACACCAAAGGAACGGTCTGGTATAATCAACAGTGGGTTTCTGGACAGGGTTACCTCAGCGGAGATTCCTATCGGGGCAGGGTATGATAAGCCATACCAGTTTGATGATACAGTTCGTGAAGCACGAGCGATAAACTTGTACAAGCACTTGAACTTAAAGAGTTGCATCTGGACGTTCAATGCCTGGTATCATATGTCTGATCTGATCGATATATGCGGTGGTTCAGTAGAGTCCACGTTCAAAGTGCGGGATGCTGGTCGTACATACCTCACTGTCAGTGTACCTCTCCATGTGTCATATGTGTACGCCTTAGCCCCCACGGGCTGGGCTGCTATGGAACACAGGTCTGAGATGAAGTTCTCATTCTTCTATGATACAATACTGTGGAAGAGTGGGTTGGAAACTGAAGGAAAGCTTAGTGGCAAGCTGCAGATTGTGAAGATTGCTATCAGGGAGGATGGACGGTTACAGATTGACTTCAAGACACATACAAAGTTTAGAGGTAATTATGACTTCATTAATCAATGTATGTCACCGGCATGTATTTTTCCCCTCACAATTTGATTTTTTTCTTACTTTTCAAAACTGTTGTCAGCTTTCTTTCTAAGCTTGACAAAAAAATTGCAAAACAATTGACATTGCTACTTGGTATTAACCTGAACTAGTGAGACATATAGTGGTCTGTAGAATTTAGAAGTTCACATATCAAAGTGCTTTATTGATGAACCAAAGGGGAACATAGATTTAGTATTATTACTTTGAACTATGTTTAAAGCGTGTTTCAATGCTTCATCTTGTTTCAGGCCAGTATGTTAAAACTCACTACACTCAACCAAATTACGAGAGTCGTGTTGTACCACCAGATGGAGTTGGTGTCAGTTTTGATTTGACACTGTTGTGGAGCCAATCCACATTTGACAGTCCAGAACAGTTGTGGAGAGCTGAGAGCAAATATAACTTAAAGGTGTTCATTCAACTGTTGTGATTTACTATTATTGTCTCATTTTGATTCATAACACTTTGCCTTACGAATGCAACTTTTGACTCGGTTGTTTTCTGAATTATTCACTGTAAATAACATTTTAGCAATGTTTATTTAGTAAGGTGAATCTTGTATTCACCTCAATGAGGCGATTTTTCTGTGATCTCAATGAATTTAGACGTTTTGTTATCATTATAACAAATGAATGAACATGATTGTTAGTTACAATTAGTATATTTGAAGTAGACAAGATTTATATGAAAACAATATGAAAACGTCATAGTTGCACTGAAGCCAATTGAGTTGTGTGGCCACTTTCAAACATATGAACTATTCATTTCTAGTTGGAGAGATTTCAAAACAAATACTGTGACTTTAATGCCTACCACATGATTTTATCCTGCATTCTGATAATGGTTTATACCTCTTTAATATTACAAATCTCACATCCTCATCAACACGTAGTTCTTTCGATGATTTACTGCTAATTTTGCTCTCATTGACTCCCTTGTTCATCCTAGGACTACTCAGGGGAATATGTGATAGAACTTGTGCCATGCAGTGTGTCACCAACACAATCATATCAACATGTCGAGACATTGGCTTGCTCAGCTCATCAGCCAGAAAGGTGAGTACTACACAGTATCAGTGTGTTCTTAAGGATGGGTACAAGGCATAAGGAGGTGCTCTGATGACTCTTTCAGATTAATCGTTCAAGGTGAATTCAGTGAAGGTGTAAAATACATCAACATGATTTTGTCTGTGTTTCAGGTTTGTGGTGCCCGTGGGGTTCCAACAGACTAACCGTCCTGTACCTCTGGAGTATTCACTCAACACCTATCTACAGGTACAAGGTCACAAGAAGATGTTCCTTGCACCACCAGACTCTAATTCATTGGATGATCTTGACTATCAAGGAACATTTTCTCTAGGTATGTGTTTGTTTTGCCTTAATGAAATCCTAACTATTAAAGTATAGCTAGTCCCAAAGTTACCTTGATATATCCTATTCAAATACAATATTTAAAGAGCTCGCCTGCACAAATATCCTCCACTCACAGCTGGTGTTAAAGTAACTATAATGCTGGAACACGTGTATTATAATTGCAAGTCTTGCTTTTCTGATTTTAATAGTAGTAAATTTCTCTCTGAAATAAGGCGATCGATTTAACACTGTCTTTTAGTTCTGGTCAGTGTTTGTAGTGGAGCTCATGAACAGAGTATATGTTTTATTTTAGTTTGAAAGGTACATATTTTTGGGCTTCTGACACCTTGCACAGTGTGACTTTAAATACGCATCAGTTGTGTTGGATAACTGCTTTCAATTATTTGAGGTATTTAAAGTTTGCCAATTCAATTCTATAAAAGTACCAAATGTGAAAAATGTAAGTGTAATCAATTTCCAGAAGTTAAGGCAATTATTGTTGTTGAATCCTCCAGGTCAGACGGTGTTTGGAAGAGTTTTGTGGAACCCAGCCCAAAGCTTGAAGACAGCGTATAAACTCAGAATCGAAAAAGTTTATGTTTGTACAGGTATGTACTGGCAGTGGCAGTAGAGGTATGTACTGGCAGTAGCAGTACAGGTATATACTGGCAGTAGCAGATCTGTGTTAGCGCCCTCTTACTGCAAAGTAGTTGTTGGGACAAAAATCAGTGGGAACCAAATAAGCATTGTAAAATGTGAGTAAGGACCCCATGGACCCTGTTGCATTTATGGTATAGTTTTGGCCAAAATTGACTGTATTTTTGTCTCCATTTCATGAAAACATAATGACTGGCTGGGTCATTTTGAGAATGAGTTAAGTGTGACAGGGGCCTTAGATATCAACAGTTTATTGATGGCAATGCTTAGTGTCTTGGTCACTGGCCGTTAATTTTTATCATTCTTTTGTATTTTGTACTTCGTTAGTTGTTGAGACTAAAATTGAAATGATTTGAATCAAAATCCTTAAAAATAACAAAACAAACGTTACACATGTAAGCTCCCAAAAGGGTGTTTTGTTATTAATTTCTAGATTTATTTGGAACGATTGGTTAGATAACAGAATGTTGAACGATGATGATCCAAATGCCTCTTGTAATTTTAACGCATGGGAAGCATCGAAGGTAAATGAAATTGTAATGCAAGTCGGCAGCACAGAATTTCAGGCATGTCAAAAGCTCTATATGCAAGAGGTCATCAAAGGTCAGGTGTAGTGTTTGTAGGAAAAGTATTCATGAAATGTAATGATGGCAACTTGACAGGCTCCTAATGACATTATTTACACAGCTCGAGCTGGCATAGTTGTATAAATAACAGAAGAGCACACTAGTTTTGACCTATGAGGTTCATCCATTTCAGGAAATGATGGTTATGTACCAACCTATGACCCCACAGGAAGCCTGTACAGCGAGGGCCCTCAGTTTGGCTGTTTACAACCGAGCGGCCGACTAAAACATCGTTTCCTCATACTTGACAGAGGCAGTCCCAGTTCTGCCACTCGTTCATTTCACGGGGTTAACTTCAATGCGCAGCTTGTAAATGACAACAAGGACTATATCTCTTTGCAAGAGATGCCTGGGGTGGATGGATTTTCATTTAGTGTTGATCCCTTGTTCAAGGTATGTACATCTAAACTTTTGGTGAACCAGCTAGGTACAACCAGAGGCCTGAATGAAATTGTTTCAAGAAGATTGTTTAAAGTTCCCATTGATTTAACAGTATGATTGTGTATTTGGGTCGTTGCAGCCTAATCCCCTCTTAGTTATAAAATACTTGTCTGACTAACTGACTAGAGGTAATTGAGAAATCATGTGTACTGTGTAAAGTATACATGGTTTGTTATAGTTTTAGTTTACTAGGTTGATTTTCCTGCACACCTCAATTTTTTAAAATTAACTTCGGACAATTAATCCAAACTCTTTATCAAAAGTATCATGTCAACATCAGACTAAAAACACATTCAAGGGTGTTATATGTTTTTTCAGGTGGAATCGGGTCACCAGTGGTATATACAGGTGCTGTACATCATTGGACCTGCGGACTCCTTACACAGTTACCAGCTACAGGGGCCACGAGTGAAGAGAGATGTAGTTAATAGTCTTGATGACAGTCTGATCACTGGACAGTGGCTGGATAGCAAAGTGTCACGCAATGGCACTAATATTAAGTTCATTGAATTAGATTTGAAAGAAGTCTCCACTCAGGTAAAATCGGGCGAGTCTAAACAGGAAAAGCTGAACCTTGTGGCTATCGTGGCTCCATCTGTTGTTGGATTTGTTGTACTAGTGTCTGTAATTGTTGGTGCAGTGTTATATGTGAAGCTACAGCGAATCAAATCTCAAAACAATGCTCAACCAAATAGCTCAAATATGACGTCGTGCGAAAATAACTCTAAGGCTGACAACCTGGGTAATTTTTATGCAGAGCTTAGGAAACAAAACACAACAAGTTTAAAAAATGTAAATTCTGCAAATCTTTCTTCTTCATACTCCAATGTTAAATTCAGCAGTAAAAGTGGGACAAAACAAAGTAAGCTGCATATAGTCCACAATGAATTAAATGACCTTGGCACAGAGGTCTGATTTATGTTGTTTGTGTGTCTGTCTTCTGTGTTTTATTTATTTTCATCACTGCCATGGTTTTGATAGGAATGTTTTGTTATGGAGATTTTAATGATTTAGAATATATATATATATATATATATAATGTGTGAGCACTTTGCACTGCTCAAGTTAACATACCACACTTTTGCTTTAATGAGAGTTCTGGTATTAGGATTTTGTACAATTACAGTAAAATGTCACCAATTTTGAATTTTGTTGTGAATGGCCACAATACCTTTGAAAATTGTTGGGTCGTAGTTTTAATATAGAACATACGAATGACAACATTTGTTTGATGTTTCTTATCTTTTATGAAAAAAGTGAAAGAAAATGTCTTCTATCTGCCATATTGTCCTAAATTTGTGAAGTTCTACCATATTCACTTGACAGCTTGTTTTGTTCTTTGATATCTGCCCTCTAGTGAAAGTGAGAAGCAAGCAAGTCTTTTAACATGTTTTTTCTTCCTTGTACAGTCCAAACGTGGAATATAGAAGGTGCCCGACACACCACACTCGTTCTCAGAACATCTGTGCCCATCTGAGCTTCCTATTGAAACAGGATGGTAATTAGTGAAATTGGGCGACTTTGACCAAAAATATGCTATGGGCCCCATGGCCTTCTTTGCATTCTTACGGGGAGTATACTCAGTCCTTCCAGGTTTTATTCAATTCCCATTCAGTTTGAGCCAGTTGTGTCAAAATTCTTGAGAACGCAGAGATGTGGACGGAAGTCAGAAAACCTGTTCTGATCATTCAGTCAGGCACATTATGTATGAAGGTTACTTGTGTGGTACAAAAGTGTGTCCTGTACATTTTCTAACCTTCAACTTGTGGTACACATTCAGTCGTGGACTAATGGAGGTCATTTTGCTAACCTTTGAAATAAGCATTAAAGAAACTGACATTTAATTGGTGGCCATGGGCCTGTTCCAACAAAACTGACTTAGCCAAGACAAATCTTAAATTTTAGTAAATTTTAAGATAAAACTTAAATTTGTCTCAAGACCATTTCAAGCAAGAGATCTTAAGTTTTTGATTCAAGTTTTGTCTAAAATTTGACTATTTTACCATATATCAAAGTTACAAAGTTTGGAAGTTAAGACAAATCTTAGACTTAAATCAAAAATGAACTTAAGTCAGTTTCTTGGAATGGGCCACATATCTGTAGCTTGTCTACAATTTTGATGTTGTAGCTGTTGAAGCCACATGCAGCGCCACCTGTGTTTTGGTCCTTATTTTTTGGGCTTATACCTTTGATTTCTTATTATGACAAGTAAGCATTCTTTATTACACATTATAGCATCATGTACCAAATAGACTTAGATTGCTTTAATTGTACGATTCAATTCTGTGAGCTTTACTTGGAAAAGTTTTGACTTTTGCTTAACCTAGTTAATGCTGCAAGGGTCTTTCAGCTGGAAATGGATAACTTTAAAACAGGCGGTTTATCAAAAAAAAATTCTTGTGTTTTGCACTAATTTAGCATCAATTTCAGCCTTTTCTCAAAATTGTGACATATCAGCAATATTCTTACAGCACTTATTCTCGAGGTTGTTTAGATTAATTGACCGATATGCTTTTTAGTGTGTAGCATCGTTCTATTTACAGCATTCTTTTATATACATGTATATATGTATGTACTTTTACATAAAGGCAAAGTGAAAGGTTTTAAAAGCCTGTTAGATAATTAAGCTGTCTCAGGACTTGTTATTGCTTGGTAACGTATTTTAATATAATTGAACACGTTTCTCTGTAGTAGTAGTAGTAGTCTTATACCTTTCTTTGGCATTTTAAATTTCAGTTAACTTGTAATTTTGATAAACATCATTGAACCACACTATTGATATGCAGTTCATTTACTCAAAACATCTTTATAATAGCAATGTATAATTCACATCAAATCTAATCGCACAAAATGCCATTTACTGGTTAGTTCCAGGAATGATGATCAGTAATGACCAGCCATAATGGCACTATCCTAAGTACACTAAAACTTTTCAACCTTTTTATCTTTTTGGTAAATTCTACATCACTCCCAATCATGATGGACAGCCAGTACGATGGAGAGTTTCCCTCGTGCTCAGCTGCCACGACGGGGGAAATTTTGATCATTTTATCAAATTACTTTAAGCGTGCATTATAGCAGTATTTTGTCCTAGGGGTGACTTAATTCAGCTGTGCTTGTTAATTTGTTTCCAGTAAATGATTTACATATTTATGTGAACAATATTTGTGTATTTTTAATATTTTA
This sequence comes from Phoronis australis, assembly GCA_002633005.1. NCBI lineage: Eukaryota > Metazoa > Phoronida > Phoronidae > Phoronis > Phoronis australis. The sequence continues at coordinate 216,810 of NMRA01000272.1, forward strand.
TTGAAACGTTTTTAGTTTGACATTAGCACTTGCCAATCTTAAGACAGTATTACCTCGGTACTCATAGAATGTAATGTTGTACTAATGTGAACAAAGTTGGCGTTACCAAGTCGTGTTGTTGTTCTTGATAACCTTGGTATTACGGAGTCGTGCTGTTGTTATTGGTGACCCTCTATTGAATTGGTGCATAGCAGGAGGCTGACAAGATGTAAAGTGGAGCAATTTTAAATTGCCAGTGACACACTCAAGTCTAAAATCAATGGCACGTGCATTAATTGCAACATTTCTTAATTCATAAAGAATTTGCATTCGAGTGGAGAATTTACCATGTATTTTGCAAATTTATCTTTATGGTTGATTTATGGAAATCATTTTCAGGATATACGTCTGTGGTGTCTGAAAACCGTGTCCTACCACACAAATGAAAAATGTGATTTACTTTTCACATCAACCTTCCAAGTTTGAAAAAAAAAACTAGCGTGGCAGAGCATCTTTTATTTACGCATCATTTCCACTACAAACCAAGGCACTCTGATACAAAAATGCTCCCTGACTCCATAATACTTCCATCATGTACATTTACATTGATTTCTAATCCAGCTGAATGGTCTGTCTGCTAAACAGATCTAAAGTAACATTACTGAGGAAACAAGGAATACTGTCGCGCTTCTTTAAATAAAGGTCCACGTGTGACGTTAAGGTAGAGGAGAAGTCTGTCTCCAACAACTGCATGTTACCAGTTTTTCCTTGCTGAAATAAATAATACAAAGGATATTTAATACTGACATGATACTGGTCAAATACAGTTACATGAAACAACTACAGATGCATAGCTACGAAGGAAACCTTGGACACCAATGTTTTGGGTTCGTGAACAGCTTTATTTTCTCAGTTTATTGAAAATTAAAACCACATGCAGCAACCACACGAGCTTCACTTCCATGTGTATTTGTTGTCCTTAATATATATGTTGAACTTGGCATTATTTATGTGCTTTTTGTTCATTCTAAATTGAATACTCATCTACATCACCCATTTTGTAGATAGAACTCGTGTTTCACTCGCGTAACTGAAGTGTTTCATATTTTTGGCTAATTCTATACAGACACAGCTTTACACAGAGACACCTGTATTTATACACCCTATACGACAGAGGTTTTGTAACAGTTAGTTTGCATCCCAAATTTGACACAACATACAATGTGAGCCCAGTGGAGTTCACTCATTGCCTCTACGCCTTCATCCACAATCCAAAAGTTGATTTATTGCAGATCCATGCTTTCCATATCAAATAATTAGTACGGTATGAGACTAAGCAGACTCTTCAGTACCGCCACCTATTGAACACCAAGTCTACAACAGAGCACTCGCCTGAAACAGCAGAACATCATCAGGTGACTCAGCATACATGCTCATCAACTGGAACTGGTTGTTGGGCTTGATATTGATCTGATATCCCGTTAGCTGGTACACGGAACTTCTGAAGTCTTGACTTGTCTTCTTGAAAGCCTCCATCAGTCGATTGTTCTTTATCTCGGCTGTTTCCAGCTGCTTTCTTAACTCTGTCAGAATAAAATGAGGAAACATAACAATTAATTAAAATGAACAACTGAAATGATAACCAACAGCTCTCCATGACAAGATCCCATCTTGCTCAGCTTAACTGAGCCTTCAGTTGGTAGTAACGGTTAATTTTGTCACTTTCTAACTAAAGGCCCTGTCACAACATTCTGGACAAGCCTTGCGAGCAACTTGCGAACAGCCGTTGTATTTGCCCGAAGCTCCCCTCAGATGATTCGCACCTGGTAGTATCTTACTCACACGTGCTTGCAGATGCGCACGAAAGTCTGAGATGCCCGCAGCCAAGTTCTGAATGTGCTCAAAACCTCGTCCGGGTGAGCAGCACGAGTTTGCTCGCAGAGGTCCACAAAGAACACCAGGACGTGGCCCGTAGCGGCCGCAAGTCATAGGCAGTTTAGCCACTTGAAGAAAGTAGATTGACTGTGGACACGTGCGGGCAAGTGCAGGCAAGATCCATGCGAGATACTGCCAGGTCCAAGTCATCAGTGGGGACCTTCAGGCAAAAACAGTTGCTGTCTGCAAGTTGCTCCCAAGGCTACTCCGGAATGATGTGACAGCGCCTTAGACATTTTCCTACATCTTGCAAAATCCATGGCTGCACTAAAAACACAAGGCTTGCCTGGAAGAATGTGACAGGGCATTTAGGTTGGGCCAACATGACTTAGTTGTTCGATGCAAAACCCATATACATGAAGTTGAACAAATATGATGTTAGTGAAGCCAATAAAAGGTAAAAACTTGAAAATAACAGGAGCTCCATCACTTATGGACATAATCATGTTTGACATAATGACAAAGTGGAAGTAGTCTTCCCTAAGTATCATGACGAAGAGTAAGAAGTCATGTGTAAGTATCATGACAAAGTGGAAGTAGTCTTCTCTAAGTATCATGAACAAATGTGTCAATCTGAGTAATCACATTTTGGAGTTTTTGAAATAGACATGAAAGTGTAATTAGTATTAATTGCTACCTGGCTATTATTAAACACTCGAGAAAAAAAATTTAGGTATTTTTCAAGTACAAACATAACAGCAAATTTTGTTCACACAAAAGGTACCTCAATTATGGTTTTTCTAATGGAAAAAGGTTTTTGAAATTAAATTAAGGTCATTGCCTTATGTATCAACCATTGTTGTCTCTCAAACACTCTTCTCCACCATCACAAAAATACGAACACAACAGCAAATTTAGTTCACACAAAAGGTTCCTCAATTATCATTTTTTAATAGAAAATGGTTTTTGAAGTTAAATTAAGGTCATTGCCTTGCGTATCCACTGACGCTGTTTCTCGAACATTCTTTTCCACCATCACCGTCAGATCGTCCACATTTCCCCCAGTTTCTTCCAGTAACTTCACTCGCTGCCTCAGTCTCTCATTTTCCTCTTTTAGAGTTTCTAACTCTTGAGCCTTGGCTTTCTGAGCTAAAGCTGCAGGATTGTGTGAAAAGTGTATGACTTTGGTGGTTGTGGGGTCATAGTCGCCCTGAAAGGAATCCGCATACGAGTCAAAACTAGAATAATTTGAACGTTTTGAATTCCCAAGTCGGAATATATTCCAATAAAATGAGACTGTTTCTAAAGATTATTTTGGAGAGGTTGTCACAAACAAATGACTTTCCAAACTATAAAATCTTTTTCCAAAGGAGAAATCTGTCTTCTGAATGCTAAAATCAATTAGTATTCAAACATCTAAATCAAGTCCCACACCTTTATGTGAGACTGGTGGCTTGGAAGAATGGATCTGCATTCGAAAGGCTGATTAATGATTAACAAGATGAGTCACTGGCTTGAGTAATTCAGCACGTATAATGTAGTACAGGAAAAAAGTTAATTCAGTAGTTTGAACGGTGGTGCGATTGTCTTCCGTACGAAATCACCACAAATAGTAAGTAGCATTATTTAACAAATAAAGTTCACATAGCATAACAATGCACAGTGGAGGCTGTAATTTCAAATAACATATCAATGCACAATAGAATCCATTTTCGCTAAACATGAACTTCAAGATGAAATCCATCTGAAGTAACTTCACTTTACTCTCCTCCAGGTGCACCTATGCAAAGAAATAGGAATTCATCATAACGAAAAATATTTGTTTCAAATCACTTAAGAAGTCAAAAATGCTATACAATCTGACTAATCAGTCACCGAGAAAAGAAGAAAACTTAATAAAACACATGAGACTCAGCAAACATGAGAGTGATTCACCTCCAACAACACCAGCCCAAATATCTACCTGTAGATGGCGCTGCTCCAATCTGGCTTCCAGTACCTCTTTTTCACGCTGCACTGTCTCCAGGGACGACTCCAATGTACAAATCTTTTCCCTTAAAATACACCATTGAACCAAAAGCTAGATTACTTACATAAGCATATGTCATGTTACTTATAACTGCAGTTCATTAGTCTAACATAGGCTGTTAAGCATTATTGGGTAGATAATGGAAATATCTGATAGTACGGCTTAAAATTAGAACATGTCACCATTATCATTTTTAGACTACCAAATGTATGTCAAGGTGAATGTCTAAAATGCATTATAAACAGAAAAGGCTCGACAAAATGTTTGTACATTGTTGGAACATTTTGCATTGATGGATATACTTCAAGACAAGTTTTGTTGAAAATCACCCAATATATCTAAGTCACCCCCCCTCAAGAGGTGTGGTGTGATCTACAAATACAAGTGTGGTGAGTGTACTGACAACTATATCGGTGTGACGGGTCGCTAGTTATCGACCAGGGTTAAGGATCATCGTCACACCAACCTCAGACCCATTACTGCACTGCTATTCAAGAACATGCCAGGAATCTACATCACCAGGTCTCTGATGAGGATTTCAGTGTATTATGCTTACATCCAGATAATTGGAAGCATAGGATAAGTCTGAACAGAGATCCTGGACTTGACCTCCCTGTGGTATACTCAGACCTGCTATGGGATTCCCCTAGTATTTAGGAATTCCCATGTTGTTTTTATTGTTTTATTCCAAGAGAGAGGGTGCACCAAGTGGTGAACCAAGTCCGTGAGAAATGGATGAAATGACACTGACAACCTAAAGGTATGGCTTTTCGGTTCCAAAAAGATCTTTATTTACTATTATCATCGTTTAAATGGAATCCAGGAATATAAATAGCCATATCTCAATGTCTTCTACATCTCACAAAACCATATGTTTATGTTACCCTGTATTCTTTTAAGAAGCATAGAAATCACAGAAAATAAGATCATAATTGTGCCTAAAAAGCAAGTTTCTTGTTCTACAACAGGAATAACTTTCAAATAGACCAAATAATCCGTGAACACATTTGGAAACAATTCATGCAGTAGTAAATCTTACCTAAGGGAGAGAATAGTTTTATCATCAACTCTAGACAGGCTGTCCATTACTGTACTCAATGGTGCCTGCTTCTCCACCTTCAAAACAATACAAAATGGTTGACTAAAGCCCTACGCAAAGTTTATTAGGTCTGGTCAAAACCGCCAAGTTCAAACCAGAAAAAAAAACAAGATTACAGAGACGCATAATTTGCAAAAGCAACCATGTAAAATTAGGAAAGTTGACTTGCTGTATTTTACAAAGAAACCCTAAAGTGTACTTGGGATGAAAACAAAAGGTCTAAAGAGGATACTGTTTCAATGAGGCTTAATAAGGCTTTAAGCCAGTTTAAAAACAGCTCTCAACATGCAGTTAGTGCGCATTACCAGTAAGCATTAGCAGTACCCATTTAATCATTTGAATGAAAAACACTATAAACGTTTCCAATATCCGTACACAAGGAGGCCAACCAAAAAGAATGATCACTGTAATAACGTGCATGCTCAATGCACTACATAAATACAAAAAATCTACTAGTAAATAATGCAGTTGTGTCTCCTGATTAAAATAAGCAGACATAATATGCAAGAACCTCCTATACAGGCTCATTCAAAGACTAATTTTAGTGAGGGAGCACAGGTGCCTGCTGGTGAGAGACCACTTCAGTGCCTCATAATCGCCCTTTCACTTTCTGTCAATACCAACTTGTCAAACGCCATTTGTCACAACATCAGCCAAAACAGTTCTAGAGGGACAGTAGCATTTCAGTTCATGACAATCCAATACACGTTTAGCGAAATAAGAAGTACAGTGGATTTTTGTTACATTTCTCTAGTTGTCATGGTGCCTACACGGAGGGAATATGTCTGAGGTTTGTAAGACCTCACACTGGTTTTTCAGGTGCAGGGCTAAAGACCTAATGCGAGGTTGTCGAAACAAGACGGTGATTTTGTCTAACTTTTCTACTACCTATTCCCTTTGTGTGTCTATAATGCTACAAATTATTGTGAAGCCAGTACCACAACAATGTTTGTTATGGCCGTGCAGACAACAAAATGCCAAGCTATCCATACCTCCAGACATTTGGCCTGACATGAGCTTAAGTCAGCAGTTAATCTCTGAATGTCAGTCTCTGCCTGCTCCAACTGTTGGCGGTAGGCCTGAATCACTTGCTCCTGCTGTTGAAGTCGCGAGTTAGTCTGAGAGTCCAGACTCACCGTCACCTCACTCTCATACGAGTCTATTATTCTTTTGTATCCATCCCGTTCCTTGGTGACCAGTAACAATCTCCGCTGCAGTCTCTTTATTAACTCTGCCTGCTGTTGGCTTTTTTGTTGTTCCTTTCTGCAGCTGACTTCCAATTCATTGTTTTGTTCGCTGGTCGATTTTAATGACTGATCCACTGAGTGCAAGCTGAAGGACAAACATCAAAGTCAGTGGTACAAATTAAAATTTTAATCTCTTCATAGTAATTCAATTCCAAAAGTACTGAGATCCTAACCTGAGAGCAGGTCAAAACATTTCCAAAAATCTATGTCAAAGCCTACGAAATCTCAGAATCAAATTAGTGAAAACAATGATGATTATTCATGAATAATTTTTTCCTTCAACAAAACAGGACAACTCGAGAAAGATTCTATTGCTTTTCTAAAAAAATTGCTGTACCTGGTCTGAAGGACGCCAACTCGTTCCAGCATCATGGCTTCACTGTTCTGTAGTTCAAGGACCTGTTTCTTCAATGCACTAGGAGACCTGACAACCATGCAAATTCTCTTAATTGCAATATGTGAAACTCACCTTGACATTACATTAATTGACAATTACTATAGTGGTCAATGCTATAGTGGTCAATGCTATAGTGGTCAATGCTATGGTGGTCAATGCTATGGTGGTCAATGCTATGGTGGTCAATGCTATGGTGGTCAATGCTATGGTGGTCAATGCTATGGTGGTCAATGCTATGGTGGTCAATGCTATGGTGGTCAAT